>JAQLOL010000021.1:7480411-7490829 GCA_029783665.1 Naso thynnoides | reverse complement strand
TAGATATCTTTATAGATGTAAGTAGTTGGTCCTGACTGGAGATGCATGCTGAATGGGATGATATAAAATGTTAGAAGCATTTTGGGATGATGTTTAGTAGTGACAAGGCGTTGAAGTGTGACTTGTCGGATTGTTTGCACATTGCATGTGGCTTTTTGCATAACTGTGGCAGAGAATTTGAATATCAGGTTGGGATTTAACCATGAACCAACAGTCAATTTCTGGTACATCTCTGCAACTTTACCAGCTCGTTTGTCAGTCAGTAAACTGTCTGTTCACCGACATTTATAAACTGATGCAGTAAAAGAGAAAGAATAGATTTTAGGCTGAAATTTACTTATCTTTTCTTGCCACAGTTCGCGAATAAAATTGACTCACCAAATAAACAATGAAACACATGCATATACAGTACATGAAACACATAAAATCAGCACATTTTGGATTATTTAAAAAAATTAACCACATTCGGACCACCTACATCACTGCTGAAGCTTATTACATTTGTAGTGTTGTGTGTGGGCTCCATCATCCTCAGCACTTCTTTTTGTTGTCTTCATTTTACCTGCATCCCTGTTTGACATCTTTAAACTCATTTTAATCTCTTCTTCTTGTGGTTATATATATGTGTGTGTGTGTATGTGTGTGTGTGTGTGTGTGTATTTATTTATTTATTTATTTATTGCCATGGATATCTCACACCCACAAAGAAAGAACTTTTTCTGATGTTCTCGGTTTTCATCATTCTTGCATGCAAAAGGGAATCTACATTACCTTACATCCAAACAAGCAGCCACCCTGATTTTTGTGTTTCACCCACTTCCATGGCGTACTGTTGCATATCTGCAGTTGCGACCCTCCTCCGTTCTTAGGCCTTTAGTCCATTGCTAACTGGTTATATAGTTTGTTGAAAACATGTGTTTGTTACAAAATGCACCATCAACTATATTCTCATCAATAGATTTTACAGAAGAGGCTTTGGTAGACCTAAAGGCAGAGATTAGGGCCCGACCGATAGAGAATTTTGGTGCCTGATGCCTATACTGATATTAGGGAGTAAGAAAATTCCAAATATTCCATATATTGGCTGATATTTCATATATAATATTTTGAATGTGGTCATCAAATATGTGTAACAAAGTTATGTAATGGAGGCAGAATATCTAACAAACTTAATTCCAAACATCAGTGCACTGAACAGTTAACACTTCACTTAATAACAGTTGAATAACGGACCACCATCTGCTTGACAAACTACATGATTATACCGTATTAAACACTAGTCCAAACAGTTTTTCCAGCCCTAAATTAATTAAGTTTTATTATTGACACTTATTAGAGAACATGTACACTGATAATAGGCTGATAATATTGACAAACCGATATATCGGTTGGGCCCTAGTAGAGATTAATTTAATCTATGTTGTTATGGTTGATTTTCTAGTCAAAAGCCTCATTTAGTATTTATGAAGCAAAGCTAGGCTCTTCACTCTCCTCTTCTTTCCTCCTCTCTGCTCATTTCCTCTTCTCTTCTCTCCTAACCCCTCCTCTATTTATCGACCCCCTCCTCATCCACTTGTACTGTACTATAATTTCTCCATCTGTTTACCTATTCATCCGCTCCCTCTGCACTCACTCACCCCATGCGGTCCCCCTCTTGTCTTCTCCAGCCCAATACTATTTTTGGACCTTTCTCTTTCCTCCTCGTTTGTTTCTGTCACTCACATTTTTTCTGGCCTTTTTTAAATTTCTCGTCTCATTCTCAAACCCTCAATCCTGCTTCGTCCTTCTCTTTCCATCCCTTGTTCCTCCTTTATTCTTGCTCTTTTTTTATTTCCCTCCATCCCTCTCTCTGTTGTTAGTTTACCTCCCTCCTCTCTTGCCTCATTTGTCTCAATCCCCCTCCCTCCCCTCTTCCGTCCCTGTGCTTTCCTCTCCCATTTCACTCCTAACTGACCCATATTTTGGATGATGTCATCAAGAAGCTCATTCACCTACAAACTCCTAGTCTTCTTTGGAACTCAAAGCATCTCTGTTGTATATCAACCTTGTATTGCTAGACACAAAAAATAAAAGTATTCCCTCAAACCAGTTTTCATTACAGAGATTTTGTCCTTTCGGCAGATTCACAGCAGTTTTTCCTGAAACATTGTTACATGTTTTTGCAAAATCCCATGTGTCCCTCATCAGCACCAAAAAAAAAAAAATCTTGTCATGTAACGGTACCAGTGAGCTTGCATTTGGCTTGTAGTTGGGTTTGTCCTCTGGTGAGGACTGTTGCTGACATCAGTCCTTGCTCAGGTGGCTAGGAGGAGAAGGTTGTGTGCCAGCAGACAGTGAACTTTGGTATTCTGGCCAATTTTAATTTGGTCCAGTATGATAACCTGTTGAGTGACAGCCAGATCCTGAGGCACAGTGAGTTTGCATTGCTGTGAAATGTTAGTTCATTGTGCTGCAGGACACAGGTTCATTTCTGCATATAGGTTTTGGCAGCTCTTTTCAGCACAGTGTCATTTATTTTGATGTGGCCTCATACTTGTGGCTGTTCTTGATGGTTGTACAACATTTTTTTCAGCCTATTTCTGGCATGGAGACTTAATTTAAATTGTCTCAAAACACTTTATGTGCTGTTCTTCAGATGTTTCAGTGTTGTGCAGCTATACCATAAAATAAAGTTGACATAATTAGTTGGTTCATATGTCAGAGGCAAAGTGTTGAAACAAAATTATTATGAAATTAAGACTGACTTGAGGAAACTAATTTGTGCAGGTGAGATGAGTTGACTAATGGGGGCTACAATTTGCCTAAAGAATGAAGTAATGTAATCATCAAGGTCATAAAAAGCATTGAGAAAAAATGATGGACTGTATGAAACAAAATTAAGTCAGAGCTACAGAGTAATGCAAAAAAAAAATTCACATCCTACACTGTGTCTGTTTGGCTACTGTCAGCAGACAGTGCTGTTAAAAATTGACAGTTTAAGCTCCATTTGGCTGTAACATAAAACAGGTGCTAGTAGCAACACAACAGGAGTTAAAATTAAGTCTGTCCAGAAATGACAATTTCTGTGACAAAAAAATGGAAACTCAATATGCTGTTCACAACAAAAGGCCCTGAAGGCAAATTTTTGGAGACACAAAGTGTGTGTCCTGTTTTACACAGTTCAGTGTTGCAGCTTCAGGGTTTATATGTTTGTGTGGTAGGTAGCAATTTACTTGGGTCACTCAGTTTGTGTGGAATGTGTGGATATAGTGCTAAAAATTGTGATGCCCAGACCATCCTTTATTCATCTTCACAGTGACACAAACAGATAATGTGAATTTTTAAGATAATACAAAAAAATGACACCAACCTTTGCCTATTTCCCTGTTACCTTTTTCTCTTCCAGGGGAGCGCTTGTTCCCTCCTCCGTCAGGCCTTAGCTACTCCACCTGGTTCTGCGTGGAACGTTTCAGCACAGCTCCTCAGGCCCATCCGGTGCGACTGCTGACCATAGTCCGTCGGGCCACGTCCTCAGAGCAGCACTATGTGTGCCTGGCTGTGGTGCTGTCCGCCAAAGATCGCTCGCTCACCGTCTCCACCAAAGAAGAGCTGCTGCAGACCTACTGTGAGCACAGCAGTAACATTTAACAGTTTGGTGCCAAAATGAAGTCAAAATGAAGAACAGCTGAGTTAATTTAAGTTAAATAAGTATCACATTTGCTACCCCACAATGAGCAATTTTTTAAGTGCTGCCTGGTTTATTGTTGGGTCAAGAGCAACAAGACCAAAGCTAAAGCGGGAGAAGACTGTTGATGTGAAACATCTTTAGCAGCTGTCCCCTCTGGGATATCAGTCAGTAACCCAAAGTTAATGTTTTTAAATCTGCCCAAGCCCTCTGACTCAACGATATCACCCCCCTGCTTTCTTCTCCCTCCTCCTAATCAAGCAGCGGATGAGTCAAGTGAAGAAGCCTCCTTCTATGAGATCCTGCCTTGCTGCGCTCGTTTCCGCTGCGGTGAGCTGATCGCTGAGGGCCAGTGGCACCACCTGGTGCTGGTCATGAGCAAAGGCATGCTGAAGAACAGCATGGCCACGCTGTACATCGACGGCCAGCTCATCAACACTGTCAAGGTAGAGTTACAGACTGAATGACATCATACGTGTACAGCATCTCTAGCAAAGTCTTAATTTAGTTATTATTTCTGTTACAGTCATTTATGTACAGTTGTGTTCTGTCTGTAGCATTTCGAATTAGGGTTGCAACTGACAGCTTCCCAAGTGAACTGTTAATTTTTTTCCCCAAAGAAACAATTTGTTGTTGAAACTATACAGTGTAAAAATGTGAACTGCACTTTAAAGATTCATTAACCCTAAAAAGTTGTCTTCAGATGTGTCTAATAGGCAGTCCAAAACCAAAAATATCCAATTCCCCATTAAAAATAAAACAGATATAAGCCACATATCATCTCATTTGAGAATCTAACATAAAGGATATGTAATATTTTTTATATAATGATTGACCTAAGTGATTAGTCAGTTAGCGACATCTAGCAGTCATAATTGAACGGTGCTAATTTTGCCCATTGTTTTAAAACTAATCCATTTATTTTGATTATCATAAAATGTAGATAGATATAAATACACAGAGTGGATATGTGACTGTGCATCTTTATCCCCACACTTACAATAAAATCTTTTTTTTTAAGATGACTGCCGCTGAGAGTTAGTGGATGTGAGGAGTCTCCCCACAGATTGCCCTCATTTTAAGTTACAGGATGGCACAGTGCTTATGCAAAAGAAAATAGCATAAGTATTTTAAATCTGTGTAAATTTGTTCTGGAACTAAACCTTTGTTTGCCCTGCTATGGTGAGGAGTACAAATATCTTATAATGAGCTCAAAATGTTCAGATCACTGACCACTATTGTGTTAAAGAAAATCACAGAAATACAATTTTAAACCAGGCTGTATACATGACCTTGCTGCACTGCAGTCAGCAGACTGTGATGTGGCTTTTGGTTTAGTGGCTTTAGATTCTCCTGAGATTAGAGAGCGGAGCAGGGAAACGGCTCGGCAGACCGCAAGTCTCAGCATCCTCTCAGCAACACTGATAACGACGGCTTCATTTCCTGCTAAGATCGTCATACAGGAAACAACAAGCTGCTCATGTGTATCTTTTGTGTCTGTATACATGTTAGACTGCAGGCTACTTGTGGTTGTTTTGTCACCAGTGAACGGGTATCTGTAAGGCATAAATCTCTCTTAAGTATGAAATCTCTAAGGATCCCATGGGAGCTTTTTACACTAAAAGGCATCAATTAGCTTCAATGAAACATATAAACCCTTGCCTCAGATTTACACATCTATGAAATATGAAAGTTTGCTCAAACAACTGTTAGACTACACTGACTTTTTTCATCACCGTCCCAGAACTGTCCAGAAAAACAATTTTTACTGTCTTGTGAAGTGAATGTGAACCGTTCCAAAAATCAAAATGTTGTTTCTTTGCTCTCTTACCATTATCTATAGTTGTTGTTGTTAGTGGCATTACAAAAACAACATTGGAGTGAGGAAATAAATAATTACTTTAATTTTGTTCCATTCCAAGGAAGGTGTACAATAAGACTTAAACGTTATCTGTGAAGTGTAAAAAGCCCAATAGAGCTTACACCTTTGACAGAACAATTGTTGAAAACTATTTTGAAAACTGATAAATAATATTTAAGAAAAAAATGTCAAACATTTGCTGGTTCCGGCTTGTTAAATGTGGATATTTGCTGCTCTGCTTTGTTATTCATCTCAGTAAATAAAGATCCCTATGTGTTTAAAGTTACACTTATTTAAGTTAAACATAAAAATCTCATTGAGATTTGTTTAAGCTGTTAAGCTATTTTGCCAAGACAGTTTCAATAAAAACTATAATGCAGCAGTTTGGTTTGGTCACGGT
Source organism: Naso thynnoides (assembly GCA_029783665.1). Lineage (NCBI taxonomy): Eukaryota > Metazoa > Chordata > Actinopteri > Acanthuriformes > Acanthuridae > Naso > Naso thynnoides. Next base: position 7,484,904 of record JAQLOL010000021.1, on the reverse strand, counting down.
TGTTTCTACACTTAGAGCGATTGACCATGTACAGTGGTTTTTTCGTGCTCACTAGACAAGCGCCTCATGTCGGCGCACCTCAAGGCACAGGCATGAAAAAAATGGAGACGTAATGCTGCGCTTTGCATTTTCTAACAGTTTCTGGATTCCCATATAATTACTCCAGTTAAATTAATTAGTACACCTCTCAGCATTCAGTGCGAATGACGGAGCTGCACTACTCATCAACTTGCTTTCTTACTTCCACTGGCAGTCTGCCGGTGTCATGCCAAGGTAGTTACCTGCAGAATGCATGTGTTCAGTGAGGGCAGACCTACAACCCCGGCATTTCTCTGCACTGGTCATTTCTGCTCCTCCTCGACTTCCTTCTAATCACAGCTCAAAAACAGACTCCGTCCGTTCCTATTTTTGGCCCTTACTGGTTAATAATATATCAGTACTTAGTAATAGTTACTCAAACATAAATACTATGCAAACAAGATTCCTTTTTGTCCCAAAGGCGTCTTTGATTGTCCCCAACACATTTTTTAATTGTCTCTGAGACGATGGGATGCTGTTAGGCCCAAGCCCGTATTTGTTGGCTCCTTTAGAAATATTGTTCTCTGTACATGTCTAAATATTAGTGTGCCTACATTAAATACAATTGTAAATCATTCAGGGCTGCAGCCAGTGACTGTTGTCATAATATGTTGATTTTAGTGTCTTACTTGGTTCATATTTTCGTCATAGAAAGTCAGCAAACTTTGACAAGTTACTATTACATGTTCTTAAGGGTCTCTGTCATTAAATGTCTTTTTTGTCTAGTCTGAAACCACAAAAGGCTGAACCTGCAGTGATTTAAATGCCTGTCAATCAGTGTTAATTTAACAAAAATAACTATTTCAGCAATAGCATCAATCACTTCTATGGAGACATAAAAACTTACCTCTATTTACAAACCGTGTTGTATTATTAGCTTGCATTACTCGTTACCTTTTGCCAATGCTCAGATTAAAATGTTGCCTACAAACAATGATGTACCCTCATAGAAATCACTCACTGCCCTCCACTTCCTGCCTCTCTAGCTTCACTACATCCACAGTACACCAGGCGGCTCAGGCTCCACAAACCCCCCTGTGGTGAGCACTGTGTACGGGTATGTGGGGACTCCCCCTGCCCAGCGGCAGCTCTCCAGCCTAGTGTGGCGTCTGGGGCCCAGCCACTTCCTGGAGGAGGTGCTGCCTGCAACCAGCGTTGCCGCCATCTATGAACTGGGACCCAACTACGTTGGCAGCTTCCAGGCCGTGTACCTGCCCTGTGAGTGGTTACATCTCCCAGTATGATGTTTGGCCTCTGCTGTTTATTCTTTTGTACTCAGCTTCAAGTGTAACCTCACAACAATTTTTGTCTTTACCTTCGTCATTTTATCCACTTTCCTCACACATTTCTAACAATTTTAACCCCCTGTATAGCTTCCTCATGAGATTTTTTTTTTGTTCCAGGTAAAGACTCAAAGACAGAGGTGGCACCTGCCTCCCCAGTGGCGCTGGTACCAGAGGAGAAGGTGTCCTTCAGTCTTTATGCGCTCTCTGTCTCTACTCTCACTGTGGCCAAGATCAGGAAAGTCTACAATAAACTGGACAGCAAAGCTATCGCCAAACAGGTCAGACATACGGAAGCACTGCTCAGTAGACAGAAAGCCACCACTCTAGTGTTGTATTCTGTTAAAGCCACTACATTACATCAGTAGAATTTTGTCAAGCATAGAGATTGAAAGAAAAGATGAGTGTGTTGAAAGAAACACATAGACAGAAACAGTTTTCCCACAATTTTAACATAATGTCAGATATACTGGAAGTGTGGAAAAATTAGTAGCTGTCTAGATTTTTTTTAGTTTTCAAAATGAATGTTTTATGCTCAGCTGGAAACATGTTTGTAACTCGTGCTTTAACAACTGTACTTTTTGACTTAAGTGAGATGAATTAAAGCTTGAGTCTGACTGGGTGGAGGATACTGAAGTGTTGACATGTCTGACTGATGTAACTGACTGAAAAAAGAGAAATAGCTCTTTCCCCCAGCCTCAAATCACACTGCAGTGATGTTTTCGGCTCAGACCCTCTGCAAAATTGCCAAGTTTGCAGAGAAGAAAGAATTATATAAGATTTATATCTTAAATAATACATAAATGCACACATCAGGAATTCTGACAAGGTTTCTGTTGCTCAGGCTCTATTTATAAATGTACACACACGCACACACAAAGTCATAAAGACAGAGTCTGCACACTTGGATCTACGCAAGGATCTTTAATAAAAGTTGCCAAGCTTTCGGTCACTCGACCGTCATCAGAGCAAACATCGACCTTCATCAAGTTTTAGTACTCTAGCACCTTGGCCCATTGTTTAGTCATGAGTGTGGTAACTTCCTTAAACACACACACAGACACACACACACATACACTGGTACTTAAGGTACTTAAGTGCAGGTGCATACTGGTACGCAAAGGTCAAACACACTTTTCAACAGAAAATGTGCTTTTTTTTTTCTATTTGCATTGGATCTTCATTCACGCATGTACAAACACACACACACAGAGATGCACCATATATATTTGCAGTATGGTATTTATTTACCATCCTTTTATCCCACCAAAAGTATGTGTTGGAGCTCTAAATGAACTCTCTCCTCAGTCCTTATCTTTTCCCCCGCCTGTCAAGTCATTTCTCAGCCTGCTCTGCTCTCCCTGCAAAGCCTCGGCCCACAGCGACACACACGAAACAAATGGCAAAGTGCAGAGGCAGCATTCCTACTGCACTGAGGACCTGTTGGAGAAAATACAGAAAGTGATTTATGGTACCAGAGGGAATATCCCTCCTGTTTTTGTTTTATGAAAACACAAACTGTAACATTATCACTTCTTTCTCAGTAAAATAAGAAAAATGTAACATAAAGGCAGTTTTTATCAAACATTTTTCACTCCCTAGCTTAGACAATATGTTAGAATGAAGTAATAAAACTTGATAAATACATTGTAATTTGTATTGAGTTTGGTGCCTCTTTCCTCTTGGTTAATTGGCCCCATATTTCATTGTAATTGACTGAGTATAGGCCTTCTAGAAAAATTCAGACTTCAATACAAGACTACAGCTTTCAACACAAACTCTGATGCCCCTGAAACTGCCACATCCACAATAAGCATTGTTAAACTCTGCACTGGACACAAAAACTACAGCAAAGAACAGATGGGACAATTTGACAATGACAAATGAGACTGTCATGCAAAATGGTGAGAGAGTAAAGGAAACTGACACATAAAAATAGTGTGTTTTGGCTAAGATGTATACTGAACCTCTTCCCTCCCTCCCCCTTTAGCTTGCTGTGTCCTCCCATGAAAACGCCACTCCGGTAAAGCTGATTCATAATGCCGCTGGCCACCTCAATGGACCAGCACGTACCATCGGAGCAGGAGTCATTGGATATTTAGGTAAATCATGTTGTGAAATAACCCATAATATCAGCATCAAACTGTTTTCATACAGTCTAGTTGTATTTGCGCAGCACCCATTGAAGTGGTCTGGTATGGTTTTGTGCTGTGCTGCAGTAAAAGAAAATCAACCAATTCAGAAACTTTTCTGTACTAGAATAGTATATTTTATAATGTCTCAACTTGTCATGTCTAATAAATTAATCTTGCCAATTAGGATTTTGTCTTTGAACCCTCAGCATAATTTATGTCCTTTGAGGAATTGTTTTCTCAGATGACACTTGTTGATTATTTTTTTCCGCACTTACACTGTGAGAAGCTCATGAATGAAGTGTAGTTCGAATTTATCTCATCAATTCTGTGGCTTTTCGAAAGGAACACTTACATTTTTTTCCTGTTGCACCTTCAGGGGTCCGTGCCTTTGTGGCCAAACCTGTGGCCACCAACCTGCAGTATGTGGGTGGGGCAGCTGCCATCTTGGGTCTGGTTGCCATGGCATCAGATGTGGAGGGCTTGTATGCAGCTGTCAAAGCCTTGGTGTGTGTTGTAAAAAGCAACCCGTTGGCCAGTAAGGAGATGGAGCGCATCAAAGGCTACCAGGTGAGAAACCGCTGGTCACATAATGAGTTCTGATACACAGGATTTTTTCTGTGACTTAAAACTAGTGGAAAAATAGCTCAATTTTTTTAACAAATTGCTGCTTGTTGAATTTTACTATTTTCAAAATACCCCACAGTTGTAACGTACCACTTTCATTGTCCGTTTTTAAAAAATTTTAAAAATCTGTTTTAGAATAAATTTCCCTATTCATAGTTCAGAAATTTTTACTGATTTTAACATTTGCGTTTTTGGTAACTTGCCTCTGTAATTTAGGATGTTTTTTGTTTTGTTTAGTTTTTTCTTTCTTGCTGATTTGTGCACATCCTGTTTATTTAAGCTCTCGTTGACCTAAAACTTACTACTGTTTATTTTCTTAATCACAAACTTACAGCACATAAGTTTGGTGGAGGTTAAATTATTTTAAGTTGTA
>JAQLOL010000021.1:7463915-7480311 GCA_029783665.1 Naso thynnoides | reverse complement strand
TCAAACATGATTATTTTAAAGATTTCTGCTGTTTTCTGTCCCATGCAGCTGCTGGCCATTCTGCTAAAGAAGAAGCGCTCGCTGCTCAACAGCCACATCCTCCACCTCACCTTCTCTCTTGTGGGAACCGTCGACAGTGGCCATGAGACCTCCATCATTCCCAACTCCACCGCCTTCCAGGACCTGCTTTGTGACTTTGAGGTGGGGGCTTAGTAAATCAGATCATAACTAAGCCAGTAGATACTTAATATATTAAAGGAATTCAATTTTTACAGAATTATTGCAGTCCAGCAGTTGAAGGAACTTACTTGGCCATTAGCAGCTATTAGCGTCTTGTTACACTGAAACCCCTACTAGTCTGATGAAAATGTGAAGATCATGGATATATTTTGGGATGTTCTTGCAGGACCAGATGAGAAAAAGTTTGTTAAACTGGGCCACTGTGTGCCAGGATAGCACCTCTCCTTGCCAGCAGTTTCTGTTGCCAAACACAACTTGTGTCGCAAAGGTCTCAGTCTGCTCCTTCTGTTTCTCAGGTTTGGCTCCACGCTCCCTACGAGCTCCATCTGTCCCTGTTTGAGCATTTCATCGAACTGCTGACAGAATCCAGGCAAGTGTCAGAACTGACTTTTCCCTGAAATGCATCTGAGCAAAAAAAATAACTGAATATTGATCCATATTGAATATTATATTATTGTCACTTTTTTTTTTACATTTTGATGTCTTGACTAGTTATTTCAGAAGCAAAACTAACTGTGTTAACTTTATATGCTAAACAGTGAGGCGGCCAAAAATGCTAAACTGCTGAGGGAGTTTCAGCTGATCCCCAGACTGCTGCTGACCCTGAGAGACACCTCGCTGTCCCAGCCGACTGTAGCTGCCATCAGCAACGTGCTCAGTCTGCTGCTGCAGGGCTTCCCCAACCCATATGATCTGCTGCGGTAAACACATGTTCAGCAATACTTTCAACACTGATCCCTCTTTGTTTCCACAAATGGCTTCTCATATATGTCTCACATCAGTTCTTTCTTTCTGATAACAAAACTACAAAAAATTACAATGTGCAGTTTGTCACAATAGTCCAATATATCTACCTCTGTTTTGTCCATCTGATCCTGTCTTGTCCATCTGGTCTTGTGCAGACTGTCTCGTACTGGTCCCTCCTGCTGTGTTTGCCTTATATGTCAAATGTCCTCAATACTTTTATGTTAATATGCATGTTTGATGTATATGCACTTTGTAAATTTGTAAACACAAATACATCTAAAAAAGAACAACAAAAAAAAACAGGTAAACACATGTTCAGACATACTTGTTCACAAAGAGTTCCTAGAATGACCTAAAGGGGCTATTCTAGGAACTCCTTGAATGACCTAGAATGACCTCTTGAGGCTCTAAAAGCAAGTTAATCCCCATAGGATCAATTTTAAATTAGAAATGCACATGCTTACAGCCTGGTACAAAGCATACATACTTGGGAGGAATATTTAAATTCTAAGAAGCACTGTAGAAATGTTTGCAAATTGCACTTGTTGATTTTATTTTATTTTTTTTTACTTCGTGTAACTCAAACAAAAATTTAATTCTTTCTTCCTTCTCACAGATTTGGCCAGTTCATCTCCTCTACTCTCCCCACATTTGCTGTGTGCGAGAAGTTTGTCGTCATGGAGGTCAATAATGAGGAGAAGATTGATGGAGGTAACAATAAATAAAAAACAAAAACAAACATTTTCTTGTTAATGAGGGCAAGTGCTGTTTAATACAAGCTGGTATTGAAAAATATTGATGAGTGTCAGGGTTAAATATAGATACATAGTGATCAGCTGTTAGCTGTATGTGCCTTTTTTGGCTGGCGGAATGTCACTCTTTTTTTTTTTTTTAACCTAACTGATCATTAAAATGTTATTGTCTCCAGGTAATGATGATGATTTTGGCGGTCTGTTGTCGGCGAATCTCATTCTGCTGAGAAACCGACTGCTGGACAACCTGCTCAGACTGCTCTTCACCACCAAAGAGAAATGCTCTGTCAATGCCCAGTAAGAACAAACTTCCCAGGTCACCAATTAGTGTCAAGTATGCTCAAGTTAAAGTGAATTTTCTGGATCTCAGAAGCATTTTTACCACTAAAGACAAACTGCTTTGTTTTTTCATTGTAAACACTAAAAGTAATCTTCCATGGATTTGTTAAGTAACAGTTCAAGTTGCTATTAAAATTAAATTTTAGAAGTTACTTTCTTTTGACTGTCTGTTAACCCCTTTTGCTCTCTGACTCCCCCTGTAGGGCATGTGAGGAGCTGGTTCGGACGCTGGGTTTTGATTGGCTCTTGATGTTCATGGAGGAACATCTTCACTCAAGCACAGTCACAGCAGCTCTGTGGATCCTGGTGGTGCTGCTCTCCAACCAATCCATCCTCAATCGCTTCAAAGAGGGCCTGTGTGGCGGTGGCTGGCTTGACCACACCGACTCAGTCCTGACCAATAAGATCGGCACAGTGCTTGGTAAGTGTATGAGCCCGCTGCGGCTTCATGAACATCATGGCAACACAGTAAAACACAATCTGAAACACAGTATTAACACTGACATTCCCTACCATACAAGTCAGAAGCATGCAGGAATAATGTGCAGTGTATGGACTGTGTGTTGCAATGTGGCTCAGCAGACGCCTCTCCTCACTCTGGCAATGCTTTCCGTCGGAGTTGGCCTTCGTTCAGTAAACAGAAAGCTGCACAGTTTATGCGCCGCACAGCCAAGGGTTCGTCTTCTCATTTTTTGCCTCCCTGCTCTCCCTGCTGCTGCGACCAAAGTCCCTCCCGAGCTCAATGGTTTTCACCCTCGTCAGTTTTCCATTTTAATTTTGCCTCAAAGTGATCACTTTTATTTTCCCTTTGCAAGCCCCTTTTCACTAGTTAAGCACATTGATGACAAAAAATTAAATGTATGCACACAAATTTGTATGTTGGATCTTTTTTTATTTAGCTCCTTTAACTACATTACTGTATCAACGCACTAGCCTCCAGGCTGAAACCATTGACCTTGCCTTTAAAACCACACTGAGTAGTGACATGGCCCAACAGATCTACCACTGCTGTAGCATCGCAGAATGTGTCCTATCAGGTTGAAGCCCTTAATTCAGATTTGGAGTTCAGCTCATCCAGCTCATCCTTATACTCAACTTTTATGTTATTTTCTTAGTGTGTAGTTCCCAGCTTGAAAGTGCCTGATTAGCTCAGTTAGCATGTTACCCTGCTGGGGTATTACTATAACCACCCCTTTGGTAAACGCCATGCAACCCCAAAGCATATTTGGTGTATCCGATAGGTGCCTTAGTCAGAAGGGGTGTGCAGTAATGCCCTCCTGTCTACTTTCATGCAATTGTCCACATTAGCCCCTCACTTGACTCTTCAACCACCCTCTTTAGGATTCAACGTTGGACGCAGTGCAGGCGGGCGCTCCACAGTGCGAGAGATCAACCGGGATGCTTGCCACTTCCCAGGATTCCCTGTGCTGCAGACGCTGCTGCCCAAACACACCAATGTGCCGGAGCTCTACTTCCTGCTCATGGCACTGTTCCTGCAGCAGCCCATCACTGAGCTGCCAGACAGCCTGCAGGTACATGTTAGTATACCCAATCTTTTTTCTTCTTCTACTCATACTAATGGATCTGATCAGCTGATCTGAAATTAAGTAAACAAATGAATGTTGCTTCATTTTTTCCCCACAAAATCAGTATACAGTAAATTTTTAAAAAATGTATTAACTTAATATGTAACCAGAGTCCAACTGTATACTGAGGATTAAATAAATATATGATAGGCGTAGTTTGTATATTACACCAGTGTTTGTGTTTGTCTTCCCAGTTTGACCTGGACTCCATCTGGACGTTCATCTTTGGCATGCCAGCCTCCAGTGCGACAGTAGTGGGCTCCATCCACAATGTGAACACAGAGGCCGCCTTCCTGCTGCTGGCCATGCTGCGTAGCATGCTCAACCTGGTGAGAACCGCAGATCATCTGACACTGTGACAAAGCCTTAGGTTATTTTTAAATCTGTCTTTATTGTCTTGTTTTGTTTTGTTTTTTTTTTAAACAACCGAAATAACCAGTAAGGCAGACAATTAATTACAAACTAATTTAACATGAACCCAGGAATTAAAAGAAAAAAAAAGAAACCATCTCTACAGTGTCAGATGTTATAGAAGTTCTTATAGAAGTTCAGAGCTTTGTTATTGTAGTTTTCATGTAAAATGTACTTTAGTGTTGCAATGTATTTCCCAAAAACTCATGAAGCTTGTTTTTCATTAAATAGTTTATCTTTTCCAAAACAGTACATCTCTCTCAGCTTCTCTCCCAGATTTCACAGCTTTAATCTTTTTCCCATCAACAGAATGCACAGACAAATTACCTCCAATGTCTTGAGGACTTAGTATACTCAGGATCAGTATTTTAATTGCATAGTTGAGGCTTAATTGAAACCTCTTTACCCAGAATTTGACTAATTAAATCAGACACCATTTACCAAAACAGATTACTCTTGAACATTTGCACACAGAGAACTTATGTCTTGGAGAAATTTCTCTTGTTCATATGTCTTCTTTAAGTGGGTCTTTATGAAAGATTTCACTGCAGTTGCTGCCTGGATTCTTTAAAGGTGTCTTTTTAAGCTCCAATAATCCACATGAAAGACTGCACACACATGCTGTTTTCATCCTTATCCACGCACTCACATTTGTGAGTTTCTTAGTGAATCACGCAGTGCTCACTGCTGGTCGCCGACAAGGTTCATTCAGCCTTCTGGGAACTGAGTTATTCAGTCATGACACACACAAGAGCTGCTGATACCTTTTATTTAGATTCTCCAAACCAGTCTGTCATTACATCTAGACGTGTTTTCTTGTGTGTGATTTTACAGCCGTGGCAGTCAGAGGAGGAAGGTTCCTGGCTAAGAGAGTATCCAGTCACCCTCATGCAGTTCTTTAGGTATCTTTACCACAACGTGCCTGACCTGTCTCCAATGTGGCACAGCCCTGAGTTCCTCTGCGCTCTGGCGGCAGCTGTCTTCCCTTTTAACATCAGGCCCTACAGTGAGATGGTAAAACTCTGCATTTTTTCCACAAAATGGTAGAAAAATTTTTGTTTCAAGACTGAGGAAGTAGCTGAAGTTGAAGTTGAAGTTTATTAATGCCCACATGGCAGTATATAATACTGAATTACATGGGTATAACAACAATAAAAACAGTCCTAGAATAAATAGCCTATTAGGATCTAGAAATAAGATAATAAATAGCAATACATAGCTCTGGAACTGAGCAAATAATCACGGGTATTGATCAGTAACTCTGTGAGTAGCTGCCAATATATTAGGATTAGTGCTGTCATTCAGTTAAAACATTTAATCCAATTAATCACATGATTTCCATAGTTAACTCGTGATTAATTGCAAATTAGTCACACATCTTTTTACTCAGGTCTAAATATACCTTGAAGGGATATTTTTTAAGTTGTTAATATTCTTATCAACTTGAGAGTGGATAAATATGCTTTTTCTATGCAAATGTATATTTATTAGTATTGCAGCAATCCAAATCAAGGAAAAATACTGTGATATATATTTTGATAGAGCACTCTGCCCTGCTAAGTTGTCTCACTCCATCTGTCTGTCTGTTTCAGGTCAGTGATTTGGATGATGAGGCGGGTTCTCCCACTGAGGAGTTCAAGGCCTTTGCTGGGGACTCGGGTATGAACCGCAGCCAATCTGAATACTGTAACGTGGGCTCCAAGACGTCCCTGACCAACCACCCAGCCAAAAAGTATGTCTTTGATTTCATGAGGGTCCTGATCATGGACAACCTCTGCATGACTCCAGCGAGCAAGCAGACGCCCATCATTGATATGCTTCTGGAGGTGAGGATATTATTGCACCAAGATAGATGGACCTGTAATTAAAAGATTTAAGTCAATCATTCCATGTAGTACTTTAATGAACAAAAAAAAATCACTGATAATTCTTTGAGTTTTCTGTCAAAAGAGTAATAGAGTCTGGCACTGCTATTTAGAGTAACCAACCAAGATGTATCTCTTTGGTTTTTAAATTGGAGGAAATCCACAAATGTATTTATTTACCATTACCTATTTACTTTTCAAATGGTCCTACATGTGTGTGTCTGTTTTCTGTTACAAGGCCTCCCCAGAGCGTTCCACTAGAACTCAGCAGAAGGAGTTTCAGTCCAACATCCTAGACGGTGTCATGGAGCATCTTCTGGCTGCTGATGTTCTTCTAGGTCAGACTTAAGTCCTCAACCCCTCTCACAGACAGTTCTAGCCAGTCTTCATTTGCTTACTTTGTCTGCATGCTTTATAATTTTCTAATATTCTCAGACAAACATAAAACCCCCAAAATACCTTCTCATGTTGTTCACTGATGTTTCATCTTACCTTTGTGGTTTACCTGCCAAAGTCACTATTAGCAAAAACTAGCTGATGATAAGGCTGAACATAGCCAGGACGAGCACTGCAGGACAGCTTGGACCGATTTCTTAGTTGGCTCTATGAGATGCTCTGATGGTGGCATAATGAGTCAGCAGATCATAGTCTGAAGTGCAGAGAACTGCAAGCATCAGCAGCATTTTACATCGTTGCTTGTGTTATATTTAGTCTACAGTCTCTCGTTTATTTTGTAATGAGGTATACATGCATATAATGTCCTTTAAACACATTACATCCGACCTAACCTCTAAGTATATTTAAAGCTTGTAGTGTTTCAACTTGTCTTACATTTTCTATAACACATAAAAATATATGCACAGTTAGACATTTTACCTTCAGCATGTTCTGTTGTTTTAACCAGAAAATGCTGTTTAGAAAGACAAAGAAGTTTCTCACCCCCACAAGTTTCAAAATAGTGTATTTAAAGTTAAACAAGTGCAATAATTGTTTAAAAAAAATTCTGTTTTTATATCTCAACTGTAAGAGAGAACATGTAGTAATTTGGTGTCCACCCATTAGAGAAACACTCACTTTTAATTAGTCATGTGACTCTACTGTAACAAAAAAAAAGAAAAAATTCCTCCGTAGCAGCAGCTGATATGTAACTGCCTTTCTTGTGCTGCTCATTTCCTTTCAGGTGAAGATGCCTCTCTGCCCCTCAGCAGCGGTGGCAGTTATCAAATTCTGGTCAACAATGTCTTCTACTTCACCCAGCGGGTGGTGGACAAGCTGTGGCAGGGCATGTTTAACAAGGACTCCAAGCTGGTGGTGGACTTCATTGTGCAGCTTATAGGACAGGTATGCACCAAAACACCTGCCAACCCAAACTCCAGACTCTTGGAATCAAAAAATGAAAAGCAATTTTGTCAGGTTGGATAGTTATTATAGATGTAAATGTAGTGTTAAAGGAAAAGTTTGTGGTTTTTTCCCCACATTGAGCTATATAATAAGGATATTTATGATCATACGTGATGTTCAGCAGCATTATTTTGAGGACTGGTGCAGTCCTGAGAGCTGGAGCTTGTTACTGACGTCACCGCTAGCTGAAAACGATGGAGGAGCATGTGCACTTAGACAATCCGTCAAAAAATGCAATAAATGCTGGTTTTAAAAGAAGTTAAACTCGCTGAATGTTTAGTGGTGTCCTATCATGTACTGACACTATGACACAAAGCTAAACATGGATATATAACCCAAAATGGCTGTTTGTTTCGTGAAGCAGCTGAAAGAGCCATTTTGCGTTGAGGACACCACTAAACATTCAGCAAGTTTCACGTCTTTTAAAACAAGTGTTAAGTTAGCATTATGGTCATGCATATAAACAGCCCCACATCTGTCTTTTTAATTCTTGGGTGGTTTAACTTCTCAGTTTGCTTCAAGGAAGTACTGGTGGACTCCTGTACCCTTTGACATCACTGGTGGGTGTGGTTATAGATGCAAAAAAAGGCACAATTCAGACCACACTAAGCCACACCTACCAGTGATGTTGGGGGTCATCAGAGGTGGAAGTAGGCAGGAAACTTTTGGCTGAAGAGGGCAGCAAAACACTAGTTCTCAGCCTGCTCTTAAGTTAATTTTAACATCCTGGTAGAAGATCCCTACTTTAGAATAATGAGTTGATGAGTTGGAGGCGCAGGACACAGGACAAGAAGCCTATCTGCATGTACAATAGCACTATGTTTGATTTTGAGCCAAAGTCAAATTATAGCAGACAACGTTATCTTACCCAGAAAAAAGGACCAGCATTTTAGTGGTGCTGCTTGTAAACAGCCTGCATTATCAGACTGGACACTTTCCTCCAGAGCAGCCGGAGGCAAACAGACGACGTCTGTGTGCTGTCTGCACTGCACGGAGAAATTGAACTGTCCTTCTGTGAGTCCTCTTCCAGTTAACGTAACCAGTGAGCACACTCAGGATTAAATTAGATAAGCAACAGCCGTCTGAATGCAGGCTCGTTTACTCATTTTAGCCCATGAAGGCTCATAAATTAGACATGGCTGTTAGTGCCAGACTGACTGACTGACAGGCACGTGTATGTTTGCCTTTCTGTATTTATATATATGTTACAATTGTGGGGTCAGGTGCATTTAAGTTTCTTTCCAAATATTTGCTGTTAATAAGTTGAAGAAGAAAGAGAAAAATACGATTTTTTTTATCAGTATGCAAAGATTTCCTAATAAATAAATCACTGATTATTTTGTTTGATCTCCTCAGTAAATTTGTAACAAAAAACAAACAAACAAATCAGATTCCTAAATGCAGAGATTTTTCAAGCACAGTCATGTGTGTGGACTTTGCAGTCTACTTTTCCCACAGTGCCTCAATGCACTACTGTGAGGGTAAGAAGATTAGGAGATTATGTTCGAAAATTAATTTTTCAAACCATAACGAGCCTGAGAAATATCCTGGCGTGAATAGTGATTTATATGGCCATGTATGTCATTCTGAGACATACAGGAGAAATTAGAATCTTTATTATATATTACTATTTCATTCAATTAATTTGTTGTATAGGTAGAGATCATACAGTATTTTCTTACAAGACACTCCCACTGCAGGCGTTTGCATTATGAACTGCTTGTATCCTTTGATTCAGAGTTTGTTCAGTTTGTTCTTTAAACTGGTTTCTAGTCTTTTCATCTATCCATATTTTTTGTGTGCACTTCAATAATATTAACGACAACTGAAATATGTCTCAAACAAGCAGCAACTGCTTTATTCTGTGTAATCTCCAACAGCTCAAAATACTTGAACTTTGACAGAAAATAATATAGCAGTAGTAAGAGATTGATTCTACTTTGCAAGAAGCTTTTCAGTTTGCTTTCCCTCCTTAACGTCAAGTCAAGTGTGTTGGAAAGAGGCCTGTTTTACTTTTGCGCATTTTTCCACTGTAAGTCCATTAACAGTACTTGGCTTAGATTGAAACAACAACAGTCAAATAACAAAGCCACATTCACAACCCTTTCATTTAACTAGGTTCAGCCGTGGTTGCTCAAACAAATCTTCTTTCTGCTGAAATATTTCCACAGCAGCTTTTTCCTCACCCAGAGCACAGCAGTGTTGAACCAAAAACGCAAATTTATTTTCCTCAGCTGTATTTCTTTCCCATTACTGATACGAAAATATTTTCTGTTGAACCTCTGACTCGTGTTTGTTTTCCTCCCTCCTCTCCTCCTACAGTCTAAGAGGCGTTCACAGGGTCTCTCCCTTGACACGATCTACCACTGTTTGAACCGGACGGTACTCTACCAGCTCTGTCGACCCCACAAGACGGTAGCGCAGCAGGTGGCCCTGCTGGACGCACTACGGGTCCTGACCGTCAACCGCAACCTGGTGCTTGGCCCTGGCAACCACGACCAGGACTTTGTGGCCTGCCTGGCTCACTGCTTTATCTGCCTACACAGCGGGAGGTGAGGTGACATAGGGCTTGTCTGTAGCAGGATATTTTTGAGTATAAAATGTCTTCAAGGTCATCAATGGTTTTTTTATTTTTTAAGACAGGGGTTTTCAACCTTTTTCAGCCAAGGGACCCATTGAGCGATAGAAAAACAGAGCAGGGACCCACTTTTTGTGTTGCATTTTAAGACAAGCCAAATGCTTTTAACCTATTTCATACTCAGTTATTATCATATTTGTAAAATGTAGCTTATTATTACCCATTAATTAGAGTTTACTTCTAATTGTGAGTTTACTCAGTATAATTTTTGTCTAAATTTTAAAAAATTCCCAGATATAAATTGTTGAATGATTTGAATGATTCATAACGGACTCTTCACATGGCTTCTGTGCTTATGGAGGATGAGTTAAAGGATGTGCAACATGTTTCTGATGAAGACTCGAGTCATAGCTTTTTCTCAGGCTAAGTCATGTTAGGGATAATGACAAGGTGTCTATTATAGAAGGTACAAGGTAATTTATTTATCTTCGTGCAACACAGCGTTGCACAATAACATGACAGTTTGTGGTCCTTCATACTAGGGATGTACGATATTATTGGCACATTATCAGTATCGGCCGATATTAGCTTTATAAATAAGTATCGGCATCAGCCAGCATGCTGATATTTGCAGATATGATAACCCGTAAAATAATTGGCTGCTGTTTCTGTGATTAAACGCCTGAGTTGATGCCATGTTTCCCATGTTCCCTGTGGACTGACGCTATGTTTAT
Organism: Naso thynnoides; assembly: GCA_029783665.1. Lineage (NCBI taxonomy): Eukaryota > Metazoa > Chordata > Actinopteri > Acanthuriformes > Acanthuridae > Naso > Naso thynnoides. The sequence continues at coordinate 7,469,658 of JAQLOL010000021.1, read as the reverse complement.
TTACTTTGTCTCTTGTAAAACAGACCAAATTTGGCCTGGCTGTGGATATTGTCATGATTGTCTCAAGGATTTATCTTACTTGTTTTGTTTAAAAGTAATTGTCATAAATAAATACGACATGTCTTACATAACGTAAGTTAAATTTTTCTTCTTTTGCTGAAGAAATGAATATTACATAATTTTAAGCTTTGTATTTTATACCTGCATTTGCTGGTGGGCCAACATGGTGAGAGTATGCATGATAATACGACTTGATGATCTCTGAAGTGAGGTGCAAGGAAAAAATATATATCAGTATTAGTATCAGTTTTCAGCCAAGTGAGTTGCAAGATATCAGCATATCAGAAAAAAAATCCAGTATCCTGCAACCCTACTCCACACAGTGCAAACGGGCACAATCAGTAAAAGTGCAATATAAAGTTCTTTATGTACATATACACATAGACCTTTACAACAAGGAAATAATTCTGTATATATTTTATTTGCTTCTAGAGACATATATGTGTTAATGAACACCCTGCAACCAAACAGAATTGGTTATCAGGGTAACGCAAGACTAAATCATGTTAAATGAAACAAGGCGTAAGTGGAGAGGTCACATACTGACATATTCTCCATCGCTCTCAGTTTTACTCACTGACATTTTCTCTGAACAGCTCTGAGTCTGAGAATTGTTTGTGAAACTAAGTAACGTGGTTTACCACAAGCTTCACATCTTTGTTATTTACTCCTGTGTCAGACTGTGCTGTGCTCACTTATGCCCCAGAGTGTTGTGGCTGTTTTTTTTGGACTCGAGTGTGTCGTGCCAATAGTACTGCTAACTTCCAAGTTGCAGCAGGTGGAGAGACACTGAATTTCCTACCATGCTGGGAACACAATGTGCTTTAGCATGACACACTGTACAACCGCAGAGAGCAGACTTATCTACTGCAGAGTAGCCAAATAACCTAACTCTCCCACTGCCGCCCTCCTCAGGTCTCTACCTGTTATGTTGGTACTAAGTCACTGTGTGTTTGTCTCTGCAGTAGTGTGGAGGGCTTCGGTCTAGAGGCGGAGGCCAGGATGACAACCTGGCATGTCATGATGCCCACGGAGAACGAGGCCGACTCTACGCACAGCCACGATGTCAGCGAGGGTGAGAGACTGTTACATGTGTGTTTGTGTGGGTGGTTTGTGTCATTGATGAACTGACTCAACCCGGCTGACTGTTTTACCGAGAATACATCGAGTTTGCACACATTTTTACGTACAGAAAACAGCATTTGCATTATGCAATGAAAACCGAAATATCTTTAGCAAATCCACATTAAAATGTCGGACTCAGCGTGGCCCTTATTTACAACTGCCTTTCAGATCTTGGATATATCTGTGTCAGTGTGCGATTTTCTCTTGATTTTCCTTTGGGATTTTTCAAGTTTACTTAAATTGTATGGATTATTTTTACAGTAACTTTGTCATTTTTAGACATGAGCTGTAATTATATGGTAAGGTGTGACCAAAACATCCAAAAGTGAGATTTTTAATGATTCACGTATCAATACAACAATAAAAATGTATTAATGTTGTTGTGTAATGTTGTGTTGTGCTTGAGGTTTCGTGAGTCTCATTTCCACACCTCACAGATCAGTAGAAAGATGCCTCCTAAAAGCTCCTATACTTTCCTATGTGTAGTAGTCACAAAAAAACAATACTTGTTGGGCTGCCAAGGTTGTAATCTGGTCGAAACACACATTTTATTTAATATTGCCGGCCGCCACCATGATTAAACTATGGTAAACAAGCGTTTGACAGTCGTCATATAACTTAACCATTCCTGCTAGTCCCTGATTGATCTAGCCAGAAATTTGTCTATCCAATTCTAAAGATGACCCTCGTTGCCAGTCTGTATCTCAGCTAAATCTGAGCTGAGCAGACAGAGCGTGGAGCCAGGCCAATTAATACTTACTGTGTTATTCAGACCTGACTGACAAGTAATTTTAGTGAGAAACAAAACAGCTGAACAGTAAAACTGAACTTAAATGTTATCAAAAAAGTCTAACTTGTGTGTGAACTAATATCATGGTCCTTCCTCTTCAGGCCGGCAACTGCTGCTGAAGGCAGTGAACCGGGTGTGGACGGAGCTGATGCACAGCAAGCGTCAGATGTTGGAGGACATATTCAAAGTGTCTCTGCCCTGCAACGACAGAGGCCATGTGGACATTGCCACGGCCCGGCCTGCCCTGGAGGAGCCGGCCCTGAAGAGCTGGCAGAACCACCTGGGTGAGGAACACCGGAAACACACACCCACGCACTCTGACATATTCCTACAGACGTTTGCTTTGCACCAGCTGAACATTTCCTGTTCCAAGTTTGGGCTGAACTTAAATAACTTGATCAACTATTTAAGGGCTTATGTTGTTGTTTGGCAAAGGAAATCCTTCAATCCACTGTCTTGCCAATGCGGCCTTATTGCTGATCTGCTTTCTTTCCTGCTGGTTCTCTTTCTCTACTGTTCTGTTAATCGTTGTTGTACTTTTGCTTATGTAAGCAGAGTAGTGATTAACTACCTGCCATTTGACAAAGTTTTGACTCAGTCTGCTGAACCAGACACTTTGGCATGCAACCACTTATTGTTAGAAGTTTTCTGAATCAAAAAAAAAGGAAAAGTAATGAAAGGAGCTGAGAAGAGTGGCCTTTTTTTAGGGATATCTTCTGATAATCCCATAAAAACAACACTTTGTTTTCTTTAAATTACTTAACTCTTTCTGGATTCTGGAAATTCGCTATTATTGTGTTGCGCTGGAAGAGAAAAATTCCCAGTGTCAATTTCAGAATTATGTTTGTTTCTGCTTTTTCTTGCTTGAAAGTGAGGACAGTTCAAATGATCTAGTGGCAAAAAAACAAACAAACAAACAAAAACCTCACTTAACTGGTTGATTTTCTTTCTCTGCATTGTTGTTCAGTTTACGAAAAGAAGTGTATCAGTCGAGGTGAGGCAGTGGCGCCGACAACCCAGTCCAAACTGTCCAGAGTCAGCAGTGGTTTCGGCCTTTCTAAGCTGACAGGCGTTCACCGCAACAAGAAGGAGAACAGCCTGAACAAGAACAGCATGTCAGCACAGGTGCACACAACTGACACTCACTGCATGTCTGCAACAGATTAACATGACACTTTAAAACTATGTGTTTGTCAGCTTTGTTTTGTTACAGTTTGATGTTTCTGCACAACAGGAGACTTTCCAGTGGATGTTTACACACATTGCTGTTGTTCGAGACCTGGTGGCCATGCAGTACAAAGAATATCAAGAGGTACCACATTTGTTAAACGACCAAACAGTGGATGTATGAAATCAAACTGGTTTAGTGCAGATGATATATTAGCAGCACTGCTATGCTGATTAACCAGCTGCAGGCCAAAACAAGTTATGTTATGTAACAATGCAGTCAGGATGGTATTGCAGGACAGTAAGCTAAGTAAAAACACAGCACAGGTTCCTTTTTACAGGCTTATGTAGCAGTTATTACAGTATGTATAATTTATAACAACATTTTTAAAGTGACTCACCATTCATACTTCATCCGTCCCTCCATCTTACAGCGGCAGCAGAACGCCCTTAAGTATGTGACCGAGGAGTGGGCGTCCATCGAGTATGAGCTGCTGCGTGAACGCGGCCTCTGGGGTCCGCCCATCGGTTCCCACCTGGACAAGTTTGTGCTGGAGATGACAGAGGGACCCTGCAGGATGAGGAAAAAGATGGTCCGCAATGACATGTTCTATATCCACTACCCATACATCCCCGAGATAGAGCCAAACACCAACTCTGCACAGGTATTTGTCTTAGAGTCTGTTGCTGTGATTCCCTACAGCAATTTTACTGACATGAAGGGACTCAGTAAATATAACTGTTAGTATTGTCATTAATAAACCCTCAATAGTTAGTTAATATACAGTGAAAGGCAAAAGGTTTTAGATTTTCCTACTTTATTTCCATTTTTATCCCTACCTATTCAATATTTTGGACAGTAACATTGACAGAGGGACATAGAGATAGAGGTTGACTTTTTTATTGTTTAATTAAAGAAAGTGAAACATTATATGCAAAGTCATGGATACAGTCAGTGCTTAATTTGTAAATCAGAAGGTGGTGGAACGGAAAGTGCATATGAGAGTAGTGGGATGAGGTGCGAGCGCAAAAAGAGTGCTGAAAACATGCCATGTACGCAAATTCCCACTTACTATATCATGGGACTTACACAGGCCTCAATATTAAATGATTTACATGATAAAAATGTCATGGCAATATTTTAAGATTATTTTTATGTGGGGCTTACAGCAGTGTCGAAGCACCGACACAGCGATGCAATACCAGTCTTTCCATGCATGGCACCTACATCACCGGGCCAGTATTGTGCGTAAAGTAACCTCAACACCTCTAAAAACATATGTGCCCCTTTTTCTGACAGCATACAATCCACCAAGTTCTTGCCAAACTTAGGAAAAAATGCCTCTGGTTAAGTGTTTAATCACTGGGTTTCCCCTGTTCGGTGTGATGCTGTTGATGCAGAGTTTGCCCCAGTAGGCTGAGTTCAGTGTAGTGCCCAGGCCGGTCACTTTAAACACCCTCACTTCCCCGCTGAAATGATTGTAGTGTCGCGCACTTTTTGTCCTCTCGGCTTCAGTGATCTGATTGCAGGCAGGTTTTGGCGGTACACGAGAAACAGGGCTGCGCAGTGCACCAACAGTTTTACTCCCCTACTTTTTAAAAATAAATCAGAACTAATAAAGAACATGGAATTGCTTGAAAATGGTCTGTAAATTAAAATATAGATTTTTTATGTTATTGTTTTTGTTTCTTTGCCACAAGAGGTGGTGGATCCATACAAATAGGTGCTGTATCACAAACAAGACACACATTAAGCCCTGGATACAGTGACAATAACACTTGTATTTAATATACTATAATGCTGACCACAGACATTACATCCAACAAAAAAAGTTATGTTAACATTTTAAGTAAAACATGGGAGAAATTTGCATGTAGAAGTGGTTTTAATCATTTCTGAGTAGTCAACTTGTAAGAAAAGCTCTCCTGAAATAGAGATCTTGGAAAAGCTTATTTGTTCCATGTGAGGAAGTGACACCAGCAGCCTGTGGCTCATTCTTCCTGGCACTGCCGTGACACATTTAGCTTTGTTTGTTCCTCAAATAATTCTCTCAGCCTGCCAGCGGGTGCCTCTCCTCAATACACAATAATTTATTTGGTCAGGAAGGTATGCAGAGATAGCTTCCAGGCGCAGGTTTGTATGAATGTCAGCAACATAAAACACAACACACTGAAACAAGCATTAAAATGTAAGTATTGACTGATCACATGCTACAAACCTGCTTTGTAGAATTGGGGGAATGCTTTAGGATGAAACTCTTCCGAATCCTTCTGGGAGGAAAATTGACTGAGTCTAATTAAGTCCAAAGGCCCTCAGGTCTAATCACACTCCATCATTTAAACATGCAGGAGCTGCAGGGTGTCTGACAAAGTCACACACTTGTGCCTTGCAGCTGAATATGGCAAGTAGCCATTTCCTACACTCCTCCTTAAATAATCACCCTCAAATTCTGCACCACCTAAGGTAGATTTATTTAATGAATATATATACATTTTTTATTATAAAGAAAAAAAAAGTTTGGCTCTAGAATTTCATTTTTTTAAGAAAATACAGAAAAAAATTATATGGTATATTTGGAAACATTTTTTATTTATTATTTA
>JAQLOL010000021.1:7412796-7448770 GCA_029783665.1 Naso thynnoides | reverse complement strand
AAAAAAAAAAAAAAAAAAAAAAAAAAAAGGCTCCTCTGAACTGATGTCAGTGTGTTAATGGTATGTGAAAGTGCTGCTTGTTCAACTGTTCATTTTTGTGTGTTCACAGGCTACAGATGGGAGCGCCAGCTGGTCTTCCGGAGCAAACTCACCATGCACACAGCATTCGATCGCAAGGACAACGCTCACCCAGCTGAGATCACATCACTCGCCATTTCCAAGTAAGAGAGCTTTGTGTCTGACACCTGACATACAAAGAATGTTTTTGTTTTAGTTAATTATACTAAAATTCCAATTTATTTCGCACCTAAAAAGGTTCTTGCATATATAGCCCAAACTGTCAGTGCACTGTACATACTGTTGAACACTAACCACATTTTGAAGCCAGTCATAGCAAATATTTTACAATAGGAAGCAGTCCTTGCAGAATTTACTTCTTCCTCTTCCTACCCTTTGTCTTTGCTCATCCTGCCCTTCATCTCGACGTTCCCTCTGTCTTACCCTCAATTTCTCTCTCCTTTGTTTCTTTTTCACATCCTCTCTTCAGGGACCACAGCAAGATCCTGGTGGGCGATGGTCGTGGTCGAGTCTTCAGCTGGTCAGTGAGCGACCAGCCGGGCCGTTCTGCAGCTGACCACTGGGTGAAGGACGAGGTGGTTGACAGCTGCTCCGGCTGCACAGTCCGCTTCTCCCTCACCGAGCGACGCCACCACTGCAGAAACTGCGGGCAGCTCTTCTGCCAAAAGTAAGAGCATTACAATAACAGTACAGCAGCTTATAAGCATTTTCACTCTGTCAGTATTTTTACTTGCTGAGAAAGAAACATGCTGCCGCAAGTTTCTCATGTTTTTAGGTCTCATCTTACAGTTACTGAAAGAAACGGATTTGTGGTGTATTTTTTTATATATGTAACATTTCCAGCATTAAAGCTGAGGTAGCCAACATTAAAAAATCAAGCTAGCTGTAGCATGAGACTCCTTAGAACACAACTCTGCTGCACCCTCCCCTCCTTGTTTTTGCTCCACCTCGCATTTTTTTAGTTTGTTGTCGCTCTCTCTTTTAAGTTCAGTTTACATCAAAGATTCATGAGAAGAAACAGTTGCAGAAAAAGTTGTAGCTCAAGTTAAGCTGGCTGATGGTGTCGCCTGCAGACACTGTTATCGGCAGAGACGAGTTTTAGAGTACAAGGCACGTCACTTGTTTCTAGGGCTCGACTGATAATGGGATTTTTGAGACAGATACTGACATTAGAGAGTAAGAAACTCTAATATCCGATATATCAGCCGATATTTTACATATAGTATTTTGAATGTGGTTATTAAATACACATGACAACGATATGTCAGAAAGGCAGGATATCTGACAAACTTTATTCCAAACATCGGTGCACTGAACAGTAAACATTTCACTAATTACCAATTACATAATGGTCCGCCCTCTGCCAAGCAAACTACGTGATTACACCATTTAAAATTACTAGTCTAAGCATTTTTCCAGCCTTAAAGAAACAGTTTTAATATCGGCACTTAACAGAGAACATATATGCCAATACTGATATACATGCAATAGGCCAATATCAGCCGATAATATTGGCAAACCCATATGTCAATAGGGCCCTACTTGTTTCAACGGCCAATCAACTCACACCAATGTTACTTGTCGCTAAGAGGTGCAGTGTAGAGCCGCCAGTGGGAACGTGTGCTCTCTGAAATTACAATGATCGGCCGAAAATACCCCATGACGGTATAAATACAGAGCATAGAGAGGTGCAGAGGTCTAGTGTTTTTTCAGACCACCTGAATTACAATATGGTTATTATGGACTTTAGGTGCGATGACACCAAAGACAGCCCACCCCAACTTTAAGTCAAATTTGTGTTAATGCATGCAGTAAATGATTGTAAACCCTTACTGTAGATAAATTTTAGTGTGTAGAATAAATGGTGTACAGATGTACACAAGTTCTCTACAGCTCGTAAAACTTAGGGAGTTTTATTTTTGTGTGGTTTCTTCAGGTTTATAGATTCAAATATGTAATTAGAGTGAAAGGGTCTAAACACTTAAATGAGATACTGTATGCATTTATATTTTACTCTTAGATTTAGATTTTTACCTTTTACTTCTCTGGGCCTTTCTCCTGGGAGAACCTAAATTTCCTTCCTACCATTTTTACAATCTCATCTTCTTTGCAGGTGCAGTCGCTTCCAGTCAGAGATCAAAAGGCTGAAGATCTCGTCTCCAGTGCGAGTTTGTCAGAACTGTTACTACAACCTTCAGCATGAGCGAAGCGCTGAGGACAGCAGCAGAAACTGAGTTCCATCCTCAACCTCCGCCAAGAACAAGAACACCTCCTCCTGAGGACTCCGCCCTAAGGAGCGCTCCATTCCTCCGTCTGCCGCATTGTTCCCTCAGCACCTCCCTTCGAAACCCCTTCACCCTCTCGTACGTCCAGTAACCACATGTACTGTATTACCCTGACGGACTGTAACAGGAGGGAATCTCAACTGTTTCATCACAACGGCAGTAAGGCTCTGCAAAAGAGGTGTAAGAAACGAGTGTGGAAGATCAGAAGGAAATGAAAAAAAAACTAAATCACCACTTATTAAAACCTGCACTCAACACCTGGAGGGGAAAAAAAAGCAAAAACACCTGTGATGCAGCACGCTTGAATCAACCACCCGCCACTGCAAGACGTAACAAACTTGTGTATATTGTAAATACTTACCATGGCCTTTTTAACTTCAAAAGGAACAAACACAGAACAAAAAAGGTCAATGAGAAAAAGAAAAAAAAAATGCCTGTAACATAGCATTGTGACTAACCACTCCTGGCTTTAAAAAAACAAAATCGATTGTGTGTATTCTGTGTCTCACGAGTGAGAGGATTAACAGGGAGGGGGGGAAGGGACATGAATGTCAATAATTAATGTCTGTGGGTTGACTTTACTAGTGGATCTAGTTATGCAAAATGACTTTTTTTTAATTTCCTGATCAGTTTTTCTTGTCGCTGTTTACAACAATGTTAATAATTTTTGAGTGTTGCCCACAGTGTCAAGCCATCACCATTCAAGAGATTTATTATCTTATTGTTTTGTTTGTTAGATTTTTGCCAAATTGTTCTCATGTATCAATTATGTTGGAGTTTTTTTCATCTCCTCTGTCCTTTATATGAATTTCCATTTGGAGAATTTTTGTTGTTGCTGCTGTCTGAGGACTGGACACATTATAATTTCTAATTTTATTTTTAATGTATTTTTAAACCATATCACTCCATGTATTTTGAGATTTTCTTGTGTTTTCCAGTGTTTTCATCTGGGGGGAAACATCATCGGTTCATCATCTGTGAAAAATTTGCTAAAAAGGTAACGCACATGTAATATTGCTACACATTTTTTCCCCATCATGCCTCCTTTTCGTAGCCTTTTTTAGTTACTGTGCAACATCAGAGTGGCTTTTTGAATGCACATGAAAAGGGACTTCTAGAATGTGTCATGGTTTTTACGTTGTTGTTGGTTTTCAATCGAGAAGTGTCATTTCGTCTGACCTTGTGGCATTATTACAGCAGATTAGTAAATATTGCACTCAGCACACTTTAGCCTCAGTCCTTGTAGAAGATGTTAAACACTGCAGTAGCAGCAGCCAAGCACTTTTTAAAGAGTGTGTACATTGTTATACATTGGAATATGTTATCATGAAATTCCCTTAAATGTAGCAACATGCCAGCTCAGATTTTAAAGTGATCTTGGGGGGTTTATTCTAAAATGTCATTTTCGTTGATTCAATGGGACAGAAATGCTGGTTAACCTTTTTGTTTGCTTGTTTTTGATGCAAATGCAGGGAAAGTGTCCATAAATGTGGGGTGAGTGTAGTATCATTATATCCAAATCGTGGTTTTCTATTTAATTAACTAGTCACCCTGTAAGTAATTCTTTATACGCATAAATACATCCATGATTTTAGCAAGTTTTAAATTAAATTACTCACTGGAATCACTTAAATTTAGTTTAGTTCAATTATTTACTTTTTACTAAATGTACTTGGTTAATTGAAGATTTTGGTCACATAAAATATCTATTTTTTAATCAAATTTGAGTCACAAGTACATCAGATATCAGAAAATCTGGGGGAAAAATTATGAGATTTCATTTGTGCCAAAAATATGATTCTATACAATTATCTGTGCTCGCTGTTTCCACTGTCAAACTTTTATATTTTTAGTTTGCCTGATCATATCTGCTGTGTCACTGACCAATTTGGCATTGTTCCATAAAGTAAAATCACATTGAAAGACTAGACAAGACGAGTACAAAAAAGAAAAAAAAGTAGGAACAAGAGCAGTATTAAAGTGAACAACATGATGAGAATTTTGTCATTATTGAATCATATAAAGATAATCAGAAGCAACAAATTGTGACAGTGCAGTGATCATGACACAACAATGACGAAGCAAATGCACATCAGTGTTTTTATTCTTTGCTGCACCATTAACAATGACAGTAATTAAGGACAAATGATAAAATGGATAAATTAAACATTTTTATATTTTGTTCATGGTATCTTTTTCAATATTTCAAAGGTAAATGTTTTTTGTTTGTACAATGACTCTTTGTAGTGTCTGATTCGACCACAAGGAGGCACCAAAGCAATGTGAACCTAGAAGTAACTAAGCCGCAAAATATGCAGGAATACCTGAGGAGCAGCAGTCAACAAAACATTTTTGGCACTAATTGACACTCATACGAGGCTGCTATGTTGACAAATTGTTATCAAAGGGATGTCATGTGTTTTTTTTGTTGTCAATCATATAACTTGTATGGATATACTTAAAAAAAAAAAAATCTGCTGTATGGCTGCTGCTGCTGCTGGGCTTCATAGCTGGACATAAAGAGAGCATTTTTTCTTTTTATTTACATGTTGTTTGCTTTCATATGTCACATTCTTCCTCTCTCTTCTTTGTTGACATCAAGTTTTTTTTGTTTTTGGTTCTGTGGGCAACAACTGTGCGTTCAAGTGCTGCTTTCTTTCTTTCTTTCTTTCTTTCCTCGAAAGGACTTTTTTCTTTTGGTTTCCCACTTCCTCACAGTCTCAAACAAAAGAAAAAAGAACTTAAATATTAAACCCCATTGCCCCCTGATGTTAAAATAATATTATGCACTCTTATTATTGTCCGTCTTCTATCATTTTGCATCTATGTACTGTAATTTAGCGTGCAATCATGCCATCTAGCTGAAAAGCCCAAGTCAACTTCTATCAATCAAGAGTTCCTTCGCACCTTCATGTGTACAAAAAAAAAGAAGTCAAGAGGAATCACGTTTTTATTGAATGCCGTGTTATGTTGTCATTTTAACAGGAAGGTGCATTTCACAGCGGATAAATGAACTGTACAAAGTATTTATGCAATTATAACTGGTTTTAGTTTTTTTTTTAATGATTATTGCGATTTCAGCAAGTTTTGTTACTTGTTGCATGTCTATTAACACAGCTGACTTTCTGTGTCAGTGCTTTGTACATGTTCTTGGCATTAAATTTTTTTGTTGGTTTTATCCACTTTGGATTTTTTTTTTTCTTTTTTGGAAAGCATTGTCTGATGAATTGTCCCAGCTGAAAGATTTGTGTACAGAGCCTGAAATAGTGACCCCCCAACTCTGAGTGAACTTTTGTACTCTTAATGGAAAAAATTAAGGACTAAAGAGCGAAGAAGTAGAAAAAGAAGAGGAAGAAAAAAGAGAAATCCTGAATTATTTTGGTGGTCTTGTATTAGACTGCATTAATACAGTATCTGGTGTGCAATCTGTGATAGCTGAATGTTCCTTGTATATTTGTGTTCACAACACCCTGCAAGAGGAAAAACAGTAGAGTGACACCTCCCTTTACAGTTACAAAATGTTACAGTAATGCAATAGATCTGGTACTTATTTTTAGTTTCAGTTCAATAAATAATTGCTGTTTACCACCAAAATCAGACCTGATTCTTTTGTTTTGGAGGAATTTTGGGAATAGTGAAAAGTTATTGTGTGTCTGGTGTCAAATTAAATGTATAATATGTAACATATCTGCATTAAAATATTTATCAATGTTATATATTCGTGTTATATATTTTGTTGAGCTGTGCGCTTTGAACATGTGTGCTCATCCCAAATGTTTCCAACAACAAGAATACCACAATTTTATTTAAGGTAATGGTGACTTTCATTTTGTCACCTGTCATGACTTTTGGGGTTAAACCAGAGAGCGAGGAATTAAGTCTGAAGACCTGTATTTATCAGTTTAAAGAACACAGGGTAGAGAGAGCACATCCTGTTGTGCTGCACTGGGGGTAAAAACACCAAACTTTAAAGTTGCAATATAATGAACACACAGTGAACTGAATACATTCAGCTGTAATGTAATAGTGGGATGAAATAATATATTAATTGGGAAATTGGTATAGTCTGAAATATACCTCAAATAAATTGTCAAGTATTTTATACTTTTAAAGGCCTACTACATGGTAGCTTTTGAAAGGATCAGGTTATTTTTATATAACCTAATCTTAACCAAAAAAAAAAGTTTTTAATCTTAGTCTTCATAGCATTTATTTACTTTTTTAGGAATAATTTGAAAAAAGTATTGCAAATTGTTCCGCAACATTTCTTTTACTTTGAAAGCCGATACCGGAAGCTTGGTTTAACGTTACTTGATTTCGCGACCTTGACGGTGGTAGGATGGGAACCGACGGGACTGGGACTGCGGTGATAAACAAACACACGCAGCGGAGGCGTTAGGATTTCGTTGAGCTCTGTCGCTTGGATTTAGCAGTACTGTACGACTTTAGGGAGAGCTGCCCTTTTAGTGACCGATGTTCACAGCAAGGACGGGGTCAAAAATCGTGGACTTTATCTGAGAAACAGCAGGATTTTATCCCAGTCTCCCTCCCTCCTTACCCCGGTGTCTGCTTATGTGACACATTCACGTCCCGGCTGCGAAACGAGCGAAACATGACGGAGCTGAGGAAGCGAGGCGGAGGCGGAGGAGACCCTGACAGCACCGACAATATCAGCGACAAGGTAAAACATATCGTGACGAGCAAAAACATACCAGTCTGTCTTTGAGACGTCGCCCGCAAAACAAGTTAGTCCGGTTGTTGTCAGACGTGGGCCAAGTAGCTAAGCTAGCTGGGTTGACAGGTTAGCGAAGGAGCTAAATAAGCTAACGCTTAGTTAGCTGCTGGCTCCTGTAATCCTGCAACAACATAAACACTGTCACTGAAACAGCACTGTATTGGGAAATAACGACATGTATTTAGTGTGAGGCTCTCGTCCACATCATGGCAAGGGAAAATTTCAGTGTCATATTTAAATAGATTAATTGATGCCATGCTCCTTTTGGTTCAATTAAACATATCAGCTGAGCTTTAAAGTTAGATTTTTACAGGTTAGAACAGGTGAAAGGCTCGAAGAGCCTCTTGGCTTTCAAGTTAGTGCAACAGAGGCACAAGTAACGGTTACAGTGATCTCCAAAAATCAGATTTTAGGTCCTCAAATAACCTTATTCTGCTGTGTTTTGTGGCCATTTCACATTGATTTGAAACACGTTTATAAACAAATATCTGCACGTCTGTTGCATTGGCTGAAATGACAGAAGTACTTTGCCATAGCGATTAAGTCAAAAACGAATCATGTTTCAAGTGAAGGACACAAAAAGGAATCAAAAGTTGAACTTATACAGTTTTGCAGAGTTTCCCTGGGTTTTTGGAGGGATTAGGTGGTGTGTTGGGGTGGGGGTAGGGGATCGTGGTTAGGTAATACCGGTAAAACTAAAAATAATTGAACAAAGTAAACTGTACATTAAAATCAAGATAAATATAACTTCGAATAATATGAAATTAACATTAAAATAAATTGTTCATTCTAAGCCATTTTTCTTTTCTAGAAGTAAATAATCTGCATCATATTGCTGTGTCAATAAAAATTAAACTGCTTGTTCAATGATAAAATAACTTACATTTCTTAAAATCTTTCATTTATAAATTCTGTCCAAATAATCCTTAATACATCAGAGGGAATCTGTTAATTGTTTTAGACTGACAGCTGTTGCGCGTCGGGTAGTGTCCATCTCGCACAAAATCTGCCGTCAGCTTTGCTTTCTTCAGTGTTCATCCCTCTCGTGGTTAAAATTGTTGTGATGTCATAATCAGGTCAGCACAGTTAACTAAATTGTTTATGTACTTTGTGTGAGATGCTGTGACTATGTGATGCGTCAGCAGCCTCTGTGTTTAGAGGCTCTGCTGACACGTGCAACAGTGTAACATAGATCAAACATACTTTCTTAAAGTTAAAATAGCAGCTGCACTCATCCGTTTAGACGTGTTAATTCATGAAAATATTAAGAGGCGTGCTCTGCAGAATTAAGACGGAGCTCTTTGCTCTCACCTCTTTTCTTTTCTCTCCAAAATCAGTCATTAACTAAGGATGTCCCAGTCAAGTTCTTTCTTCCGACCCGAGTCATTAAACACATCAAAGTTATTCCTTAATTTGCTTTATCTTATTTAAGCAACAGTGTAAACAACCCAAAAACATTTAATAACAAAATCCAACTTACAACATGGAATGGTGGTTAACTGATGCCAGGAGCAGTTTGGGGGCCTCAAATCCTAATCTTGCCCAGGGCCCCAAAATGTCTGGGACCAGCCCTGCTGTAACAGGCTGTCAGCAGCTGCAGGGGGAGAGACTCCGCGATGTGCTGTGTTATGAGAAGGATGCTGCACACTTCACCTTCTCTTGACTTCACTTTCTGTAACTGTGTGGAAATATGACGTTTTCCCATCATACACTGGATCCTAACAGACAGAGTGACAGCTGATTGACATGAGGAGTCCAGCGCAGGTAAAACGTGCAGCAGTAGTATGAATCTCTGAATCTTCTTCATGACACTGCATGTTCATAGAGTTTCGGGCATGGGTCATCTTCACCTCCTGTCAAGGTTCCAGAGAAAGCAGCACCATTTAAATATTGAGGAAACAGATTAGCTGACTGATGGCAAAACGTTGTGTTTGCTTTTGACATTTTGCGTTGTCGTGGCGGTCACAGCAAAATGTTAAAAGCAGAAACGTTGCTGCTGCTGCTTAACGCTGCTTCTCCTCCTTCTCTCCACCGTACCTCGTGGGTAAAATTTATTAATGTGTGTAATAATAACCATGTACTGCGTCTCATTTCCGGCACATGACGTAAAACGAAGGATCGGCTTCAGTTGGTGCTTAATCCGATCCGGATTGCTTCACTGCCTTGATTGGGCCCGATCCTGATCAACAGATGCCCAACTATTATTTGGATGCTATTCAGTTGTCATCTGGATGTTATTCAGACTTCAACCGGATATTATCTGGATACTATTCAGAAAGTGTGTAGATACTACCCAAATGGTTTAGGGAGAATATCCCAATAATACCCAGATAGCACCCGGAAAATATCCAAATAGAATCTGGATACTATTTGGATGATATCCGGACAATGTCCGAACAGCATCCGGATAATATCCAAATAACATTCGATGGCCCCCAGATAGTATTCAGACAACATCCAAATGGTATCTGGATAACACCTGGATGGTATTTGTATGCTATCCAGATACCATTTGGATGTTGTCCGGATATTATCTGGATGCTATTTTATCATGGCATCAGGACAATATCCATCCATCCTGTGTTATTAACAAAATTTCAAATTCAGCTGTGAAACGTGAAGCAGTGAAAATGTGCCTCTGGTTGTTTTCAAGTTGTCATTAAGGTGCTATAACAGTCAAGCAACACAGATATTTAGATCGCAAGTGATATATTGTCGGTTAGTTTAAATTGATCGATACTGGCCTTTTGCAGTTGGAGATACATAGTTAGTGGTGTATATAGTATGTTGGTTGATATGTTTCAAGAACTTTTTTGTAAAGATGCCTGGTGTAATTTCTGGTAATAAATTTCCAATGAAGTGTGTCATTTTAGAAAATTTCCATGTTTAATGGGGAAATATCATGCTGATATTATGGGGAAAAAAATTAGCAATTTGAGATTCAAGATCCAAAATCTTTTCATTTTAAAAAGTGAACAGCGTAAATGAATGAAAGAACTCATTTTAAAGCATCTGACAGTCTCTTGCCTGCATGTGAATAACAAAAAAAGAGTGAGACAGAGTGCTCAGCTGTGTTATTAAGGTTTTGTCTCCAGCCATGGAGAGCAGCTTTTCTTCTGCACCTTGAGCTCCAGAGAGTCATTGTTGTTCATGAATTGGTTCTTATGTGAATTTATATGTTTCAGTTACCCTTAATTAAGCGTGGCAGCCTGTTTTTTAACAGTGGAGACAGCAAATAACACAGATGGTTGATTAGCAAAAGGCAGAGGTACTTTGTTGGCCACATACTGTTTGTAGTGTACAGTGATATTTGATCTCTGCATTTAACCCATTTTTGAGGAGCAGTCGGGGTTTTTGTCTTGAAGCCAGTTTTGTCTGCATTTTTCAATATCCCCATCTCACTGTCAGCTGAATGCAGCGTTGCCTCTGTCAGCCGCTGCACATTTACAAACAGCTTTACATTCCTCATTCCCCAGTGTGCCAACCTCATTTGGACTGTTTCAAAGGTTAGAGTTAACTCAACCTCACAGCTCCACTCAGGTGTCCAACCAGCCGTCCCTGTGTAACGTATGCAAAGGTCGTTGAGCAATCCCACGTGGCCAGCTGATTAACTCGTCTCCAAGAGAAAAGAGCTCGCCCGCTGATAGTCTGCATTATGCTTTTGAAACTGTGCCAAAGAGTTAAAAAATGGCCCAGAAACTCTGCAGACCTCCTTTAAATTATAGATGTGCTGCTGCATGCCTGCTACACAAGGTCACCTTTGCCTGTAGTGTGTTGACATAGTAACCGAAATTTCCATATCACCTTCATCACTGAAGAGTCTTGTTTTCTCTGACAAAAATCCCAAACCCTAAGATACTCAGTTTAATATCAAGACAGCCCGAAAATTTCCAGGTTTGAGAGGATTAGCCCAGTGGATTTTTTATGACTCTTTATTACAAGGTGCTTAAATCATTATTGTTACAGGTAGATATCAAAATAAAAGTAACATATAGATGAAAAAGTAAATAAATCTAGATAACTGAATATTAAACTCAAAATGATTAATGAATAAATCTGGAACTTAACTTTAACTAATCAAGGCTGGAGACATTTTCTTATTGGCCAGGTCTCCCTTGAAAAAGAAATTTGTAATCTCAGTGGCTGTCCTCTGCTCCTCACAAATGGGTTAACTGTGGAGATGCAGTTTTTGACGAGTACTGTCACTCAGACACATTTGAGTGATTTTATTGATAATTTAATTTGACAAACCCGGTAATGCAATAAAGGAAACAAAGCTTCCCTGCAGGAGACGACTGGACAGCCAGGTTCGTGTGATACAGATAATTTGAAAAACATCCTATCAGCACTGAATAATGGGCCAAACTAATGAGAAAGAAAGATGTCTTGTATCTTGGACTCCAGCAATGTATGATTTTTCACAATTTTGTGGCATGTTACAGACTCACTTTGGCCAAAACTTTGATTTGGTTTTTCTTTTTGCTGCGCCAAAACAATAGAAAAAGTTTAACATTCCTGTACTTGACACATGCAGAGCACTCCACCCAGAACCTTAATACCATCTGCCTCTGAGTGTGTAAGGTTACAGAGTGTGCGATGATGAAAGTGCCCCAGCAAGAGTTACTTAAAAAATACTTAAACCAGAGAATCAAACATTGAGAGCCAATTTTTGAGAAGATGTACGTTTAGAAGTTATACATTACAAAATTTCTTTATTTTTTTCCAGCTATAGCATGAAAAACTGAAGATGGGCATTTTTAAAAAACTTGGATTTGGTTTTGGTGATGTAAATGTTTGTGTAGATGGAGGCTAAAACTTAAAAAAAAAAAAAAGATGCTTTCTCAAATGTGTCCACAGTAGTTTAGATGTAGTATTATACATTACATAAAAGCCTCTGTGGATTCAAAGGTGAAAGCTTATCTAATTTTTGTTTTCGAGATATGTTGCTTCATGATAATCTTTTTTGGGAAAGATACACAACCTGAAGCTATCCAGTTTCTGAGTGACAGTGTTTTGAGTTCCCCCTGAAGCACTAACACACAAAAAACCCACACAAATGTAGCCTACTGATTTGTAAAATACAATGGCCACAAGATATGCATATCTATATATAAAATATTTGTTCCCTACTGTTGACTGTATTTGCGTGTGTGTGTTTGCAGTTTAATCATTCCTTACTTTCACACTGGACATCTTATTAGTATCCAAAATTGTTTGTTCCCACTGCCTCCAAAGTCCATTTTTGGCTCACTGTGGTCATCGGCTCTCCCACAGAAAATCTCTCTCTCAACACATGAGAAGCATGACTAGACAAATTCAAACAGGGATATTGTGGAGGGGGAACTCATGTTAGTAAACCTTTTATTTATATCTTCAGAAGTGTTAGCATAGTTAGTATGGTGAGTATAGTGTGTCCAGTGTTAGCTGGAGTCCAGCTAACACACAGACAGCGTGCTCAAAACTATGCTGTTGTTGTGTCCTTCAGTTTTGGATGATGTGCTCTTGTTTATTAACTTTTCCAAAACACAAACAGCACTCAAATCTCAAACACAACCTGACAAGCTGATGGACTGTTTTAATGCATTTTGAATCGAATGTTTCCTGTGAGGTCTTTTTTACCCTTTAATGTTTTGGTGAATTGTCAGGGTTGCTTATAATTGTGGTTAAGAAGTTTGAGTGGAGGTCTGCCTTTCCTGAAGGCATCCAGTTGTCTTAGTGGAAGAATGTAAAGCAGATATGATGCACTCGCAGCAATGATGAGGTTTTCATATAAAAGTTGTCAGGACCTGCAGGTGGTCATTTGCGTTTGTCCCCAGTAAAATGTGGGTTAAGGTTTTTTTGAGATTGTTGTGTTTAACTTGTGTGTTTGATGTTATATGGTCATATTCATGTATTTTGAAAATGTATCTGATAGATGAATTAAATTTCATGTCCTGAAACTTAATTGACAAAACAGTTAGTCCATGGTAGGGATGCACCGGATGTTCAACTGGCTGAAATTATCCCGCAAAAAATTCAGCCAAATAATTTCTACTGAACAAGGGTGTTTTTATAACACGATCAAACAGCAACCAGCATGGAGCCAGAGGTGGTGGAGTGGTTGATTAAAAAAAAAAGCTTCTGCTCTTGTTTTTTTATGGTCATGGAAGACAGAGTAATGCAGGAGCAATACCACTGCAGACATTTTGTGGCTGCCTTCTCTTATAAAAATAGCCAGGATTGCTTTTTACACTAGAGATGATGAAGAAAGGCATTCAAACAAGAGTATTACGGGTGTACATGAGACTCATGTAGGATGTTATAGGAGTTTAGTTTAGCTCTGACTGAACCCAAACAAACTAAAGGATAACATTATTCAAATCTTTGTCTTGATAAGCCAACCTTGTCTCTAAAAATTCCGAGATGGGTAAAACCCTTATCTCATTATTATGACATACTAGTGTGCAAAATTTAAATAAATATCATAGTGGTTTGGTCATGCTGTAGCAAAAGTATGTTGCGATGATGGGTACATGCAGATGCCACCAAGCCAAGTACAGCAAAAATTAAAAGTGAATAATCACACCAAGTAGTGGGTTTTTGTTTTGTTTTGTTTTGTTTTGGGGTTTTTTAATTTTTTGTAAATTTTTTTTTTTTTTTGGGGGGGGGTGTTAGTTTGTTTTCTTGCAATGCAGAAAACAGACTGAATTGCAGAATTTGACAAAAGAACATAATCAGCTTTAGAACACACAAAAGCATGAAATGTGTCAAAACGTAAATGCTATTTTGAGACTTTTACAAATCAAGATTTTTCCCAACCAATGTGGGCATTTTTCCGACTTGTTTTGTGTTTCTGCATTCAAAATCTCCCACCTGGCAGAATGACGAGTAGTCAAACCTCAGCCTAGTTAATGAGGTACTTGAAAGGTTATGCAACAATTTTTTTTAGAAGTCCAAATTGGCTTGTAATTATATGGTGTACGCCTAATTTTACCACTTACGATGATGCCATAGAATGTATTTTTCTACTGTGATTCAGCTCAGGGACAGTGGAGAGGGCACGCCTCAATTGGATGTGCAGCATTGTTCAACCCCAGCTGATTCTTACTTCAATCTGACTTTGTAACATCATTTATAGGTTGAAAGGGACAGAAAAGCATAATATGAGCCCTTTAAAAAGGGTTAAACATGGATGAGCGATCACTGTGAGATATTTTTTAGGTTGAAGTTTCACTTTGTTGTGTCAACCCCCAGAGCAGATCATGTTCACTTGGGACTCATTTTATATAGTCAGTGAAAAAAAAAACTTGAAAGTTGTCAGACTAGTGTGTTGTGTTGAATATCTCTTACACACACACACACACACACATCACACACCCTGTGTTTGTTATCTCCAAGGTCCATATTTATTTTTCGTTAATTAGACGGCTGCACATACACACTCAGCATTTTGCGTTCAATTCACACATAACCAGGTGCTCTTCACGCTGCTGCTCTCCCTTCGTGCTCCTGCATGCTGTTGCAGGGACAGTTGGCGTCTGCTGAGGGCTTCACATGACAGATGACCTTGGTGGGCTGTCACCTGGTCGACTGGCTGTGTCTGAAGTGTCTAGCAGCAACACCAGCATTGCTGTGGCTGCAGCAGCAGGCTGTTTAATTCTCTGCTCATCACAGCCTAAGTCTGCCGTTTAGAAATGTCTTTGAGCAGCAGAGGAGTATTTATTGCATATTCATGTTGTGGCTCTGCATCCTGAGAGCCTTGTTCACTATGTGTTTTCCACTTCTAGCATGGGGAAATGAAATGGACAGTGTTAATTTTAAATTGTTTTTTTTTTTTTCGTGTAGCTCTTTGGATAGTTACATAGGTTTGTAATGTTTATATCCTGTGTAAAATATCATGACAGTTATTGGATGGATTTCCCTTTATACCACCTACTTAAAGTGTAATAACTTTAATGATACCAACTCTAATGTAGCACCAACAAGGCAGGTTAAACTTGAAGTCAAGTGCCTCTAAAATACTGGTGACTCAATGATATTAGTTACAGTCGTCATTTGCTGTGAACCTGAGAAGCAAACTACAGTAAATTGTAATTTCATTGTCACTGCATCACTCAGGCTGACGTCATGTGCATGTAAACTGTTTTCTGTAGGGAGGGTGTTTGTTTCGTTTTGTTTTGTTGTTTTTTTTATCAGTGGAGGCTGACAAATTTATTCTGTTTGCTTCGAAGGAAAGTGCTGATATAAGAATTACAACAGCCTGTTAATTACATGGATCTCATCTACGCTAGTCGCCATTTTTGTGACCATTTATCGAAATTAATTTTACAGGGTTCAAGACAGGAAGATGACATCATCATTCTAAATGGAAAAACAGCTGTTAATGCACAAAATACAAAACCTAACTTGAATGTAGGGGAAAAAATCTGAGATTAGAGTGCCATATTGGCAGTTTGAAACCAGGCTACATAAACACAATGTATAATTTATGCTGCTAGATGTCTCTCAAAACAATAAAAACAAAAGTTTTAGTTAAATTATGACATGAAGTAAGGTGAGATCATGAGATTTGTTTATGTAGTTATTAAACAGCCACTATAGAGTGGTGAAAGGATGACATATTTTTGTCAAGTTGATGTTAAGTTAACATTATTCTTGTCCCCTCTGCAAATAGTTTTATGGGTTTTTTGAAGAGGATTTTGGATTCACGCTGAAAATAAAGCTCTGTGACTGACTTAAGTTTCTGATACTTAAATGTTTTGTTCAGCATGATAATCTTTACAGTTGAACACCACATTTGTGTTTTTAGGGGTGTATGTGCCAGAACTAAAAAGCTTTTGTTATGTTGTAAGCAAACTACATCACGGTCACTTGACTTACACAGATTCCTAACCAGACACGACCTCTAGCGGATGAAGCGTGATACATTGTCCAGACTGACTACAAGAGATGTTGCAGCAGAAGGGGCGGTTGACAGCTGGGTGACAGAAATGGAAGAACGAAACATCAGTTTTGAACCAATTAAAAATAGGCAGACCAAGTGCACGAAACTTTGCTTGAATAGGACCAAGGTGAGCAAATTTGTGACATGTCTCTGCAGCTGTTTGCTGTTGTACTGTGCCGGTTTGGACATCGTAATTGAAAAAACAAAAGCAATCTGCTGCTCACTTGCTGGCTCACTCTCGTTGCGTCTAGTTGGGAATTGGTGTTAATTGTCGCCACCCCAGAGCATTCAGCTTCTGATAGCATTTAGCTCACTGGCTTATCTACAAAGCTCTTTCCTCCTAGCGTCACCTGATTCAGCTGGTGATCATGGCTACGTCCATTGCTAGTCTCACATCCATTATCAAAGATATTATGTTATTTATACCCTTTTAACATGATAATGCAGAATGCCCTTGACAAACACAATAGTCTCATTGAGCCACTTGTTAGCAACTGCCTTTTTTAGGATGTGCAAAATCTTAAAAGTTCAAAAATAGGTTTATACTGTCATATTTTGTGTCGCAGAACAAATCATCTAAATATCGTTATGCTGTGTTAACAACAGACTTTATTTCAGGCATTTAACTGAAAACCCTTTCAAAATACAAGGACTTGAAGAGGAGGGAACCGGAAGAGCAAAAATGCTGACTGACCTCCACTTTCAAAGACTCATAACTTCACCAGTTTATCGAGCTTGTTCTTTTGTTTCCCTCCTCAGTAGCAGCTTCTTACTGTTATCACTGACCCCATTCAAGCTAAATTAGAGCTCTCTCAAGTGAGATGCGAGTAGTACTGTTCATTTCATTTTTGCATCTTGTTGGCTTCTCTTGCAGGAGGTAAAAGCCCATACATTCGCTGGATGGTGAAAAGCATGGCTAAAAGCACCACTTTTTATCAGCTGACTTTTTGTCAGTTGACGATTTTCAGAGTTTATTCAAAATGCATGTTTTTTCCATGGCTGTAGAATATGTTGACTGTACCTATGAAGTGAGAGTTTTCAGAGCTCCTGCTGTATTAGAGAAGTTTTGTCTGGTCCAAAAGTGTATTATGTTGTTATCCAAACTAGTGCGTGTCCTCTCGTAAGTTGCAAAAACCTAAAGTCTCATATCAGATGTAAAAGTAGTTTTAAAAAAAAAAAAGTTAAAAATAACATAGCCTTAGGTCTCTCTAACTTCTGCAACACACTGTACTGTTATTGTCAGTCATCCTCTTGGTATTCTGGAATGGTCATGCACACTCCTAATCAAACACACACACACTTTAATTACACACCAGCACAGGAAACAACTTTATATCTACAAAACACAGTAACATGACTTGTTAATCCACTAACTGTGAAACAGTCTGCACATCATTAATCCTGCCATTTTGAAAAAAGGATAGTAGCAGAAATGCTCCATAATCATGGTTTCACTGAATTGTTGACTTATGGGAAATCTATCTGACTGTTGTTACATGTTAAATCCACATTATGATGGAATAACAATGATACTTTTTTACCTTTCTAAATGCCAATTATAATTGCTGGACTTCTCTTCAAACCCCAACAGAAAGTGTTTTGAAGCCATATTATCAGTAGGGGTCTATTGTTTGGTTGGTTAACTGCCCATATTGTTCAGTGTGAGCCTTGAAATGCAGTCTTATTGTTAAGAGCAGACAGAAGCTGTAATGCAAAAATTTAATCTCTGCAGGCAGGTTTTTAGGGGAAATGGGTAAATTAAAACTTGAAGGAGGAGAACACAGGTGCAGCGGTGTGTAACTGTGACCTGTTCCACAGAGTGAAAACCACAAAACCACTAGAATATTACATATACATATAAAACCATTGCAGAATAAATAAAACTCTATAATATAATTGGCTAATCAGGCCTAACTACATTTATTATTTATTTTTCTTGGAACATTGAAGTGTATAATTCCTGCTTTGGATGTGAGATGAACGTGGCCTAGGTTGTACGTGGCTTGAGCTGATCATCAGCTGTTCTCTCGTCTGATCCCTTTGTTTCTCTCCTGTCCACCTCTTGGTAGAGAAGGCATTGATAAGCAGGAGGAGGAGGACAAAGGCAGTAGTGGTGGTAAGCTGAGCTACAAGGACAGTGATACCCCTTCGGCCTAACTGTCTCTTTCACTCACGCAATAGAAAAGCATTTGATGTTGCTTCTTTTATATTAACTTTTGTGCTCAGTAAGCAGTGGTTTGTTTCTGTATTTGCTGGTATTCACCAGTGACGCACAATATGGATTTTTTAAAATTTAATAAGGATAACGGATAAATACCTGTTTCCAGACTGATACTGATAAACAATATTTGGACATTTTTGTATTTTAAAAAGACAATTAAAGCGCAAGTGAATGTTTTGGGATGTTAGACCCTATTTGGAGGTCCATCTACCATGAACTAGAAACATATAAGACCAAAAAATCAAAAATCCCTCCTTGGTCTCTCTTCCTCGGCTGTTCTTTGGAAGTCCACCCGTGCTTCTACACAGTTGACATCAAACGCGTCGAAGTGCGGCTGGCCCTATCTGCTTGCAAGACCACAACTTGATACTTTTGTATTTAGAGAGGGACAGCGCTTCTCTGCTCGGAACACAGCAAATGTCCGCCATCTTTTTTGTGCGCATTGCGCACTGCCTTTCTCACTGCCCTCACATCACTTAAATACAAACAAGACCATGGCAGGAGAAGTTGATCATGTCTACGTGGAAGGAGGAGGATTTCGACTCTGCAGTAATGGAATCTCTAGTGGAATCAGACATTGACTACATATGTGGCTACCTATTTGAGCCTGAATACAGTGTGAAGGACTTGAGGGGTATGGAGTTGGAAGAGGCTTCCGCAGCATTGTGGTAGTTGTAGGACATGTACGTTTTCTTCTGGTTTGAGCAAATGGGAATATGAAATCACATTTACACTATTTTTGAAGGCATTACTGGACAAATTTCAAAAATTCCAAAACATTTGTAATACTAAGTCTCCATATTCGTGAGAGATATTCGGATTCACAAGGGTTCACACTTGCTTGAATCATAACCTGTAGATAATGCACACCTGAGGGTATAAATGGTTCATATGTTATTAGCAAAGGTGGATAATTAATTATTACAAATCTTCCTCCCATCATTGCAACAAAAACAAACTTATTTATTCTAGCAAACTACATCAAAAAGTTTCACTAACATATTTGGCTTCTATAGAGACTTTTGCTATTTCGATTATCAGAATAATGTAATGTACAGTTTTCCCATTATTAGCCAATAA
The DNA here is from genome assembly GCA_029783665.1 of Naso thynnoides. NCBI lineage: Eukaryota > Metazoa > Chordata > Actinopteri > Acanthuriformes > Acanthuridae > Naso > Naso thynnoides. The sequence continues at coordinate 7,429,448 of JAQLOL010000021.1, read as the reverse complement.
TTTTTCGGCACAGATAATTTTTGTGTTTTCCCAGTATTTACTGGTAAATATTTGGTGGACTTATGTCAAGATTTTGTTTGATTCCAGAGCATACTTTAAATGATTGCCACATAGATTTGCAGCGTTGTTGATATTTGACTGTGAAGTGAGTTAATAAAAGATTAACAGTGTTTGACAGTTTAAAAAAATGAGACTGAGTACACTCACCCAGATTAGGCTGTAATACTGAGGCTCTGCATGTAACACATTTGTGCTTATGAAAGAAAGTGCTGACTAAAGCAGAGGCCTATTTCATGATGCAGGAAGAGAAATTAACTGTATACCAACTGTATCATTGAAACCAGAGTGAGAAAATAGCATTGGCAACCAGTCAGTGGCAGATTGAAGTTTGCCTTCCTTACCAGCCACTGTGTAAATGAACAAGCTGTCATGCAACATCTGCTGTTGGTAAACTTACAGTAACAATACAACTTAGAACTTTCAATGATGGCAGAAGTAGAGAGTTGAAAGTGGCTGTTTGGTAAAACCTGCAAATATCCGCAGACCATCCCCTACCAGCCTGACAGCAGCTGTCCTGCCAGCGGCTTTTGATTATCAAATTGTCGCATAGACTGGACACAAGCACCCCAGATGCCTGTATAAAGTTCTGTAATTAAAAGTAAGTACTCACCCCTTGAGTCTGTACTGCCACTAAACCATCAACTGTAAACTCTCTTTTTTGGGATTTTCCTCAGTCTCTACAAGGAACTTTTAACTGGTTATGAAGCAGTCTAAATTAAACAGATTCAACATCTTACCTACATTAGTATATGAGACCATCAGCAAGGAGATTGGAGAATACTATCATTACTTGTACAATATGACTTCGCTCAGTCCGCTTAGTCAGCAGAAACACTACAAAACGCTTTACAGCACACCAGGGCTGGGCAATATTGGCTAAAAATTATTTTGGAATATTTTTTTGCCCATATCTCAAGACAGGGTATATATCTCAATATTCTGAAATCTCCTCAAAAGCACTTAATTAACGGTAGAACTGAAAGATAGAATAGAACATTACAAATTTTGTGACCCAGTTCCCTTTCTAATGTGACAATATATTGATGACTACAGTATTTTGGTACTTTCATAAAATACTGACAGAGACTATTTGTTGTTTATTTAACATGTCTATTTTCTCTGGACTAACAAGTTATCAGTACACAGTTTATAACACTTCTTGTATGATTCTCTTATATATTTGCTAGTAGTGACAGCCAATAGTGTCTATGTTGTGTTATATGATGGTGATGGTGGACTAACGGCTGCCAATTAGTCATGGACTCCAACGAAGACACACACAGGCAGCTCTGATGTCGATTCAGTGTTGATTTGTTGCTTACAAGAACTTCGGAATCTGGGAGATACAAACATGGTCTCAATAAAACTATTCAATGTAAAAGAAAAATCAAAGTCAAAGGAAACTTACGGTGCTATGAATGATGTTTTTGGCTAAGCTCAATGACCGTTAACTGCCAAGTTACACTGTGGCATTTATAGGGCTAATGGTCTAACTGACCAGGATCAAGGATTTCTTGAAAATTTCATACAAAACTACAAACTGCACTGAGACACTACTGATACAGATGGATCATTACACATAAATAATCACTCTGGATTTCAGTATATGTACTATATCTCTCAAATATTTCTCAAATTTTAATCTTTACAGATTGTCATTTATCAGTTACACACTCACCTGGGAGATACAAACCCAGTCTGACTTGTTCCCCCTGGTGATGGGCTTTATAGCTGCACTGTTACCTTAGATACTCTATCCTAGATGAAATATGGAATATAAAATAACAGCATAAAAATATGAAATTAACACAAATATATACACCTTAAAACTATCAAATAAAGGTAAAATTATTGTCAAAATTAAATCATAAGATTTTGCTGAACACAAATTAACCATTTAAAACTTAAAGCATTCAATGTAACATGCGAGAGGCATATGTTACATTTACAAACATGATCGTTCTCTTTTTTACTATCTATGGTTGGAAGCAGGATGATATTTTTCCCTGAATAATTTCAGTATTTTATTTTTAGTGCCGAACTGGTATTGTGCAAGTAAGTGGTGTGGTTCTTTCACTCTCTTCCAAAACAAATGCTCGCGCCAGACAAGAACTTTGCAACAAAAAGCAGTGGCACTTTTCTTCACACAGATTGCTACAATCAACACAAAATCAAAGGTCCTCAGAGGGGCTTTAAACTTAATTTAATCCAGTCTACAAAATATGAGAAAGTGGTAGAAAAAAACAACAACGCCAAAGCCGCCCATGATGAAGGCTTTAAATATCTTTAAAGTCTGACCCGTCCAGAACCCAAAGGTAATAATTTTAGAATGATAATAAATCACCAAATGACAGTTCAAAGGCTGATAGAGTCATTGATATTGTGGCTTGATAAATGACTTTTTGTAAGTTATTGAAGTATTTAGAAGAGCTGAAAACAAGGTTAAGAAAAAAATAGTTGTTAAAATATTAGTGAAATCAGCTAATGAATTATTTGAGGAGTTGCTTTAGCTATAAGTGTCACAGTCTGAACTTCCTGGTTCAGTCCACTCATTCAGCTCATACAGTGGCCCAATCCCAAACTGACCCCTGTCCCCCCTCCCCCTCCATTTGCGCATTCTTGTGGAGGGTCCACCACATTAAATGCCGTCCCAAACTAAGCAGTGCTGATTGTTAGTGGACTGTTAAACTCTTGAGTAGCGAGCCTGCATTTGGTGCAGGCTTATGTCAGTCCTAGCAGGAAGTGCAACAAGAAAGTGGACGAGGAAACAACATACAAATGAAGGTTCCGTTTTTCTGCATTGTCCAGTAGTCTACTGTACTCGCAAGTTTGTCATGCTGACAAACAAAATCACCATATCAGTGGAAATTCAGATATGTTGGAGTAGTGACAGACAGCTATAATAATAATAGCTGGCAGGTTGCCTGCGTATTGCAGTTCGTGTGTAACTGACTATAAAAAGTCTAAAAAAGACGTCCCATACTTTAACTTTGAAATTCATACCCTCCTCCTACAGTGGAGGGACACTCCTAAGCTGATCAGGACAATCACACACACCTGTTTCCCATCGATTCTGAAACTATTCAGACTCTAATTTCCCCACACACTGACTGCTCAATTTTTTTTCACAATTCCTCATGCGAGACTTTTCCACTTTTACTGTTTGGATCTCTCGTTGCTGTCTCAGCCTTTCTTTGACTTTGTACTACTGTTTTCTCACGAAGGCACGTTCAGTGTTAATCTGTTAATTCCTGCCTGCCCGTATGATTGCCTGTGGGAATATTAAAGGACATTATGAAACTGTATCCTGAAATTTGTGTTTTGCATTTGGGTCTGGTCTACCATCCATTACAAAAGGGCAAGTAAGAATAATTATGCATTCGCTAAAATGTCCTCTCAGGCTTGCCACGTTTAAAATATTTTAAAAAAGAGTTGTGAAATTCTGAACACAAAATCATAAAAGTAAGAACAGGGATAACTACATAAAGAGTAAGAAAGATTTATAGAATGTAAAGCTAAAGAGTATCTAGACTTAATTTTAGCACTTTGCCGCTTTATTCTGTTAAGATTAGGACACAGAAGTACAGTTTTTTTCATACATCTTCCTCTTTGACTCGTAAGCCATCTGATTGTACTGTTTTATGAAAAGCAGAGTGGAAACACTTGTTTAACAAGACATACTCATTTTCAGGTGTGTGTTTTTGATTTGGACGCCTGCAGAGCAGCAAGACACTACTGATCACACAGTAAACTGTAGACTGCACTGAAACTGTGCTTCTTTCCCTCTGTCTTTCATGTATTTTCTGTATTCTCTTAAAACAATGATTTTAGCTTCCTCCTCCCCTTTCTGTTGTTAAATACCAGTACAATCTTGTAGAATCGTTACATTGTGTTTTTCTTTTTCAGTGAAGTTACGGTATTAGAGTTACACTGCCAGATTTGAAGGTATAGCTTTCCACCTTTTCAGTATGCCAGCTTCAACATTTCCTCATTAAAACCCAAATAAAAAATTAAAATTACACAACTTCTCTCCTGAACCCCCAACATCAACTCACATGACCCTTCTGTCTAAACCTCAACATGCTCATGCTTTGAGTACTTTCCGAGCTAATGAGTACGTCTGACCAAGATCAGAGACCTTATTTCTGAAAGAAAACCTCTCATGTTTGACCCTGATGTCCCAGTTGACCATATTTAGAAACATTTGAGTAAAGTAACCATTAAAGGAAAAAAAATGTCCAGTAGCATCAGCAAACCTCTCAAGTGCAAATGGAAAACCTAATCTCCCACAATCGGGGTGTGAGCTGAGAAATAGCCTCTTTTGGGCAGAAAAAACCACCCGCTGCTTTGTTGCAAGATAAAACCATCAGTGGTGTTAAGTCAAGAGCAAATGTGTTGGGTTTAACTTCTAGCATGTCACTATGCTTACTTATTAATGATGCTAGAGTGTCTGCCGCCACGTCCACACCAACGCAGCTAAATCTGATCATGTTCTGAATCTTGACCTTCCATCCTCACTAAGCCAGCATTTTTCAAAACCAAGGCACTGATTTGTGAATTCCCTAGAATTCTCTAGAATTCCCTAGAAGAATTGCAAATGTTTTGCTTATCAACAGCAAGAGAGATACCAAATTTCTGTTGTCTTAACATCTTGTTGACTGTGATCTTTTTCCACGTATTAGAAAAAATTATAAACATTTATTATCCAATACAGTGCTTTCACTTCACAATTCTACTGCTTGCTCTTGTTGTGTTTGTTGTGTTTTCAAAGTTGTATATATCACTTAAATCCTGGTACTTGTTCTGGCATAAAAACAAAACGAGGAGAGGCCAGCAACACTCGTGTCCTCGTGTGACACACTGAGGAAGACGTAGTCGAAACCGGTCTGTTGTGTACTATTGGCGCCGACGCAGTTATTAAAAAATCTATAGGAAGGACACGAGTGTTGCTGGCCTCTCCTCGTTTTGTTTCAGTGCAAGTTTGGGCCGTGCACCTCTTCAGTTTTTCCCTTAAGCCTTGTTTGGAGAGTGCGTGTTTTTCCTTGATTCGTACTACTTGTTCTGGCATCACATTGGTGGAGGTTGCCAACAAACTGAGCCAATAATGAGCGGTGTGCTAAGAAAAAAACAAAAACACTGCAAGGGGCACACGGACATCTTTTACTTCAATTGCAAATTGCAGGCTTAATTTTTTTTAACTCAATATAGATTTTAAAAAATGGCAGCTTGCAAAACGGCTGTAGTCATGTGGCAAAGGTAAGATGTTCTGCTGTTTGGTTACCATTGAAAAGGCTCTCGAAAGGACATGATAAAGACCATGGAGGATTTCTCCTGCTGAGTTTCTGACAAAGAGTCAGTCATAGTGAAGGGCAGTGTTGCTGGTTGGAAAATACGGCAATATCATACTGCGGCTTTTAAATTATTATATTTTACCAAAAATTACTGTATATGGAAAAAAATAAGAAAGATACCAAGAACTACACAATAACAAAACCATGCCCTGCGCATCATATCAGGAGGATTTGTCCTTTGAGCGAGACGGCAACTGTGTGCTTCACATAACAGTCGCTGCATCCTACTACACGATCATGGTCTACGTTGTTACCCCTCAATACAAAAGCACCATATCTATGCACGCTGTCAGTGTTTATGGAACTGAACTCACTCAGAGAAATGGCAAAATTATTGTACATTCTGCCTTTTTTGGCATTATTGATCATACATTGTACAGAGGGCAATATTATTGTACAAATACGATAGAATCGTACATCTGGCAACACTGGTGAAGGACAGTTGAGGAGGTTGTTGTTCTTGTTAGGAAGTAGTTTAGCCGCCTTCGCCAACATTTATCATGGAGCAGAGAGCGTCAGAGCAGCCAACAGACTAAAGTCACACTAGTCTGCATTACATGCTCCGGCTCACTCTTCACTCTGTCACCCTCCTCCATTTCCATCACAGGTAGTGGAGTGGTTTGTGTCATATTGAGTTCTTGCAATAATAGTCGGCTACTGCCGTAAAGTTTCGTGATTTTGATCAAACATCTCTTGGCATATGGAAGCTCTCCTCAGTGAGTGATCCCTGAACTCTGATGTGTGTTTTTGTAGGGTGTAATTCATAACTTAGATCAAACAACAGTTTGTGGTCTTCCTGAGACCCATTTGTAAAGTTCACAGCCTACCTTGTTGCTTTTGCAGTACTCTGTGAACAATGACTCGTTACGATTCCACTGACAAAATGCGATTCAAATTGGGGGTTTTTGTCTTTAATTTTTTGTTATCTGATGCATGCGCTGAGTTGTAATTATTACGGGAGGGCTTTGTTAACTGTAAACTCAGAACCTCTCTGGAGCAAAACACATCAACTTGTAGACATGTGGAACACAAAAATCCATATGACTTTTTTAAAATTTATTCAATAGGAAATTAAACTTAAAATCATTTTGAAAATCAACAAAAAAAATCCAGGAGGACCAAACAAATGTAATAAACAGGTTTATACGAAGTGATCACACTGCTCTCTGTTACATTTTCCCATTCTTTGCCACATTTGGTGATAGGAGTGTGTGCTGCCAACACAGAGTAGAAACTGTGTACGTAGAGGCTGTGTGTGTGTGTGTGTGTGTGTGTGTTGACTCAGTCTAAATCCAGATTAAAGTTTCATTAGCACCAATAAAGATGTTTGCCTCCCGGGCAGCAGCCTGTTAACCTGCCGACACGAGGTGTAGGCTGTCAGCTCAGTCATGCTCAGTCAGTGATCTTCTATCCTCCTGATCAGTTTGGAAATGAACTTTCTCCTTTTGCAGACATTTTGAGGACTATTTATAATTATATTCATATTTTTTAAAATTAGATCTATTTTATTTCAGGCCACTAGATAAATATGACTTAAAGTTAACAAGATGCTTACGGAAGGTTCACTACAAAAACTACAAATGGAATGTAGGTTTTTTTTAATGTTTATAAGATCTATGCCCATGTAATTGAAGATGATAATATTGTTTATTGTTGTATCGTTGTTGTATTACCAGCAGGCTGTTTCTTACATTGTATTTGTGTTCAGTACATGTAAAATGTTTGAGAATTTACTGGAACCTCAGCCTCCACAAATAGTTCTCATAGACATCTTATAGACGTGGCAATGACTTATTTATTATGTAGGAATAAAGTCATTGACAGTGTGATGTATTTCAAGTCCTGAAGATCATCTCTGGTTTTAAAGCAGGACATTTGTTACTCACAAAAATCAGGCACATGCAAACACACGGAGCTGCACATTCAGTCGCAGATCTGCTGCAGTCCCAACCAAGCTTAAAGCACATAAGCACCGGTTCTGGTGTTTCATCCTAATTCCTTTTGCCTCTGCTCAGTTCAAACTTGACTCTGTTTGACTGCCTCAACATTTTCTTATCATTTGCATCCCCAAAGCTCTCACAGTAAACATAATTTAGCTTTGTCTTTATAAGGCGAAGCTCTTCTCCTGTTATTATCTTGTGTATAATGGTTTGCTTTCTTCTTCTGTCTGCTCCACTGACCTGTTTGTCAAGTGAAGGTTTATTATCTCAAGTCAGTATTTGAATATCTGTGTGTCTGTTTTTGCCCTTTAGGAGGCTGATGGAGATGACAGGCTGGGCCTGCAAGGCGATGCGGAGGGAGATGGTGATGGTGACTCCAAAGCAGACACTCCAGATGTTCCTCTCTCCACAGCAGACACAGACAACACTCCACAATACCTGAACAAAGCTCTGGAGGGCCTGCCGCCCAGGTACCCACTGCTCAAGCACAGATACTCACAGAAGATGAATCCACGTACACGTTATTTGGTTTTTAAGTGCATCTTGGAGTTTGACTGCTTGGGAATTTCACAGGAAATACTGTGCTGCCACTCTTTTGTGTAGCATGCTCTTGATGTAAAGATCTAATAACATGAACAGCCACTCACTAGTGTAAGTTTATATATATTTTCATGAGAGTCTACTTTAGGGCTTTGTCCAAGATCCAATCAAGCCAATAAAAACAAATTAGCTGTGACCCACTGTGTAAATGTGTCATCAAGTTAATGTTGAAACACATAGTCTAAAATTTATACATTACATTATATTTGCATGCATGTATGCAGATTTGACACTAAAATGTGCCATTTTTCACAGGAAAAAACTAAAGGAAATATTTAAAAAATCTTAAGCCACAGCCATAGGGCTCAAGGTCTTAATTTCACAGAAAAACAAAACCAGTCTAATTTTACACGGTTAGAACTCACAGGCTTGAGGTCTTTTTAAAATGTGGCCATAATAGTACTGTAACAAGCAGTTTCCCTGCCATCTGTCATGATGACATGAACTTGACAGAGTGATTAATCATCTGACCTCTTTGCATGCAGATTAATTATGCCTGAGATGCATGGGAACTTAGACACATTTTGAACATGCTCTTATTAATGCAAGAAAGAAAATGCAGCTGCTAGTAAATGTGCACCTAACTAAACGACTTTCATAATGTATATACCGTATATCTCCCACAATTTATTATTTGTAAGCCCCTATATGCAGTGCGGAATGACAGAATGCATAATATGGCAATAAAAACTGAATGAAGTGTGATAGAACATGAAATGTAGAAATTGACAAAATTTGGATGCAACATATAATATTCCAATATTCCAGTGTTCTTCTATTGAGGGTATGTTTTCACAGTGCCAAAGCTGAATAAACAAAAAGGAAAAAAAAACCTTTGCATCACAAACACACAAAACTGACACAGACACAAAATCATCAAAATCCCCAATTCGGTCAAGATCTACTTAGACTACCGCTACTACTAGCACATGTATATCGAATTTATTGATATACATTAAAGTTTGAATACTTGAATCTGTCAGCATTGGGATGATTCAGTGGCATGAAGTAGGCCTAATGCATGCACATCTACCAGTAAAATGTCAGCACACCTGTGAAACTTCCACAATGTATTGATGGTGCTACATGTTAAATGTTTCATTGATTTTTTTTAGCACCATTCTGTCTGTTTTCTGCATTGAATAAGTCATTGGGCTGTATAGATAATCCTTTAAACACTTGTTTTTGTACAATTTACATGCTTCTTCTCAGCTGTTTAGTTTGTTACACTTATACACCTATCTGTGCCTATACACGTCAGCAGCACCTTGAACACAAATGAACGGGATCCTGCTTGATATACAGATAAGAAGTTGAGGGTGTGACCAATAAGAGACGGCCAGGTCACAGGGCTTAAAGGCTCACGAGGAGGGAAGCACTAATCCCTGCAGGCTCGAGTGCCATAGGAGCCAGTGTGCTGCATAGAGACTTGAAGATGAACAGACTGCAGAGAGAGAGGGGTGAGGGTGGGGGGATGGACGGAGAAAGGGAAGGAAAGTATTCAGAGTGAGAAAGAAGAGAGAGATAAAGAGAAACAGATGGTTGATGTGACATAATTAGTGTGAAAATGAAAAGCCGCAGATGAATGAAGCGAGCAAAATGACACAGCAGAAAAGGATGGAAAAAATGGACTCTCAGTTAAAGGGAGGAGGAAGGGAGGTCTTTATAGCGACAGAAAGTGAGTGAGGGATGGGGGCACGGAATCAGACAGAGAGAGTGTGTGTGACCCCACAGTGCTGAGTGGAAGCAGCAGCAGCTTTTTTTTCATGATGCAGCTGTTTTTCCTCCCCATTCATACAGCAGGCACTCTGCCCTGCTGAGCTCCTGTGCAGCTCTTCGCTGTTTCCCCTCTTTTGTTTTGCTCCCAGGCAGTAGGCAGTGCAGCAGTTACCCCACAGCAACACACCCACACTGCAAGAGATGCTGTGAAAAACACTTTAGAGGAGGAGGCCTCACGTCACATTTATAGCCACGCCACTGTCACGGCACGCATAGACCCAGTGAAAGGATTTATCTTGCCTCTAAGCCTTTTGGCTGCAAGAGCTAGTAATTGCCACAACCTTGCCGTTGGTGAATCTTGATTTCAAACAGAAAGGATGCAGGCTTCTTCTAAGTCCTTCACGTTCACCTAGCTGGACGTCGGCTTCACTTCATCTTCATCAGTACTGCCTCAATGATGGCTGTTTGCTGCTATCATATGCAGCAAGTACAACCTTCATCTTAAACAAAGGAAAAGAACAAAAAAAAAACACAGTTTATGTGGTTATTTAGTTTAATGCTTCAGTAACGGTGAAAGGGGATCTGACAGCAACCTCTCAGTATTCTGTAAATATGTCAGTGTGTTGGTTCCTCAGGTGCTTTGCTCAATCGATAGTGGTTAGGGCTGTTCTGCAGCATCTCTTGCATAAGGGCTAGCTTTTATCTTTCAGCTTTCCATGTTAATCTGCCTCAAATGCAAAGTGCCTCCTAACAGTCTTCTGGCTGTTTTTGTTTTGACTCAGATGTTGAATTTTATGACTCAGATGTTGAATTTTATGAAGTCTTTTTTTTTTTAAAGACAAATATAGAATTTGCATAATAATATATGTGTCATACTTTTCATGCTTCACAATCTCTTTCTTTAAGTTAAAACTTAAATGAAGCATCATTAATTTAATGAAAAATTTGTGTAATTTTGAGTAAGTAATTCAAAGTTATTCTCCACAGATGGAAGAACTACTGGATTCGAGGGGTTCTGTCTTTAGCCATGATTTCAGGCTTTTTTCTCATCATCTACATGGGACCTGTCACTCTTATTTTAGTGGTAAGTGTGCCAGTGATTGATACTGCAGCTATTGCATAAGTCCTCAGTGCACCTTTCCTACTATCATTTCTTTTTTGTAATTGCTAAAATCATTTATAATTTCTGATGGCTGAAAAGAGAAATATTTCTTTTAAAGGCTCTGAGAATACATAAATTAAGTGCTGGCTCTAAAATTCTTTCTCAGTCCTAAGCGCATTCATGTCTGAACTCTGCTGTGTTCCCATCATCTGACGTAGGTCATGACCGTCCAAATTAAGTGCTTCCAGGAAATCATCACAATTGGTTACAGAGTCTACCATTCCTATGAACTGCCTTGGTTCAGGACACTAAGCTGGTAAGGAGAATGGATTTCACAGTAAACAGCACATACACCAAAAATGTATTAAAACAAGAGAATTGTTCATCCTTCGAAGAACAATACTGCAGAACTGTGACTTTACTGTATACACACATATTACTGCCTCAGATCAGTATCTGCCCCAATCACTGTACCCATAAATATTTTAGAAGGGGAAATATTTATATTTCAACTGGAATTATTCAATCAAATCAAGATATTCTGTAACTGTGTAGAGAAATACAGTTGTGTTCAACATGTGATCAAATTTTAACCAATGGCAGTCGAATCAATGCATACAAGTTAGATTCATAAGTCATCTCAAATTAAAATATGAAGTAATTAACTTTAAATAAGAACACAGTACATGGTATCATTCAGACTTTATTTTGTGAAGGTGTCCACTCATGCTTTCAGATAAAGGCCTTCTACGCACTGGGTGCGTAACGAATAAAAGACACGAAAATGTGAATTGTCTGGACGCAAAATGTTCGGATCAAAACTCTTCACAGTGGCAATGACGTGACTTTGTGACAGAAACATGGGAGTGTCTTGACAGCTCATCATGAAGAGGACAAAGAGGGCTCACATGTTCCAAATACAAAATTCAAACATAGAAAACATAGCAGAACTTATCAGCCATCAAACACAGGATAGTGAGTAAAAATACGACACCACACATCACAGGCATTAATAGCGGCATTAATGGCATTAATCTACCTCGATCAGAGAAAATAAGAGGCTTGCATTTTCACTGCGTGATATTCGCATTCTGTGTGAAAATACTCATGCCCAGTCAGCAGCTTCAAAAATTACTTTTTCGTGTGAATTATACGCATGAAAAAAAAAGGGATCGGGTGTGTGAAGGCCATAACTGATAATAATAATAATTTTGCCAGTTTTACACAATTTTATTATAACAAAGATGTTGTACGACTGTTTGCTTTCAGATATATCTGGGGTCACAGTTGCCTGTTTCTGAAAGTCCACACTGTCCTAGGACCAATTTATCTTTCATCGCTCAATACATTTAATAAGTGTGGCTTAACAAAAACGACATAATTTCAACAAAAAAAATTGTTGCTCAACACTTTCATTTCATGTCGCACACCTGAAGAGTTTTGTTATGATGCAAACATTGCCATATTTTGACGCATAATGTGATTGGTGTTTAGTGTTAACATCACAAGGGAAATTGTTTTAACTGAACTTCCTTTTAGAGATTCTATTGTTTATGCCAAATGTGGTTACCATGGAGACGACTGAAACCTTTTGCCCAAGCATGAATTGAAAATGTCGTACTACTCTTTCATTCTTGACACTTATCGACTGTGTGGAGAGATGAAGCATAATCACATCACTTAAACTCAACAGTTCTGCTCGTAAAACGCTGACTCAAGCCAGCTTTGGCTGCAGGTAGTGGCTCTGACTGTGCAACACCCACCTACCACCGTAGTGCCTGAGTTTGTTTTTTTTTCTGTTTCAGTGGTTTTGTTCACAGAATACCTTTGCATATGTGTGCACACACACCCACACATGTATGTGACAACAGCACTCAGGAGCAAAGATCACTGCCATGTTGGAAGCAAATGAATGCTAATTGAAACTTGCCCCTTTTACCAAGGCCAACCTTCCTGACAACTCTGCACACACACGCACACAGAGCTGGTCAATGTAGTGTCAAAAATGCACGTTAGACTTTTAAACTCATGGCCCCACACAACACATACCGATCACAAGCAAAAGTTTTGTTGTTGTTGTTGTCTTTTGAGACATCTTTACACAGACGCTGAGATGCACAAAAACAGAAACTCATGCACATGTTACACACAGCCTAAAACATGGCTTAATACCAAGATGCACCCAAACATACCCACAAAAAAAAAAAGAAAGAAAGAAAGAAACTAATGCCTTTCTTATTTTACCTCAGGTACTTCCTGATTTGCGTTAACTACTTCTTCTATGGTGAGACTGTAGCAGATTACTTCGGGGCACTGGTGCAGAGGGAGGAGCCTCTGCAATTCCTGGCTCGCTATCACCGCTTCATCTCCTTCGCTTTGTACCTCGCAGGTGTGTCTCGCCTTTAAGATAATTAACAGCAGTATCTCACAAAACACACATGCTCTTTGGCCCCTCTGCTTCCACTCACATTTTCTCTAAAGGTGGATCAGATTTCACCAGACAGTGTGTCTACAGTAGAGTTGCGTTACAAATAACATTACTGGGGACAAAATAGAGCATAGAGATAAGGACTTCAGGGAGACTAAACTGATAAGTTTACAAGCTTGTGTACGAGCTCATCTTGCCTCTGTACTTTGGCGCTCTTATTTACTGATTGAATGGTGTAATGCTGCACTGGTTAACTGCAGTCAGATGTACGATGAACCTACAAATCTTAAGCTGTGGCTTGTATGAAGCTACTTGGTATGCTAATACACTATGTCTAAAAAAACATAGCTGATAGTAACACATGGCTGATAGTAACAAGGAACAGTGTTGTCAGTGTAGTTTGACCGCTATGTGTTCCAACCTCACATCATCCCACACTGTCGTAATGATTATGAGGTTTTGATTGCTGGTGTAATATGTTTATGTAAAATCAAGAAAAAAGACGTAATTTATAAATATCTGATTGTTTTGATTCTCATATGCTGTTATCAGTGTCTGGCAAAAACAGTGATTTGATTGACAGTGAAAAAGATGTTAGACACTTAAGCCAATAAGTTAATAATAATTCCTTATTGGAAGCATAAAATGTTGGGTTTGGTTTTTTTTTGCTAATTGTCAGTTAGTTTATCTTGCACGATATTGCACCTAACTCTTTTATTTTCATATGAGATAATAACTTTGACAAAAGTAAAAGCATAATACAATGAAGAAAAAGACGGTCTCACACTGCAGGGCTCCAATATTCCCAAATTTTTTAATACACCAAAGAAGTGACATTTCGAACTCACTTGCTCTTCATCAGACTAATAAAACAGTGAATAGTGCCATCTTAGATACACATGACGGCAGGCACATGTGCAATCGCATGATTATTTTTAGGTAAGTGACGAAAAACAACTGTTAATAAATAAAAACGACAGAAAATATATAGTATCATGGTTAATCACAGATTAGGTCCCTGGTGGTAAAAATGTATAGTCCATGTATTTTATATAGTGATATCCAGCAGGGAGGACCATTATCCAATAATTCCCATCAGTAAATATATACATTTATATACATACCAGTTATATACAGAGAAATAATTATAGGGAACAATCAGGCTGTTTGCCGTCATAAAGTCCATGAAATTGACTATCTGGTGTACTATATGCAGTCAGAGATATCTACACCATAATCCACAAGTGGTCGACCACATACCAAACATGATGACATCTTCAAGTACCAAACAAAAAATTTAAACCAAAAAAGGACAAATGTCTATTTCTTTATTCAGACTCTGAAGTGACATGGTATTAAGAGTGTTTATCCATAACAGTACTTTAGTTACAAAAGTAAAAGCAGTTCATGGTGTTTGATTTCCCAAACTCTAGCAAGACAAAAAGTCAAAACACTTTTTCCAGCTGAGAGAAGCACAGACAAAAACGCACATGCAGAAATGTCTGGATCAAGAGAAAGTGAGCCCGTTAAAAGCTTATTCAGAAAATATGTGTTACAGGCCTTTAAGGATGCATTAGAATATGATTAATAGTAACATAAGACGAAGTAGATTTGTACAGGGTTCCCACAGGGGTCTTAAAAGTCTTGAAAGTCTTAAATTTAAGAATCTGAATTTAATACCTTAAAAAGTCTTCAAAAGGTCTTACATTTGATTTGATACATCTTAAAAAGTTATATTGTCATAACTTGTTCTCTGTACTGCGTTAAAATGTGTTTGAAAAATATCCAAGCAGCAGAGAAAGTAGCCTACTGGTAGCCTACGCATGTCCACAGGTTCCACCCTGACAATTTGTACTGAAATAAATTAACATGGAACCAGTAATCAGCCACCAGTAAGAAATGATCAGAGACACACACACAGTTCTGTATACTGTTATGTTCGGTCACTGTTGTTAACGGTGAATGTAAATAATTTTACTTTGTAAGTAATTCTTGGACTTCATACTTTTTTGCCAGTATGGCCGTGAAATAGGCTGTGAAATAGTGGTCTTAAAAAGGTCTTAAGTCTTTTATTTAACTTGGAGCAACCTGTAGGAACCCTGTTTGTAGAAAATACCTTTTAACAAGCAAATACATTGATGAGTCCTTTAATATTCATCTGTCACATACAGAAATATCTGATAAACACACTGATCTTACTGTTTCAGCAGCTCTTTTGTTTTAACTAGCTGCTGCTGTAATATGTTTCCCTCTGGGATAATGAGGAGAACTTCTGTCTGCTGATCTTAGTGGTCAGAGCCTGTAGAGCGGTGAACACATTTCCTTTCTAAACGTTGCTGACTTCGTTGTGTTTCAGTCAACCAGCAAGGCGTAAGCTGCGGTTTTAAACCCCAAGGATGTTCTGAGCTAGACTGCATCTTCTCTGTTGAATGTTATGGCTCCCCTGAGATCCTCCACAGGTTTATCACATCACAGGAGCTTTCGGCTTACATCCTTCCCCATTCAAATCCATGCATCTGATTTTAAGTAATAGTGAAATCGAAATCCTCAAAAGGACAGATTGTCCCAGGATGTTTTAGTGAAAGAAAGAATTGTTCAGTCAGAAAATAAGTTCTTTGTTTTTAATCTACCATATACTTTGTGAACTTGGTGTAAAAACTGACAGCATGTTGTCTACTCTTTCACAGGTTTCTGCATGTTTGTGCTGAGTTTAGTGAAGAAACATTACCGCCTGCAGTTTTATATGGTGTGTATCAGCCAAGTAACCCTCTTCTTCTCCTCCCTTCTCCACCACTAACCTCACTGTCCGTCCCCTTTCACTGCTAATTACTTCCTGTTATGTTTCCTGAAGAACATAACTTACTTCAAATCACATGCATCTGTGTCACTTTTTAAAATTTTATTTATTTATTTATTTTTTAGGTGCCAACTATAGTCACCATTATGCACCATAGAAGACTGGCCTAAATCAACTGTATCGTTATATTTTATTAGAATATATTTTGGGGTTTTTTTTGTCTATTATTATTGGTCTATTTTTTATTTTATGTTATTCTGCAGACATGTTCATGCAAAGCACTTTTTGGTGTCATGAGTGCATGTTTTTTTAGATTTCTCCACTTATAAAGAAATTCATAAAAATCATAACCAAAAAAGCTTAAAAGAGAGGAAAGTCACATTAACTAATATTCACCAGTTAGAGAAAGTACTTCCTCAGATTGAATACTTAGTCCTTTTGGGTGTTATTAAGCTGTTGCGTTGTTGTTTATTATTGTTGTTGTTGTTGTTGTTGTTTTGCTTTATGTTAATCATTTTGATGCATGTATCTTCACAAAGTTGTTTAAAATGTCCAGTTGTGTCCAGTGTGTTTTAATTATAGTAACAGTCACTGCCAAAACACACAATACAGATATAAAAACAATAGCCATCACAACTGTATGTAAATGGAAGAC
>JAQLOL010000021.1:7392342-7406379 GCA_029783665.1 Naso thynnoides | reverse complement strand
TTTTTCTGCATGTCAAAACAGTTTTATCAGCAAATGGCTGATAAAACAAAATCACTAACAGCAAGCAAATGTCAGTCAGTGTAAAAATTAGCTGCAGCAGGAAACAAAATTTCTTAAATTACTCCAGTCACTAAAAATATTTTACTTTCCAACCAAAATTTTATAGTTAATAATCTCTTTTCTAATTATGTTTGGTCACTTTGAATAACAAGTTGTTAGTATGTGGCTGGATGTTTTCTCTAGCATATCACTAAACTTATTTTGTATGTCTGGCGGAACTGCTACAAGTTCATAATCCAGTCTGAGCCCTTAGATCTTCAAGTGAGCTGCTGTTTGAGGTCCCCAGATCCAGGCTCAAAACTAAAGGCGACCAAGCCTCCTCAGTGGCTGCTCCCAAGCTATGGAATAACTTGCTGCCGCATGTCAGACATGCTGAATCACTGGAGATGTTTATGTCTTCTTCAAAAAGTCACCTTTTCTCCTTGGCTTTAAAAGCTTCGGTTGTGAGCCAGACTTGATTTCCTTTGACATCTGAACTGTCTCATGTTTATGTGTATTTTATTTTATTTTATTTTATTGTCTTTGTCTGTATTTGGTATTTATATCTCTTCTATATTGTTTAGTACTTTCATTGATGTTCTTGTAAGGCACTTTGGTAAACTTTGGTTGTTTTAAATGTGCAAATAGCAATAAATGTGACCTTGTTTTAAGCATTTGAGTAAACTTAAGGACTGCTATGTCCTGGTCATGTGACCAATAAATGGGTCCAATAAAATTTATAAATGATCACAGGCATCTGTAGGCTACTCTTCAAGACTTTCTAGCTTGGGTAACAGTGAAGAAGTGCATAACAATCTGGAAAATTGATAAAAGGTCCTAAAGAAATGGGGAGGAGTAAATCTTGTTTAGGAACCTGACACTTTGAGCAGGTTGTTTTAAGTTTTGACAAACTGTGTCTTAGTTAGATGTGAAAAAGGAGCCGAGCAGAAAGCTTTGAATCCCTACAAAACAAAACAGTGTCAACGACAAACTCAACATATTAGTTTCTAATCAATCAACATGCCACCTCTCACTAAAACCCAACTAAATATTTCCAGTAGAGTACATTTAAGAAGTGGTCACATTTTTAATTGTTGTCTTGTAGGGGACCGAACCCAAGCAAAGTGTTACAGCAGCTGTTGATGCTTCAGCCTGAACAGCAGCTCAGCATTTTCCACACACTGCACTCCCACCTGAGAGAGAGGGACATGCTGCCCCCTGCTGCTGAAAACACAGAATGAAAGACCACCAGCTGTGCAGGGTGATGACTGGAGAGTGTTGGAGATGGTGGGGAAAGTTTGTGTAAGCATGTACAAGTACACAGAGGCACACACACTCTTAAGTTTGGCTGTACAGTCTGAGATCCCTGGCCTCTCGCAGAGCGTCCATCATCGCCCTGTCCACTCTTCATTTGACTTCCAACCAGCTCAAAATCAAGACTGTGAACCTGAGATGGCTCAACAGACCACGTGGAATGACCTCGTAGTAAAACATAAATCCACACAATACCAAAAAAAAAAAAAAAAATGCAGCTTGTTGTTTCCACTTGGACCAGCACATAGACAACAACATGCTTCATCAGCAAACTGCAGTTCCCATCCAGACAGCTTACAGACTAAAAATAAAAGGTCTTATTGAGCAAAACGGACTGTTAAGCACATGGCTTTCTCAGCACAGGTGCGTGGTGGAGGTGCAGCTGCCATGTGGATGAAAAATATTGCACTGACTTAAGTTGAAAAATTGGATTTACCAGCATTGTTAAGTGTTGGGCACATGGACCTGAGCGACAGCAAATTGACTGTTGGGATTTGTATTTCTGCGGTTTAGGTGTGGGAGAAGCAATCGTGCAGTAGCTTTGTCCATCATACTCTTGACACTGTTTTATAGATAATGCTCTCTTTAATGGTCCCAACTTTACAGCATAACTAAACATGTAGCATGTATGCAAGTCCTGTTTTGGGCTACTGCTAAACTAAGCCATGTTCATTCTCTTCTTCCACAGTGTGAACTGTTAGCTTTTAGTTTTCTGTCTTAATATAAATAACTTGCACAATTGAAGTCAATTTAGATTGACTGTAGGCATGTTAACGCAGAAACTAGAGCATCAGCATCTGCTCTCAAGTCAATTTATTGTACATAAATATACTGGAAATATTTAGCTGAACAAATACTTACTCAATACTATAAATACTTGTGTGATCTACTGGGGGAAAAGAAAAACACTTTTAAGCTATGAGAAGTAATATGCAAAAAAAAAAAAAAAAGATTTAACTCATTTGTAGCCTTCAGCATGAACAAATTAGATTTTTAACAGGTAGGGATGTAGATTTGATCTAAGGTTGCTGCTCCAGAGAGTGTGCAAAATTATTTAAAAGTAATACTTACACATATAAATAAACGGTATTTTTGCAGAGAGTTTGATCAGAAGATGAATACTTCTTTCATGTTTGTGCATTAAGTAAGGAGCCAGAAGGTTAAGAGCATAAAGAAGCAAATGAGGGCGAAACAGCCTGAGTCTCACCAAAGTTCTTCTATACAGCTCAGCAGTCAACACATTGCTGGCGAACAGCAGTTGTTTCCTGTAACTTCCCCCAGTCGTCTTAGCAATGAGCAAAACACACAAGAGCTAACAATATGTGTGCATTTTAAAGAACAACACATAATACAACAAAGCAGCTAACTTGGATCCTACATATTGCATGGATTGTAAACAATCACAATTTTAGTTTTCTAACAAGGATCCCTGTCCTGTCCGACTTTTGGTGCCAGACTCTCAGTTTTTGCTTGAAGTGGAGGTTAGCTCAGGTTAGCAATGAGTCACACTGCTGCCTGGGAGACAGATGATTGTGCATGAATACAGCAAGATTTGTTTCAACTGTGAGCTTTAGAGGCAAGAATGGTAGTCAGGCTATGTCCCTCTGCCTTCTGTGATTATGCTAAGCTAGGCTAATCACCTCCTACAGTAGCTGTGCAATGCAAACTTAATGCACACAGGCGTGATATTGATCTTCCTCTCGAATTCTGTGAAAGAAAGCAAACAAGTGTATTTCCAAAGTGGTGAACTATTTCTAAAAGTGAAGACTGTGCTTCCTTTTTCAATTTAACCAATGATTTTAGTTGCACTGTAGCTGTGAAGGTGGTGGAAGGTTTCATCAGACCACTTAGAGTCACTCTCAGTCTTTTTATGCATTCAATCACTGTTAAATTAAGTTCTGAATGTAGTTTGCAATGTAAGATGTTATCAGTGATGAAAGCTCTGAGTCTATTTGAAGCCTATACCATGAAATGTGTGTATACAGCTTATACAGTTCTTTATTTACACACACTTTTAAGTATATAGAAATCAGATACTCTTGGTGGTGGTTTTATTAGCAATATTTTTATCTTATGCAAGCTGCAGTTTGACCTTAGAGTAAGGATTGGTTAATTTGATTCTGCAGGAAATCTGTGGCATTTATAATTGATCACATGTTCACAAGTGTGAATAAATGAAACAATAAATGTGTTACGAGACTGCATTCGTGACCAACAGAGCTGGTGAGATTCTCTGATTGAATCCAGATCTTTTCAGAGTTAAATGTTTACCAAAGCACTGTCTGATTAACACTGATTTCCTTCTGTTATGGGAAAAGCTTCAGGGCCCAGGTCCAGACAACTGTCTGCTTTATATTTTTGCATCCTCTCTCTGTTCTGAAAAATGCAGACATGAGGAGTAAGTAGGGGACTGGGCTGTAGACTGGAATGCTTACATTTGCATTTGTGGCCTGTGCAATGTGTGCAACCTGTTCACTTCCTCCTGAAGTTGGACGATAAGGATGTTAAAGATTATTGTTCAGTTTGTTTCGTTATGTTTTCTTCACGTGCGCATTTTAGGTTGTTTACCCCATTTGAAGTGAATGAGGTTGCTGGGTGGATTTTTGGGACCAGCTGTATTGTACTGTATAAATTTCTGCTAAAACACACGACTGCTTTACAGGCTTTTCTGTATTCAACATTCTCTGTCCAGCTTACCTACTGAACAAGATGAAGCAGACCATGCGGACCTCTAAGCAGTGTTCAGAGTGAAGCGATCTGACCAAAAATCAACGCAACAGCAGATGGTCAAATTATTTAGGTTTTTTAAAAGGCTGTTTTATGTGGAGTTTGGAGTGTGTTGGAATCATAAAAGAAGTGCAATTTGAAAAGAATTGTGGAAAACACAAAGACTCACTTATTTCATAACTGAAATAGATGCTGAGGATTTTTTTTTTTTTTTTTTTGGTCAATCACCTAATCAATCAATATAATATAATGCCGTAGTCAGAAGACACATGCAGGATAAACTAAAACAACCATGAATTGGGGGGGGGGGGGTATGACCCCCCTTACGTTTTGTAATCAAATTTTACTTCATGAAATGTCACAGATTAACTTAAGTCAGAAGTGAATTATTCCATTAGCACACTCCAGGCTCCAGTTTAACAGTTGTAGTTCAGTTTAGATCTAAGCTGTTGTGTGTACTAATTTATATTTTTATCCAAGTTATGAAGGTAAAACACTTGAGGTACGTGACTGTAAAGGTAGGAAAGAAAAACAGTTTTAGTAGCCCAAATTTCAGGTAATGATGCACTGCAGAGGTTTGGTTGCTTGTCTTTTTAATTTATCATTTTCTGTATATTCTGTGTGATTTGCTTTGAGCAGAAATGTTTTCTAATAGCTTTTTGAGTGGAAAAGATAAAAAAATGACACTGCGAAAGAATGCTGTTAATGTAGGGGCAATAAAAAGTAATATGTAAAACACATTGATATCTTGTTAGGGATATTGTGAACCTGTTTACTGTATGGAGGTGAATAAAGTTTGTTTTCTTTAAAATGTCTTTCATTGTGTGTATGTTTCATGTGCTTTTTATGACTACAAGACAGAAAATTCAGCTTCACATTGAAGGAACAACTTCAGTTTTATTCACATACATAGCTTGACAGTTGATTTGACATTAAAAAAAAGATAATGCACAGTGTGAAAGAGCAAGTGTAGCATTTGCACACACAAAGCTAATACAAAAAGACAAGACCTCAGCATTTAAGAGGAGAACTCTGTCAAAGGAAATATATGGAGAGGGACTCTTCCAGCCTCAACAAACAAGCCACCAAGTTAGAGGAATGACAACAATTTTTAGTGGTAAAATTGGAAAATATACAAAAGAAACTTGTTTTATATAAGGTGAAAATACTATTTTCTTATTCTGAAATCAAAATTAGTTGAGGTACCAAAAATAATACAAGCATTTATTCCTCCATTAAATAATTTATGACAGTGCTCAAAATACAAATATTCACAAAACCACACATGAATATGGAAGCTTCTATTCATACTTTTGTGACAGACTTAAACTAAACAACCAAAAAAAAGACAATTAAAATCAAGCTTTCCACACATGTAATACATTCTTAAAAAGTGATGATTTAACTTTTTTAGTTGTTGCTTTAACTCTGTATTTTGCCTGATGCCCATGTATAAATAACCCTTCTCTGTCACCTGACAGGTTTCCATTAAAGTGCATCTCAGTTCAAGTTCCTTTTGAGTATCAAGCACAGGTAAATGTACATCATAGCCGAGCACATCGACATTACAGTGTTGAAAAAAGCTTCCCTGTCTCAGAGCAATTTCACAGAGACAAAAGTGACCCCCTCTGGACAAATGTACTACACCTTATGTTAAAAATCATTTTATGAAAACAGAACAATAATTTCTGATGCTGAGAGGTTTTTTTTCTGATGTTACTATAAGAAATTGGATTTACTTTCATTTTCAAAAGCAGAGTTTGGAAGAAAACCTAAATTCATCATTTCTGAAAGTAAAAACAACAGCTATGCACAAAATGGCCATTAGGGGTTAATGAAGTGCTCTGTTTTCCTATTAAAAGATAACTGTAGCTATAAAGACAGCATTGTGACACAATTGGGAAGTTTATATTACATTCCAGTTGGTATTACACACAAACATCTGATTTAATATACTTCAAAATAGTGCAATTTTAAGTTTTATGGCCATAACCATTCAGTACTAAAACACTTAAAACCTTATTTATCATACAGAAACTATCTAGAATAACAGCATCAATTTCTGCGACTGTCTTAACACGCTTAGAAAATCTTCTCTGAGTAAAAAAATAATTAAGGCTGAATTCAAAACTAGTAGCTGGATGAACTGTTTACCTTCCTGAACTTAGATCAGAAATGTTGCCATTGTCATACCTCAGTTACTGATGTTGTTTACTAACTGGACCTTTCAGGATGAAGTGCATAATTCCTCATGAGCTAGCTTACATGATTCCAAGGCATCCCTGACAACCATTTTAGTTTTATAGCTTATCCTACTTCTCTTTTATTCCTTTTGCTGCACATGAGAAATAAAATCAAAGCAGGAAGCTCTACTGGCGGTCATACTAGAAGGTAGTTGATTATTCTAGAGGAAATCTAGCATGAGTATATTCTTTCAAGTTATCGTGTAAAGAAATTCAGCAGATAAGCTTTAGCTGTTAAGATCCTTCTCATTGGTCCACTGAGTGTTTTCTAAAGCTATATGACTTTGATCCTTTGCTCTCAACATGTGAGGCCACATCTAAGCTCATTTGCACTGATTCCCTCTTAGGATTTGAACCAGTTTGAATTGTGGGTCCAACAGATCACAAAACTAACGGATCATATTGGTTTTGGCTCGAATGTAGTGATCCCTCTCTGTCTAAAGTCACCCCTCTCTAGACTTGCTTAATGTCCTCTGCATAAAGATTTAGAAACTTGACTTCAAAACTAATATTAGCAGTAAAAGTGTTCACTATGATAGTAAAATTTTGCAATCAATCCCCTGTGTATGCTTAACAGTGGAGGAGGAGATCTGGAGGGATCACAGGTCTTTTTCTGTTGCACCAATAGCTTCAATTTTTCTAACATTTCCATTATTCCCTCAGAGACCAAGCATTTTGGCTATAATGCATCTCTATTTTCTCAGTTAGCTTAAATTTCTGGGGGCACTTCCCTTCAAGCTAGCTAGGTAACTAAAGTGTTGAATGGCACTCTTGTCTCGTCATCTTCCTCTTCTATAACAGACCTTGGGTCTGGCCTATCAGGACAGAAAATTAGCCGCAGCAAAGCTAGCCCGACACGCACCAACATCCTCAACACAACAAAAGCAAAAGGCACAGTTATCTCCATAAGATGGAAAATTGGAGCACTAAATTTACTCAAAATACAAGTGAGGAAAAATGTCCCCAGAGCTATGCAGGGATACAGAGAAAGCTTCGCTAGCATAAACACATGCTCGCGCCCTCCATAACGCACATAAGGGTGCAGAGTTTCTTGTTCATTATAAAGAGCAACCACCCAAATAGCAAGCTGAAAGATACCTGCGAAGAAAATGATAACACAACTAATTTGAATGGCTTCCAGTTCATTACGAGAGTTGTTGGGGAATTCGTGTGTTAGCTGGTAGGCTAAAGGCAAACCTCCAACAAACGCCAGTGAGAAGGTGTTCAGCAAACCCATTAAGCGCGTTGCCTTGGTGACATGTAGGAAGAGTGAGTGATGCACAAACCAAAGAAGGCCGACGGTGACAAAGGAACCAAAGTAAGCCAGGTACTCTGGGCCATAAACCTGCAGAGCTGCTATCAGGCTCCCGCCATACTGCTTCTTCACAACTGTTGGATCAGGAACGTTGTCCTCGCTAAAACAGAAGAAACCAGAGAGAATAAAAGTTTTTTAGGACACTTCATGACATTTCTCTTGAGTACAGTGGACCTGACTAGGGACCGACCAATATGGGATTTTTGGGGTGGATACCGATACTAGAGAGTAAAAAAATTCTGATATCCGATGTATCAGTCGATATATCAGTCGATAATATTCTGAATGTGGTTATCAAAGATATGTGACGAAGATACGTAATGGAGGCAGGATATTTAAAAAACTTTGTTCAAAACCTCAGTGTACTGAGCAGTACACTTCACTTACTACCAGTTACATAATGGACTGCTTTCTGCTGGACAAACTACATACTTACACCATTTTAAATTACTAGTTAAAGCATTTCTTGCAGCCTTAGAAACAGTTGAACTATTAGCACTTATTAGAGAACGTATATGCAGATACTGATATATCTGCAATAAGCCAATATCAGCAATAATACTGGCAAACCAAAATATTGATCGGGCCCTAGACCTAACCATTTCAAAGCAGTTTTGAAGCTACTGCATTTTTATTCATTTATTTATTTATTTTAGATATTCTTTGGGCCTGTATGTTTTTAGACAGGATAACTGAAAAGCGAAGAGAAAACGGGGGCGAGAGAGGAGGAATGACAGCCGGCAAAGGGCCACAGAGCGCAATCAAACCCAAGCCACTGCAGTGAAGATACAGCCTCTGTATATGGGGCACCTGCTCTACCAACTGAGCTACCAGGGCCCCCCACTGCATAAATATTATAGCGTGGTTAAACCCATCATGATCATGTGAGTTTGCTTTTCTGTTGCCCTCTGCAATCAGTCTGGCCAGGCTCTGCAGTCAGGGGTTCAAGCAAGCACCAAGATTGGTGTGGGCCAATCAGTGTCTCCCGAGGAAGGTCTACTGGCAGCTACTAGGTGTGCTGAACAATGGTGCAGTTCCTGAACAGCTTAGCATAGATGCTAGTATACCATCAGTTCTATCAGAAGTGGAGAGCATTGCTTCATTAAAAGGAGAGCCATTAACGACACTGAAGGCTTTTCTTGATGGAAATAATGTTTTCGCTCCTCTCCCGAACACGGATTGACTTTGGTAATTTTGATTTACCAAGTGGCTCCGCAGGTAATAAGATTTGTTGGTCTGACTGGTCGAAGTCAGTCCGTGATAGACGGCAACAGACAGTTTATCCAATCACCTGCAAATTATTTTTTTAAAGACCCTTCCCTTTTGCAAATGGTTTCCTATGGCGCCTTCCCAGATGCTTCTGTGCAACAGCGCATCTGGCAATTAACATGCAGGTTGATATGTAAATTGTGCATAATTACAGTAAATCCAACATATGCACAGTCCATATGTGGTGGTCATGGTGTCCTCTGACGCATACATTTGTGTTTTCATCTATAAAAACAAGCCAACTGCGTTTCTTTACATCATATACTGAATGCATTTTTTAAAGAGCATACACATTTGTCCTATTTCAACCTGTTCCAGGAAAAAAAATAGAACAAACCATATGTCCAGGATGAGAAGTGTTGCTACAATGGCATAAACTCCATCACTGAAGGCCTCCACTCTGTCCTTGCTGAGGGGCTCGTTTGGCAGGTAGGTGTAAAACAACATGGAATCTGGAGTCTCCTCCACCTGACCTAAAATGAACATGATTTGTTGAATTTTTTAAAAAGGCGACACATAAGACACGTTATTCTGAAGCAAAATGGACATCCACAGACATAGTATGCTTTACCAGAGGTGGCACATATTTAATAAGTCTCCCTATCCAGTGACGATAATATCTAGTGATTACCAATTGCTTTGCTGCGGCACCACTTCAAAGACTGGGAGATGTATGGCAGGAAGATCACAATCGCCAAAAGCACATAAGACTGGAAGATAAAATGAAAATGTAACCAGGCGGAAGAGATTTACATCAGCATTTCATTTGTTGGTTGTCATAAATTGGGCAAAAATCCCATCATAAATTGAACATCTGTGTTTTAAAATGTTAGTTCAGGCAAACAGCTGTGGGCACTTTTTAATACTATGAGATTAATGTATATTATTATTAATTGAACAACTTATGTGTACATTAATCTATTGTAAAATATTCAAGATGAATTGACCCCTCACAACAGATAGTCTCTAATCTTCTAACATCTACTGATATTTAAATGTAACATTGACATAGTTGAAGAAAGCTTAATTGCACCTACCAGCTGGAAGAAGATGAAGGAGACGATGCTTGCGAAGAAGCACATGATGGGAACTCGCATGATGACTTTGAGGATGTGGTGTTTGTAAAAGGTCTGGTTCTCTGAGATCTGGATCTGTTCATTCAGCAGAAAGGGACGGCTGAAGGCGTATAAAACAATCACCGACTAGGGAAACACAGCAAATTAGATTATGACATACAATGTGAAATTAAGCAGAATAGGAATAAGTGTGAGATAAATACAAAGTAAGGTACTTTGTTTTTTTTAACTGCCATTTTAATTTTAATAGTCTCGCTATCAAAACAATGCTGTTGATGATGTTTGGAAGGATGCATTGAATAATTCATAAGAGAAGCTGTTTCTCAAAGTCAAGGATCCTTTCTTGGTAGGACACGTCCTCCCAAGTCAGAATCTCCCGAGGCAAGGCAAGACAACTTCCCAACATCCAGAGTACACACAAATGGAACAGGCTAGTAAGTGTGTGTTATTAAAATGGTCACGTCCATATACAGCGTGAAAAACCGACAGACAACAAAATCTGTGAAATACATAAGTGAACATAGGAGCCATGTAGTCAGTAAGGGGTTTATTAAATAATTTCAGTTATTCTACTGACATGTCTAATTAATTAATGAATTAAATGACAGGTTTGGCTTTACTCTGATGGCACACATTATCTAGGATAACAAATTTACATTAGAAATGGCAGGTTCTTAAATTTAAATGCATATTGACCATGGTGGCTCAGTGGATAGCACTGTCACCTCACAGGTTTGATTCCTGTGTGGTGGTACTCCGGTTTCCGCCCACACCAAAATCATAAACAAAAAGGTATGGTTCTCCTGATGGTGCCTCTGATTGTGGCACTGTTCAACAGCTGGAGTTGGTCCCCAGGCGCCGCACACTGGCTGCGCGCTGCTTCTAGATTTAGGGTGGGTCAAATGCAGAGGACGGATCTCACTATGTTTAATTGCATGTGTGACAATAAAGACTCCTTCTTCTATTCAGTTGTGAAAGTGCGGGCATTGGATGCGCATTGGATCGTGGGTGCTGTACTTCAGATGCACCGATGATGTACACATGCATCCTCAGAGATTTGCTGTGCAAAGAACTCCGTCCTTTGAAGGATCCTCAACACTGGACAGTCCTTCAGCGGCATTTGGTGAAAGACAGCCTTTAGAGGATCCTTACATGACTTTGAGAAACAGCTGACAATTTGCTTAGAATTAAAACTCATTAATGGCCTCACCTGAATGACACCCTTCACCATTACACAACCACAGAAGAGTAAAATCCCGAGGTAGTTCTCAGGGAAAGTGGCCATTAGCGAGAACTGCAAAGTTCAGAAATACTATTCTTAGAGAACTTGAAAGATATCAGTCCACTAATCAAGATTTGCACAAACAGTGCGACTGATGAAACTCTTGTGACGCAAACTCACCGTGTATGGTAGAAAGGTTATCAGCATCATGCAGGCCTAAAATAGAACAGAAAGCAGAACTTCACATTAGAAATACGAAAGCAAGCACAGCAGAGAAAACAGGTTTTTTGTTTTTTTTTTTAAGATTTTTTGTTTTTTTTTTTTAAAGAAAAGAAAAAAGATTTATGCGCTCCTGTAACCCAGACCAGTATGACATGATGGTCCACTCAATGCATATTTGCGAGTTGTCAAAATACACAAAATCGTGTTGTCCCCCCTTTTTTTAAAAAAAAATTTCTTCATGATATTATTTAATGATTTTTGTATGCCAAACTGGAAATGCCCTCGGTTTTCATTTCAGAAATCTGGTCAGTAGTTTTGGGTTTTTTTTTTTAATCTTTAGGTTTCATCTTGTATTTCTTCAGATCCAAGAAGATGAAGGTAGGTCATGCAGGGTGACCACAGAGGAGGCACAGGTAATGAGGTCATGGTAAAGACATGTAAGTTATAAGCTGACCACGGAAGTGTCTGACTTTTTCTCCTGGACCATGTGGTTTCCTCATAGAAAGAAAGTTTTGAGGTTTGTTTTTCACATGGATCTAAAATGGAGCAAAGGAACAATGTGTTGACAGCTGTCCCCAGATCCCCCTACATGGGTGATCTTAACCTCCCCAGTGTTGAACCCAAAGTTACGCCATTGCTTGTAATGCATTATATGTGGTTAGAGGTTGAGGTTAAGGTTAAGGTTAACCCTAACCTAACTTGCTTATAACTGTGATTATGTAGCACTATAGTGCATTATAAGTATGTTCATAATGCATTATACTGTAGATGGATGCTTTAACCTCTTAACATCCACCTTTGCTATGGGGCCTATATGGAATACCCAAATTTAAAGGCCTATAATGGAGAAAATATAACCCCCAAAATATAGGTATGAGAGTGAGGGGAGAATCTAGCTATAAAAATAAATTGTATTTAACGTATGAAAATTTATAGCATGTCCACATTGACTTAAATTTATACATTTAAATCAATATGCACAGAGCTAAGAGCCACTTAAAACTCTTACGGCCCATCTATGGGCCATGAGAATGGCAACAGGTTAAGTGTTGCCAATTCTTTTTTCATTTTTGTTATGTTCTCTGGAATCAGATTTTAATCTAATCATACAAACAAAGTTAACGAAGTACAGCTAACCACGTGTAAGTAACTTCTATATATTGCAAATTAGAGACAAGAAAGCTCGTATTTAGCACACAGGGTGTCCAGCTGTGTATAACATTGTTACTAGCAATGCATGTCCTATTATTCAAACTAAAAGTATATACCAAAGTAAAGATTTTCACAGTAACAGTAGATTTCTTTTGCAAGACACAAATTGTTCTCACACATACTTACAATCTAATTCTCCTAAAAGAAATATCCAAAATAAAAAGATGATCACTTAAAGATGGGCTTTAAGTAGTAAAACAAGAAAAAGGAAGTTAAAAAAATGAATGCATGTTGATAAACACAGTGATGTTACTGATTTTGTACTTACAAGGTTCAGCAGTGCAAGGCTATCATCGATGCGTACAATTACTTGAAATAATCTGTGAAACAGGATGAAAAAGTGGCAATACTGAACTTTACAACTGCTGTAAACTGTTTACTACTACTACTAATATAATAGTTTTATAATAATAATAATAATAACTAACCTAATGTGAGCAGCCCACGCAACAGTCACAATGAGGAATGTCATTAAGTAAACAGCAATTTTTGTTGTAAGTAGCAGCTGAACACTCTCTCTCAACTCCTGCAAGACAGAAACAAATGTTGCCTATTTTGAATGTTACCACTGATTAACTCACTTTCAGGAAGGAAAATATGAACAAATGTTGTTTACACATCTATTTTGGCACACGTTACCTCATCGTCCTCCACCTTTGTATGGGCAACAGGTAATATCTGTGAATGTAGAAAACTGCATTAGAAGACATATCTAATGTACATGATTACACCGTTATTTCCAAATGATTCGACAGTCTTTCACTGACTGTTTGAACTTGGATTGCCACTGGTCAAAGTATTTTATAAAATGGTTACTATTGAATGTCAGCTTAAGTATTTGTAAGTACAGGAAATTCACTGTTCAGCAATGTGAGTTATATGGAAGTAACAGGCAGTTGTCAGCATACTATATAAGGAAAGAGACATTAACTTCTCCGAGGGACTTCAGCAATTTCTTCTTCCTCATATTTTTTAAAATGTTTGAGATATTTTGTGAATGGTTTGAGTTCATGTGACGATTATTTTGTCGGCCTTATCTTGTTTTGATCCTGATATTAGCAAGACGGCTTTACTAAATGATTCTGTATGGCACTACGTTTATACCTTTTTATAACTAGAGAAGTGAGGCCCAAGTATATAAGTTGTACAAGCTCAGTGACTCTGTCGAATGTCAGTAACTGATCACTGAATATGATATCAATCCTCTGTCTCTAATTCTGAATTTTTACAGACCTGAAAGTTGCCCCTTTTTCCCATATTATCAGCCCTATAATAATAATAATAATAATAATAATAATAATAATAATAATAATAATAATAATAATAATAATAATAATAATAGGCTATGTTGTCTGATCACAACTTCACATTAACCATTATCTCAAGGTAAATATACTG
>JAQLOL010000021.1:7371244-7382545 GCA_029783665.1 Naso thynnoides | reverse complement strand
TAAACTGTTTTAACTGCCGAGTCACTTTGACTTCCTGTATTTATCATTCAAATTCATCCTGCAGACCTTCTGTCTGCATCTGTCTGGAACTGCTGATTTGTTTTAAAAAGTTTTGTTCAGTTAGCAACAGTGCGAGCTCCACGCAAGCTCCGAAAGCTTGTCGGACATGGCAACAGTAACTAAGGGGGCGTGGCTTGGCAAAGGATCAACTGAATCAGAGCAGAAATAGGTGTAAGGAGGGTAAACTACAAATACTGTCACTGTCCAAATACTTCTAAACCTACCTGTCTGTCAACTAAACATCACCAACTCCTGGGGCTGTTTGGCGCTGGGTTTGTAGTGTAAAGGATATTTTAACAGAAAAATGGCACTGCTGCTGCTGCTGAAGGAAACTGGGTTAACGACAGCTGAGACTGCTGCTAAAAGAGGCTCTAATACTCCATGATGAAGCAAACGGCAACTTCATGGTGGGTGATAATTTTTCACTTGGTACTATGAGTGACTTCATTCACATGACAGACATTTGAGTCTTTTTTTTAAGTTAAAAATACTTATTATTGCAGTTTTCAATTGAATCAGTATTGTGAATAAATTCTAATTATTGTGATAGATATTCAGTTATTTGCTACTGAAAACGTGGATTCAGCTTGTTGATGATTATGTTGACCCAATGACAGACACAGTGCTGCGATACTATGAATGGATGTTAGGATAAAAACGCTGCGTTCACTTACAGGTGCCAGTCCAGGACACTCGTACACTGTGAAATCTCCGTCCTCGTTCTCCTCGTCTGTCGAAGCTCCAGAGTCAGGAACTTTTTGCTCGACCCTGTGTCTGTAGTTGTCACAAACAAAGACACACAGTCATAAAATATTCAGAGTAGAACACAGAATTGATGAGGCAGAGAGGTCATGGGGGACATGAGACAGACACATATGCTTAAGAATGACGAGCCAGTTCAGGCTCAGATGGTCACTCACTTCTCCAGGGAGAGCATCTGCTGCTTCTGGTGCTGGTAGTGGTACATCTGGGCACTCTGGGCCAGCTTCTTGTCCCCAGGCTAGAGCACACACCGAGTCAGAGGGGACACGTTATTCATACACAGCAAGTCACACCGTTCAGTTGACATTCACTTCACAGCATGTGTCTGTGCTGCACATGTTCGAGCTCAAACTGCTGAGAGGACGGGAGCATTCGTCCTTTTGGGGTGATGAGAAGACAAAACTGCAGCTGCAGGTCTGTTTGAAAAAGTATAGTAGAGATCTCTCACATGAATTAATCACTTTATATTACTCTTTGATAGCTCCATATATGACATATTGTATTGAGGTCTGGGGAAACACATATAAAACAAATACTAATCCAATATTTTTATTACAAAAGAAAGCCATAAGAATCATCAGTAGAAAACCTTTCTGTGAGCCAACCTCTATGAGTGTAATTTTGTAAGGTACAAGGGGCAGGTTTATATGAGCTTTGCTTCTACCTACACCCTTTCGGTTACATAGTCTAACTGAGAAATCAGTCTTTGAAATGTACCGAAATAAACTCATTCATTCATTCATAAATTCTTTATAAACAAAAGACAATTACAGGCTTCAAATAAATGCCTGAGAGAGATACTGGGCCAGGGCCGTAGTCTGGACAGTGATGGCAGGAACGTAGAAAGTGATTCTGAAATGTCCCCAACTGAACATTTACTAATGTGTTTTGCTGTCAGACAACTCATCTACTTTTTGTATTTAGAGCAGTGCTTAATTTGTAAATTAGAAGGTGCTGCAACACAGACAAGACGCTGCTGCTGCTGCTACTGCGGGTTTGGGGGGAGAGAAAGAGTCACAGCACTCTTCAAAAATTTCAGCTTGGAGCCTCAAAGCCAGCAGACAGAGGAGTGTAAAAACACCTCCTCTGTCCCTCTCGCTCCCTCCGTCCCATCACTTCCTGTCAACTTGTAGCAGATGAAATTTGGCCCGAAACTTCCACGAACAACCACAAAAGCATGCAGGCTAAGAAACCAAGTGACATGTTCTGTCTGTCTGCCTGTCTGTCAATTTCCGCACTGTGTCAGGACTCTGGACAGCACCACACTCAACCACACACACACATCCTAAATAAACCAGACTTTTTCCATCATTTCACAGCACAAACACACACCTGCGTGAGGGGTTTATAATGACCACAAGCCAAAATATTTACTATTTAGATACCAGAAAACATATAAAGCACACGCCAGCAGAGCTTGTGTGACCTTCACAAAACACTCAGCTGTAAATCTCTCAGGTCACATTGCTGCATTTGTTGACCTGGTGCATTGTGTCCAGCATCGGCATAGGGCATTGGAGCCAGTTGGCACAAAATGTGAGTGACAACAACGCAAAACTCCACCAGAAAGTGTGCATGCAGGTGAAGTGTCCAACACCTGTGTTCGCCTAGTTTACAATAAATAATTTAGTGTGTCATGTGAAGAAGAGCGACGATCATAAGTCGGCTAACGTTGTACTTTGATAAATATGTTCATACTCGTCATTTTTTTCTTGTTTAGAAGAGGTTACATGATGATGATACCTAGGATGATGGCCATTTCTGTGTCAGACTGTGCTGAAGAGCAGGAGTGTGACATTAATGGTAAGAGCTGCATAAACTCTGTCCACTGCAGAATTTACCCAGCTTGTTTCCCCTCATTAGCTGATCAGAAAATAGTGTGTATTCATGTCTATAACCATTGGTTTTAATAACGCAGTACAGAACAAAAAGTACAGTACCAGTACCAACCAATGTTGGTTATCCTGACCTATTTATAAAGTAAGGCTCGAGACGGCATGAAATAGCAGCTGGAAGTCATTCATAAATGTGAATGTGGCTTCAGCTTCCAGGGGTGGTTGCGTCCCCTCTGGACCTCCTCAATATCTGTCCCTATCAATGTCAAAATCAAACCTGTGCCCTTGCACTGGGTGCCAGAGGGAGTCACAGAGTGCCAGAGTTACCACAGTGTCCTGGTGCCAGAGAGTGTCATGAGGTGTGTTGGTGCACTTAATGGATCCCACATCCCCCTTTTTTGGCGAGCTTGCTAAATTAATAAATTCTGTGCAGGTACAAGCAGCACAAGCCCACGTTACAACACCTCTGGTGACACTGAGCAGGGACAAGGGGCCTGATTTGAATATTGTGTTAACAAGCTGCAAAATAAAAGGCTGTTGACTCCACCTTTAAGAGGTCTGTTTAACACAACAGAGATTTTCTACTCACCAAAGTGTCTAAGGCGTGGGCTCTCATCAGTCCATACAAAGGGTAGTCAATCTTCTGAGTTTGACGCACACCTCGCTGCAATCTGTTAAACCAAAAGGAAAAGGAAGAACACACAGAGGGCAGATGACTCATCAGATATAAAAAGGTACGCAGTTCGTCTTAGGACATGCAGGATACTTCTGCCTCTACTGCTACGCTATGATTTTCTTTATTGTGTGTGGCGATTCAGAAGCATACCTACTGCACATATTCTAATAATAAACTCAATTTTAACTAATCACTCAACCTATCCTATACAAATGTTCCATAATGTATATACCTAAGGGAAGAGGGTTAGTGACCCTGAGGGGTTCTTTCTCAATGATGACTGGCTCGCTGAACATTATCCCTTTTATTACATGGCTGTTAGCTAAAAAATCATTAATATGACACAAAATAATTTTTAAGTCAGTATTACAATTCTTCTGCTCAAGAAAGAGTCTGTTTGATTTTACAGTATGAACTGTTGCATATCAATGTAAATAGGTCTTTTATGAAGGATTATAATTAGGGCTGTCAAACGATTCAAATTTTTAATGGCGCTTAATCTCAAAATTTGAATGAATTCACCTCAAAACACTGTCGTCATATTCAACTTGCTGTGGGTGCACTGTGGAGTTAAATTGGAGTTTGGTAAGGGCTACCGTTGAATGCTACTGCTGCCATTGACTTGTGCTAACATTAGCATTCACGGTGAAACGCTGAGCTGTCCAAACAGCATACTACATCAAATGAGCGAAAAATGGTCTCTATCAACAGGAACAGGACTTCACTGGAGAAGCTGAAAATGAGCCCCTTTGTCAAAAATTCCAGAATGTCCCTTTAATGTTACTTTTTTGAAGAAATCCAGGTATCAGTGACACAGACCACACAGTAGCAGAAAAGTGTGACTGATTACTGCACTAGTGAACGATGAAATATAAACTCTGGACTTTGGAATGTAAAGATAAGTAGCCACTAAAGCAAAAAAACAGCGACCATTAATTGGCATCTTCCCAGCGTTTTAATCACAAACAGCCAGTGGTCAATATGTTCTGTTTATCTTGCTCTTCTAAGGTATTAAACTGAATTAAGTATTATTTGGGTTTCAGATTGCTGATCAGGTTAAACAAGCAACTTTAAGAAGTCTCTCTGGCCTCATGGTTATTATAACTGACATTTTTCAAACATTTTATACACCAAATAACTGATTTGAGATAGTAATTTCCAGGTTAATCTATAATTAAAACGTAATTAGTTTCAGCCCTAAATTGAAGCTGTACTAGTCAGCTACATTTTGGAAATGTAATGCTGAGGTCTTTATATTCACAAAAATACATGATGAAGTAATTTAAAAATATCTTACCTGACCCAAAAGGCTCCTGCTATGATCAAAGCCAGTGAACCCGTGAGGATGAAGACGCTGCTCATGACTGAGAAAAAATACAGACAGACAGTTAGAGGGAGAGAATTCTGTGCAGGTCTGCGGGCATCAGAGGAGGACATGATGGATCCTTGACTGTGAGAAAAAGTGTTTGAAGCCGAGCTGAGCTTAGAGAAGAGCCGCTGTTGATAACTCAGAGTCGGGGTACTGATTACAGTGCTGCAGTGTCTGCACTGATGACGGTGATGGAGTGAACAGAACCAAGCAACAGTAACATTCAAGCTTTGTTCTTTACTAACCCGTACTAAATGTGTGGTCAGTCCCGAGATGTCAGAGCATGCAGCGCTTACATTTCTCACAAAGGAGGTTCTTTATTTTAACTGATCCAAATATACTGATGTCTGGGGATTTTTAAAAGATTCTTTTTCCCCCATCATTTTTATTTTCCACGATGGAACACGAGAGCAAATTTTGTTGATTCCTTGCAGCTACTTCCTCGGCTTGTTTAAGAGTAATTGAGGTCCTGGAACATTTTCCACAGATTTTGGCCAAAATCTAAAACTCCTGTTGGCCATATTGCAAAAACTCTACCATGCAAGTATCACAGCCAAATGCTGAAGTCCCACTTCAAATGCCATTGCTATGGAGATGTTACTGAATGGAGAAGTTGTGAAAGGATATGTTTCTAAACTAAATCAAAGATCCTGAATAGTTGACGTTGTCTTCAAAGATACAGTAAAGTATGCCTGTGTAACTGGAATTATTCTGTAAAAAAAAGATCTGTCCTCTGTTTCCTTCCTAGTAAGGCACTGATAGTCGGGCCTTACCGCCCTAATGTTTGCACTCTGGGAGACATCTTGAGGCCAACTGTTACAGCACATGTTGCGGCTGCACACACTGAGACTTTAGGTTAGACCTGCTTCATTTGCAAGTAAGACCTGATTGACTGGAGAGATGCAGGTGTCTAGTCGGTTTAACATTTAAACGCCTCAATAGTCGGCACCAGAAACACTAGTCGGTTAGTAATTATTCAATTAACAATGTAGAACGCTGGCTAACTGTTGCATCTCAGTGTTGCGCAGCCAGCCTCCACTGCAGGCAATTGCTCTTCTCTCCTATTGCACATTCCAGCAGGTGGAAGAAGTGAGACAAAGAGAGACAGCGGCTCAGTTTGGCAGTAAGAAAAAAAGAGATAAAAAGGTCATGTGTTGGCTGTGAGAGCAAAAGTTTGCATATGAAGCACTCCACCGGAGCGATGAGGACGTCAACCTGAAGGAGAGCAAGCTCCTACCAGCAGCACTCAGCAAACAAGTATGACAGCATTTGTCACTCCAACCCGCCAGATTAAATGAGCTTGGGCTTTTCTGATAGAGTAACTGAGGAATAAACAAATCATTTAAAATCCAAATCTAACAGGCAATTTTTTTTAAATCAAAGCAAAATATGTAAGTTCTTTGTGTTGGATTATAATGACTGATGCAGGGCTCTAGTTTTTGTTTTTTTAATGAAAATGACGCTGTGATGCTGACCAGTCAGAAAAGATAATGCAACTCGTTACTGAATTGACTACCTATGATCTGCTGCCACTATGTTTTAACGCACTATACTGAACCTGAATACACTGTACCGAGTGAGACACATAAGGGTGACGTCTGTCATTTCTATTTAACATATATTATTTTGTTAACTTTTGTGAACTGCCATGTTTTCTTCATTTAATGTGCACTGATTTTTCATAGTAAATGGCTGGAATTGTGACACATTTCAGCCAAGACAAACTTTGTTTTAAAAGCTGTT
Source organism: Naso thynnoides (assembly GCA_029783665.1). Taxonomy (NCBI): domain Eukaryota; kingdom Metazoa; phylum Chordata; class Actinopteri; order Acanthuriformes; family Acanthuridae; genus Naso; species Naso thynnoides. The sequence continues at coordinate 7,376,100 of JAQLOL010000021.1, read as the reverse complement.
TGTTACTTTTTATTCAGTCAGTTGTCACATCTTCTAATGTGCACAGTCTTAATAATTAACGGTGCAAAGTGCCGCACATTACAACAGCATTTAAATTAATGGCTTGGTAACATTAATCCTCTTGAAAAACATTTAGGCTAAATGGCTCATACATACAAGCAACACTTCTGTTTCAAATGGTTTGACCTTACAGATTAAATTTTGCTCAGTCCTTTTTCTGAGAGTTTTCTCGCTTACAGACTAGTTGACTAGTCACAATTAAAATTATGACTAAACACTTTTACAGCACAGTCATCATTCACACATTAACAGCACATGGTTTCTCAACAAAGAGCCAATGTGCTCAACAGGAACTCAAACACACACGTTTACACACTGATGGATCGGACATCAACAGCAATTTGGGTTCAGTTTCTTGCACTTTGACATGCAGACCAGAGGAGTCAGGGATCAAACCACCGACCACCTACCCTCTGGTTAGTAGACAACCTTCAACTGCCACAGACGAAGGAGAATATATGACGTTCATTCATTCATTTCAACTGTAGCTGCTTGTCATTTGATCATCATGCTGCTGCTCAACTGGAGTCTCTTCAGGTTAAATGCAGGGTCTGGTCTAATATTTAAGAAGACTTTAACTACATTGTGCCCCTTTTTCTTGCCGTAGCAGGATTTATTTGCTTTTATCACATGAAGGTTTTATTCTGTTTTGTGTTTTGATGTCCCTGTTTGTCTTACTGTTTATTTTTTCAATAGGATTAATGTTGCTTTGCTGTTAAAAAAAAACCGATAAGGATGTGAACTGAACAAAACCTCTGCAGTCTCCAGTCTTAATCACATTTTAAACTTTACAATGGCGTCTTCCTGAACATCACTGTCATTTAGGTGCTTGCTAGAAAAGTGTCCAAATTATTTGTTGTGTTTCTAACAATTGTGTTACCCGTAAATACGGCCATCAAACCAAATGTCCCCCACCACAGCATTCAGCTCCAGGTGGTTCAAGAAGAACAAGTGGAAACGGTAAGAAAGGAGTAGCTGAGTCAGAGGGCAGAAGAAGACTTACTGATGAAGACGTGGTCATTAGAGGGGTAGGCGAGGATGAGGGGATCGCTGAGCATAGCGGGGGTGTGATTTGTGGTGGTGGTAAGTGAAGAGACACTGGTGTTCTGGTCACTCTGGCTTGAGGGCTGCTCCATGAAGGATGCTCTGTGGTCAATGCCAGGCACACTCAGAGGTTCAGAGGCGTCCTGGACGGGCAGCGCTGAGGAAAAGGTGTTGAGTGAGTCATTAAAGTGAGTGAGGGTTTAGTGATAAATACAAATGTGGGTAAAGTCGTGGCCCATCTAATACCTGGAGGCCTGGACTGACTTCTCTGTTCAGTGATGATAGCAGAGAGGAAGTCAATCTCCTCATCCAGCCCCGTGTACGTGCTCAGTTTATCTGAAGGGAAACCAAACCAGAATCCGTCAACATCACACAGCTGACAGCCAAACACACACTCAAGGCTGTTCTACACTCGAGAGACAAGTGTCGGCAGGTGTCTTAAGAAAAGTGTCGGACGACACAAATGCCTTTATGCCGAAATCAAGTATCAGATGTTGTCTGGGGCGCAAGCTGTGGTCTCCATGGTAACCAATTGAGCGCTTCTCTGTAGGCCCACAGTCTAAACCAGCGGTAAAATGGCAAGTTTCTCTGAGACCTTGGATTTGGCAGAGGAAGAAGAAATTTGATATGTAATTTTACTCTGGAGGAGAAGGAGACGATGGAAGAAAAGTGGTCTGTGAGCCCAAAAAGCCGGAGAAGAGAGAAGCGAGGGGAATATGTGTTGGTTAGTCAAATGAGAGAGATGGACAAGGAACGGCACTTTCACCATTTTAAGATGTCTGAAGTTTTGATGACCTCCTACATCAGATTACACCCAACACCAAAACAACAGTGTGTAGCACCAGTCGCTCCTCAAAGCCATCCATTTTGTGCGCCTACTTTTTTTTCTCCTCAGCAAGTAGGGCGCTGTTTCATCTCCATGGCAACGATAAAACACTCAGTCCAGCCAACCAATCAAAATGTGAGACAAATTAAAACGACATCTGTGACATTACAAGTTCTGACAGGTGTAAGACACACTGTTGGGCGATACATTCTTTTGTCCACAGACTCTTGTCTTTCGAGCATAAAACAGCTTCTACTGAGACTTTTAAGGGATATTCCTGAATTTCAGACATAGGGCCTCATTTTCAACTTCTCCAGTCCATTTTTTTAACGGACAGAGACCATACGCTCATTTGAAGCAGGATGGAGTTTGGACAGCTTGTTGTATAGCTGTGAATGCTAATGCTAACACAGGTCAATGGACCCAGCACCAAGCCAACAGTAGCCACTACCAAACTCTGATTTGAGGTGAATTTGAGTGTTTGTAGAAGAATTTTAGAAGTCAAACTACAGCTTATTTCTTAATTTTTTCTCTTTAAATTTCTTTTTTTCTGTGACTTATTAGCAACAGGAAATAAATAGTTTGGCAGCTTCCTGTTGCTACTTATCCTAAACAGAGCCAGAACCTTAACCAAAGTTATCTGACACACCTCACATCTCGTTTCAACTTAAAGGATGCATACAGAGGCGAGTCCACCGGAAATCCATTCATTCCTACAGGAATCTGCATGATATCCAATCTTCAGTTCATAATTTCCCTTGAGTATGTTCAAAAAATTTGACTGTTGCTGGTGGATTTTAGAGAGACCATATGACTGTGTGCAAGGATAGCTAACTGCCGCTATAGCTGTCAGGCTATTTTCTTCAATTCAGTGGCTCATTTGGATTGTCAGGTGAGTTTGTATAATTACAAAGAATTAGTTCATAGTTGACATATTGTAATTAAGAGTAATTTTATTCTGCTCCAGTTATAATGTTACAGTCAGATCATCTTCATCTGTTGGTTATGAAACAGTCAGATTTACCAGTCTGACATTAAATACAAACATGTATTTTGTATCATTCCATAAAGAGTTGCATGTCCTGGACACGAGGAGCATTATTCTCATATTTACAGATCTACGGATTTCAGTCACATACTTAAAGGTCAATTCATACTTTCTGTGTCCACGTGTTCACAGGGGTCCACTCTGGTATGCTTCACATAAAAATCATCATCCACTCATGATGGGTCTGCAAGGGTCTGCGTAGACCACTCTGAGGACGTCTGCATGCAGCCCAAAATTTGTGACTATGCAGACTATCCGCTTTGAAAGCGCACCGACTGCGCACACTCTTTCAGGTGTGTGAATAGATGTTTTGACTTGATTTGTTTAACTGTAGATACACTGATTCACGACAACATATCAATCGGAAAGACTTCAAGCAACGTTGAACGGGCCCTCGCACTCCAGAGCCCGTTGGGGAGGGCCGCAGTCGGGCTGAAAGCGCATAGTAGCAATTAGGGATGCCACAGTCTTTAATATAGTATCGAACTGTACAGTACGCCATCCATGGTTCAATATGCTCTTTGAAATTGTGGTGTTTCAGTTTTGCATAAAGTTTTATGTAACTGTTTTCAATGTATTTCTCCCTGAATGGGCTCTGTCGGAGCTTCAGATCAGGCCGTGAACGCACCATGTGTCCCCGCCTCCCAGCCGACTGCAGTGACTCGTTTCACACAACAAGCAGAGAAACGCTGATTTTTAACGTGAAAAAGCGTTATTGTGTTTGACCGACCAGTCCGTTTATTTTTGAGAGGAGACGATCTCTGCTTATCAGTTTGTCAACAGTTACGAGCACAGCACGTGAGCCCAGCAGCCAACAGCTCATTGTTATAAACAAGCTAAAGCTGTCTGTGTGCCGTTTAACTGTTTAGCTTTCCACAGATTTAAAACCTTCCAAACTCTTGAGCAGAGCTGCTGCTGCTAACAACCAGCCCCTCCTCCAGCAGCTACGTTACACAGAGCAGCACAGCAAAGGGGAGAGGAGATCCCACACTGAACCATTCTTTCTACACTTCACGTAGAATTGTTTAATGTCAGCAACATGGTTTAATTTACTGACATTTTAGATTCATTTCCAATGAGATATTTTTGGGTTTATTGAGAACCAGTCTGAAATGCATTCAGAATGACCCAAGCACTGTGCCTCATCGATGAACATTTTAGAAAATAAATAAATAAATTACAGAGAAGCATATATCCCATAAAAGGTAAAAAGCAATTACAATGAAATAAATATAGACAGACTACAGCCTTATGATAGACACACGTATATTTTACACTTAACAATACACAAGAGTGTTTCTGAATGGATTTTTGTTTTAGCTAATAGGAAAATATGGAAATCATTTTGGAAAAAATACATTGCTTTTTTTTTCTCCTGACGCAAAAAATACACCCTGGAACCAAACTGAAACCGTGATCCAAGATCCGAGGTTCAAATTGAAGTGGGGCGGGTTGTATTGTGGCATCACTAGTAGCAATGACGACTGCCTTCAATATGACAATTTCCTGAAAATGACACCATTACTTTAATAACAGGTAACAGGCTTACTTCCTGTTCTCAGTAGGGGGCGAAATGTGCATGAGCTGTTGTTGGCATGTCAGTCTCCTCAGAGGGACATTCTAAGCGCACATTTAAAATTTCAGACAAATCGGTTCATGTAAAGTCAAGTGAAAAGCAGGAGCACGTGACCTGGTCAAAATTTGATTGACGTGTGTTGTCAGGTGTGTGATGATGAGAAATATCCACAGACAGACAATGTCCATCATCACATTCATTTGACGTCATGTGACCCGGTCAGAATTTGATTGACATGTGTACAGGCAGCTGTGAGGGGATCAGTCATGTAGGCAGGCAGACAGAGAGACATGTTCATTCAT
>JAQLOL010000021.1:7360273-7371144 GCA_029783665.1 Naso thynnoides | reverse complement strand
ACATTGCTATTGAATAACAAAACTGGGATTTTTTTTTCAAAATAAAAGCCCCCTAATTGCACCTGGAAATGCAAGGAAAATATACCCCATTCGGAATTCTATTGCCGTGATTCATGAAGATTTCTTAAAACATTCACAAATGCATGTATATTACCCAGATGTTTCGTCAGAGTCCCTTTATCTCACCAAGAAGTAGGCTTCTTTATAACTTGTGTATGCAGAATTGATGTATTGTTTGCTTTGTTCCACCATTCCAGTGGTAGCAGTGGTAGCATCATTTGTAATTCAGTTATGAATCTTTCACCATACGTTTAGAAAAGTCACATGCAAAGTAACATTCATAAACCAAACATACAAAATGACATGCATGAGCTATTCATGAAATATTCATAAAAATTAAACTGCCCTTCCAGGGTGCCAATTCTAAAATGCAATGTAGCCTAGTCAGTATAGGCTTACACCCGATGTTAAAAACTATTAGCATACAGGGGGTGAAAATTCATAACCGAATTACCAAAGAACCACTAGATTGTTCTATTGAATGGGAAAATTCATTTTTTATTGACATTTCATGAATACCTCATGCATGTCATTTTGTATGTCACTATACTACAAGGTCAGTGACGTCTTCATAAGGGCTAGGCGTTATTTGTAAACCTGTCATGGGTGGTTTATGAATGTTACTTTGTTAAAGGAGAGCTGTTATGCTCTTCCATCTTTTTCGACCGATAAATATTACAGAGTTGGATAAACAATGTCGAAGCGTTACATAATCGGGATTATGCATTTGGCAGTGAGCCACGCAGGCTGTTTAAGTTGCTGTGTTTCAGGAGGTCTTTTTCAACTCTGTTGTTACGATGACATTAATGGATACTGGCTTCCCTGTATGGGCATGCCTGGCCATGCCAGCTTGTGCGCACAGCGCCGTGCCTGCCCCCTCCCCTGCTCTGCTCAGACACCACTGCACTCTGCTCTCTGCTTCAAGGATTACTGTCAGCAAATTGTTCGAGATGGCTTTTTTTCCCAGGTGAATGAAGAACAGTTAACTTTGTTTAACTTTCCTAAAGTCGTGAGTAAGAAGCACCAGCTGTAAGTAACATTTTATCAGTGTCCTAGCTGTGTTTATTTTTCGTGTCAGCAAAGGGGTTAAGAGAACCGCAGAGTGTGGAGTCGCACATGGAGGAGGGAAAGGAGGAGCAGTGACCGACAGACTGTTTTGAGAAAAAGCAGAAAATACAAGGAAGAGGGAGGGCGTGAGTCACAGTCTGAAGATCTACAGACATTGCTGACCAAAATCAAAATCAAAGACCCAAAAGTGAGTGTAAACTGTCCTCTTTCAGATTTCTTCAAGGTTTATTTATGAGGCTTGTGTTTAAAGGCTCAGTCGGGGGTTTCATGCCTTCTCTCAAAGATCAAAGTTTGTTGTGGATTAAAAAAGATCTTTGTGCTCACATTTGTGTCATTTTGATAAAAAAAAAGATATTTGTTTGGTATTTAATTAGCTCAGTATTGCAAACGGTAAAATATGCAGTAAAAATGTGGGCCAATGAGATGCACTGACATGCTTTTTCATTTTTTTCGTATCTCATGTGCTTAGAGGATAAATCAGGTTCTCATTTTTAACAGCCTGTTTTGTGTTTATAACATGCTCACTTATTCATTTTTTCATTCCTGAATGGATATGTCTGTAGGCCACGTGTATCACCGTCTTGTTTGTTTGACTTAATGGCACCAAAGAAGTTCTGGTGAAAGTCATCATCAGGCTGAGCCAATCAGAGGCAGAGGAGGGCGGGGCATGCTTAATCTTTAGTATGCTGATTATACTTTTACACCCTTTGCATATTTGCTCATTGCTCAGCGCCTCCTGATACTAGTTTTATTTAAACGTAATAAACTGAGTTCTTTGCCATAACTTAAAAGAATACTTAATACTTCAGTTTAAATGTAATTGTAATTGTAATTTATACCTAACCTAAATGCAGGATTTTATTCTTCAAAACAAACAAAAACTTTTAAGCATATCACTTTTATATTCATTGATAGTCACAAATACATAAAACGTGCAGAAGCTTAACCAGTCTTCCTTTTATAGTAAACTCTACACCTGCAAAAAACACTTATCATACAAAGCAAAGATTTGACAAAAGTGGTTTCTCCTATACCAACTGGACAAAGACAAAAGACATCCTTGACTTCATGAGATGAAGAAACAATCCCCTCCTGGAAAACCTAAATAAATACATTAAAAATCATGTGTTTTGCTTTGTGTCAGAACGTTATATGACCAAAGTACTGAGCGACATTAAGGTCACATGTGGCTGAGTGGCATTTTTTTCCGGGGCCTGGTGTTAACACTTTGTCTGATAAAGTCTGTGGAGTCAAATGAACCCTACCATCGCACTCATCTCAGCGAGTGTAGCTATCAGGCGCTTGCCTCAGAGGTTCGATCACATTCAAAACAAGGCCGTGGGTGAACTGATAACGTGCCATTCGCTGGATATTCACTGCCAGACACGCACAGGAAGAACAACCGATAACTCAAACTTCCTGTCAGAAAAGTCACACGCAGAACCTGCTCCTGTATGAAGACTGTGGGCAAAAACTGACTGAAGATGAAGAAGTTTATGTATAAAATAAACAGATTTAAATTTCATTACAAATAAGTTTGACTTTATGGAGCTTTAATGAATTAAAAGTTTGACAGATATTTTAATGTGTTTCATACACTGCACAATAAAAAACTGCATATCAGTATAAAAGACAAACTCAATATATATAACATACTTGAAAATATGGTCTGAGCAGCTGGAAACTCAACAATCCAAACACACAATGACACTTTTTCTATGTAACTGCATCTCTTTTCTGTCAGTTCTTTAACTTACAACAGCCTCTAAAGTATCTTGGTATCTGTCTGTGTATTTTGGCTGGCTCTTAAACTGCACAGCAGGCTACAACTTCTATACAAACACGAGCACTTTCTTAATCAGCACCAACACTTTTTGACCAGCTGCGCTTGTGTCCCTGACGCTGGATGCAGTTGCATTGTGTTCTGATCGGACCGCAGCTTGTCATGTTTCTATCATGGTTCACGTCCACGAACACTGTTTTAAAAGCATCCTCAAGGAATTTGTTTTCCTGACCAGGTTCATTTACAGTATTCATTATAGTTGTTTTACCATTTTGTGATTAAAATTACACTGAAAGCATGTTTGCAGCTCATTTATCAGAAATGTGATAAAAGATAACTTGTGGCACTTTATTGCACGCAGCACATTTCCTGTCTATATTTTGTTTGGGTAACATTTACTATGACGCCAGTCTCCATAATGCATTAGAACACATTATGAACACAGTGGTTATGGTTTAGGTGCACTATAACGCATTACAGATGCTGCAGTTGGCAACTTCTGTTAACGAGCTAATAAGCTAATGCTAGCTGTAGCATGAGACTCGTTGGGAAGCAACTACACTGCAGCCTGCCCTCCCTGTTTTTGTGCCGGCTCATGTTTTATTTTGTTTGTCGTCTCTCTCTCTTTTAAGTCTAGTTTGAACTGAGAAGAAACGTTTGGGGGGAAAGTTGCAGTGGAGTAAACTGGTCCGTCTCAGCTCAAGCTCGAGCTCAAGCCGACTGACCGCGTCACTTGCAGAGGCGATTTTAAAGCGTGAGGGCACAAACAGCTAATCAGCTCGTACAGACGTCACCTGTCTCTAAGAAGCACAGCGTAGACCGCAAATTAGGACATAGAGTACAGAGAGCATCACTGATTGGACAAATAGAGCGGGAGCGATAGGATTTTAACCAATCCTGAATACAGAGGCATTATGGGAAACCACAGAGACCATGCCATTTACAAGTAGCAGTCTCTGGGCACTATGATAGTTTTTCTGAATAGAACACAAATTTTTTTATTAATGTTTACCCCAAAGTCAAAGTGTTACCGTATTTTTAGTAAGGAACAGAGGGCTCACAGAGACAAGAAATACACACACAAAAAAAGTTTTGCTACATGTATAATTAAGAAATTTTTAAAATGCATCCATAAATTTACAAAACATGGCGACTGTCACAGCTGTAGATTGTTTTATGAATTCAACAGTGAATTTCTGCTCCTATAAAAACACATCTGACAGCGTATGTGTAAAAGAGCTAGAATGTGAAACAGCTCCATCTGGTGGACACTAGAGGTTATACAGCAAGTACTATGTCTGTACATCAGTGCTGAGTGTTGTCTGCATTTCGTCACTGCGTGTGGTCCTGCACCCACTGACAGAACCTGTGTGAATATTTGTCAGGGCTGACGGTGGAGAAGGCTCTGCCTGGGAAGCGGAGGCTTTTCCACAGGTTCTCCAGTCGTTTCTTCCTACCGTATACAGTAAAAATGTCTATAATGCCCACAAAGTAGCGACGTTCTGCCCCGTCTATGACATGGACAGCATTTTTGCAGTTGGGCAGCAGTCTACGATGATGCTCGTGAAATTCCTGCAGTTCTGCGTCAGTTGTAGTTTCTTCCCCAGAGCAGTTTATCTCCTGGAGGGGGATCCCTCCACCTGAGCCGTCTGCTGCTGCCTGCGGCTCGCCTGACCCAGAGTCTGCAGTGTCTACCGCCACCTTACCCGTCGACTCCCCGAGTAATGGAACGGTGGGGGGGTCTGCCTCTGTGGGACTGTCATCAAAGTCCAAAGACCTATGACAAAGCAAGAGAAGTTGTTTGTAAATGTTGGCAACATTCAAACCAAGACGCGACACCAACACCGATCACACCGTAAAACAACACAACACATACAATTAAAATTGAAAATGTGATGTTTACAGTTAGTGCTGCAGCGCACATTGAATATACATTGCAGACAGTGATTTATTGTAGCAAATATAAACCAAAACACTGTGATTAAGAAAGAAAATAACAATTATAGCAGGAAGCTCAGGCTTGGACACAGGAAGAGATGAAGTGTGACACAAAACCCCTTCTGATACAACACACTTCATTTCTGTTGTTGGAAACATAAAAAGTACAGTTCAGGCCACAAACACTCTCTCATGTGCCTGTTTGAACTGACTCATCATGCACGGATGACCTCCACTACGCCACTGATTCCCTAGTTTATGCACAGAGCACCCTCTGCTGACAGCAGTGTGCTTAGCAGGACAAAAATAACCAGACACCCTCTGTTTAACTAACTGAAAACACAGATTAGAAAAAAAGTAGTATTTCTAAGACCTTAGCTTTCACTAACTTGAGAAAAATTGATAGTATTTTGCACACCAGGCGCATGAAATAGGAATAAAAGGTGCCTGCAATTTATAAAACGTGTGCAAAATAGAAAACGTGCGTGCATTTAAAAAAATAAACATCCATATCACCCAATGGGCTCCGTACACTGCACATATTTTACACAGCACTGTGAACTTATTTATATGGTCAATATGTTAAACACTGATACACAAACTGTACAGCTGTTCATCAAAAAAAGAAAATCCATTTGTATTGTGCATCTTTTAAATAATATTTCTCATACTTTTTTGATTAACACCTCTCCACTTTCCTGATGTTTTTCTTTTTAATTTCTTCCAGTTAGTGTTTGTAGTTATGCACCAAAACATAGAGACACATTTCTTGTACGTAAAACCCAAATTAATTTGATATAATTCTAAAAGTTTAGGAGCTGATAGTTTCATTGGGTTTTTCGTTCATTATTGATGATTTCATTATTAATGTGCCGATGACCATGGTTTGATAGAGCTGTGTTTACAGGCTAAATTAACTTGTTTTGGTAACATATTAATAATCTGGATGCAGACTCTGGCTGGAGTGTGCAGCCTTAAATCTTCCCGTCTTCCAGCACAATATCATGCATGTAGCCATCGTGTGCAGATGCAAGAGCCTTTCACAGGCTTCCCTTTTTCAAATATGTAATAAAATAAAATGAGAGCTGCAGATGGAAGAACATCTAGAGTGGTAATTGTGCCAATGTTATTTTTGTAAACTGCAGAATTAAAAAAATTATCTGTTTTAGCAAAAGCAACATTTGTTTTTACCTTTTGCTTCATAGTTAGAGCAGACACATCAAGGCGCAGCTAATCTTGAATCTAACATTTGATAAGAAGAGTTTATCATGAAAAGAGTTTATCCTTTAATTTTCTCACTTATTTTAAGAAACTGTTCATGAATTTTTAAAGTCTTCTTTCTATAGTTTAGTAGATCAAAAAGTATATGGACAAAAAAATTGTTTTGGCCCTTGCTTAATCGAGAAGTTTGTTCATTTGCACACTAAATATCCTTATAATAATTTATAATCATATACAGTGTTCTACAGCGTTATGATGATGAACGGTGCAGTCATCAGAGCTGGAGCTCCTTGTTGTGTGCTGCGATAATCCATCGAAAAACAGTGGTTTTAAAAGACACAATGGAATAAGAGACACTTGCTGAATGTTTAGCGGTGTCCTCTCATGTACCGACACTAAAACATGAAGTTGAACAACAGCTTTTAACCAAGAAATTGCTCATTCAGCTGCATCAGGAAACAAACAAACAGCTGTGTCTGGCTTATTAGCCCTTTTAATAGTAATGTGAAATGTCTATATCATCATATCCAGTGAAACTAGTTGTAATGTCTCTCTTTAGTGATTTCCTCTTACTGACACAGTCGCTAGCTGAAAACAACGGAGGCTCAGGGGCATTTCAAGTGCTTGGACAATCCTTTGAAAAATGGTTGTTTTAAAAGACGAGACAATCACCAGTTTCCTCTCATGTACCAATAAAAACATGAAGTTAAACAGCGGCTAACAAGCCTAAAATGGCAGGTTATTTGTTTCCTGAAGCAGCTGAAAGAGATGTTTTCAGGTTAAATGCTGTTGTTTCAATGTTATGTTTTAGTGTCGGTACAAGAGAGGACACAACTAAACATTCAGCAATTGTCTCGTCTTTTAAAACAACCTTTTTTTTGACAGATTGTCAGAGCACTTGAAACGCCCCTAAGCCTCCGTTGTCTTCAGCTAGCGGTGACGTCAGCAATGAGCTCCAACTCTCGGGACTGCACCGTTCATCAGAATGATTCTGCGAACATTGTATATCGTATATAATATCCTTATTATAAAGCTTAATGTGCAAAAAACAAACTTCTCCTTTAAAGACTGTGTGACACCTACTTTGTGGTGCGAACAACAAGGTTTGCCAAAGAGTGTTTCGCCTCACGCTCGTCTCGGTGCAGAGGCTGATGGGCCAACAGGAGACTGTAGTCCAGCACATTGAGCTCTTGAAGGAAGGCGGAGTCGAGCTTCACTTGATTTTCAAACCAGGATTTCTCTTGATCTGCAGCAAACACACGAGCATTTCCATTTAGTGTGTCTTTATATTTGCTGATTACATGTGACTCAGTCATCAGCAACTGAACCATTTGACTTGGACTGTTAACAGCATCATTCATACAGACATTAGTGGAGTGAGTCAGGTAGAGGACACGTACTTAACGTGATGGACTGCCCTTCAAAGTTATTGTCCTTCAAGACTTTAATTATTTGTTTCCCCCCTGTGTCCGGGTTGGTCCATCGACCCACCTCGCAGCCTTTAACGTCGTACCTGTGCAACAAAAACATCACAGCTGTCATAACGATCAGAAATCCTCACAAGGAAAAATCAGACAGAAAACACAGATACTGTACCTAATATTGATCCTTTCATCAGGGTAAAACACACTCTGCATCACAATGAAGTACTTCTGGAGAGCAAACAGACAAAACCGCATTATAAGTACTGGCACTGTTGGGATATAGTTCACATGAAGATCTCTGTTTTTTGTGTTGATAAAAATACCTTTATTTGATTTGGAATAACAATCCGATGGACACCTGTAAAGTTGAATGGAGAATGTTTAGTTTTGAATTCCTTGTGGCATTTGTCTGTCATTTGATAAGCATCTTTCGCTGGTTTAATCAATAGAAGCTTTTTAGCCTGTGCTTTTTTTTTCAGAAAAAGAAAAAGTTTAGCACAAATAAAGTCAGACACAGCAGCAGGTCAACAGAACCAGGATGTATCAAATTGTTTTCATGACGAAGAGCAAAGTTCAACCTTCAGGTGAAGCTGGAGTCTAAAGCCTTGTTTCCACTGAGCAGTACGGTTCAGTTTGGTACGGTATGGTACCTGTTGAAACAGCACCCCTAGATCTGGCTTGTGTTCCCACTGCCGACTGTACCCTTACATGGTGGGGGGGATATATGTCGGATGCGTACGTGCTGTGCTGCAGGAGCGCACCATGAGGGCGCTCTGTCACTTTTTTCTCCAGGTGGAAAAAATTCCACACACATAAACCAAAAGAAGTTTATGCGCATTTTACAAAGTTTTTCGAAGATCCAGTTGTTACTGAAGTGTATTCCATCATGCAAAAAAAGGCAGATCAGAAATGTCACTGCTGTATGTGTATGATATGTATGTATAGCAAATAAATCCTCTTCACGTTGTCATACCGACATTCACTTTCCAAATGAAAAGATGCATCTGAGCGGCTCAGTGAGTAAAGTGATCAGTTTTGACGTTAAACTTATGGTGAAGAATCAACGTGAAATGCAACAAAGCATCCTTTCGTTTTTGTTTGATGTTTTAAAATGCTGCAGAAACGTTACAGCCGGTGTTCAATCTCCACACAGATCATCAGTTTATCAGTCAACTTTTTCCAAGTCCAAAAACGTTGTAACAGATTCACAAGAATAACCATTATTTGGATGAACTGACCACATATTTTAAATTTACATGGCAATATTCTCGCCCCAAAAATATATAAAACTCACTGAAGTGATATATAAACAGTTCTACAACCACATTTAAAAACAGCTCTTTGCCTGCTTGCAGTCAACGCACTGCAGTGTGTGTAGCTCCGCCCTCTTGGGACCCTTTGGGACACTTGGTGCCCCAACAAAAGGGTGACCAAAATAGATGCAATACAGTTGTTTGGTACCCTTGTGACAGAGGAAATGACCAAAAAAAAAAAAAAAGAAAAAGCATACCATACAGTATTGTACCAAACTGTACCACTCAGTGGAAACGGGGCTTAAAATGCTGAGGACTCTGGGTCCCAGCGCCCTGTGTGACAGTTATGGGTCTAAACGGGTCTGTGTCCTGACCAGCAGAGCATCACCTGGTTACATAATTATGATCTTTAAATCACACAGTTAACATCAATCTGTTAGATTAAATGAGTAGGAATAATAATCTTTGTAACGTTTATTGACTTGACTGCTGAGGACCCCTCGTGTTCAACAGAGACAGGATCCCGCAACAGATTTTATCCTGGTGAATCTCAGGAAATCTTTGAACAGTGGAGATGACGGCTCTTATCTAAAAAGTAGAAAAAAAAAACACCTATTGCAGCATTAGCCGAAGCTACTCTTACCCAGAAACCTCACCATCAGCGAGTGAGGGTATTTCTCCAGGTGGTCCACGTATGCTTGCAGATTGGACAGGAGAAACCTGACCTCACGCCTGGTCTGGGTCTTCAGGAAGAACCTCTTGTCATTCCTAAAAACAAAAACAACCGTCGGTATCGGAGGATTCTGCAAAATTCCAAAACACTTTCAATGACAAACTGTTTTCCTTTTCCATGTTAGAAGACAAAGGATTTTGGGGCGCCCAGTGGCTCAGATGGTAGAGCAGGCGCCCTGTATACAGAAGCTGTGTCCTTGCTGCAGCAACCACAGGTTCGATTCCACCTGTGGCCCTTTGCTGCATGTCATTCCTTCTCTCTCTCCTCTGTTTCCTGTCTACTCTTCAGCTGTCCTTTCCAAGAAAAAAAAAGGCACAAAAAGCTGCAAAAAAAGACCAACGCTTTAAATTTCTCACTTTCTACACCTGCATGGCAACTATGTGATGCTGAAGAAGTTTGTTTTTCTGCACATTAAGCATTATAATTAGTAAATAAGGCCCGAATGTAATTTTTTAGGCTTTAGACATTCTTCGTATTAATAAACAAACATCCAAACGTTCGTTCTCACAAAAACACATTTAAAAAGTAGGAATACTGTAGGCTTGTTTACTGTTATTTCATAACCAAAAGCTACAGTTCATTTAGACCCAATGCAACACAGCCAAGCGAGAATAAAGAGAATACACACGGCCCGCTTATATCAGCCCGTTCAGAAGAAGGGAGGACTTTCCATTTTCTGTCATGGACTAGTGCCCATTGAACCATTATTGCCTATTCTGCATCAGTTGTGGAGGCCTACACACATTGGAAAACTTACCGACATTGTGTCTGTGTTTATAACATCATCAAAGCACTAAGTTGAGTCAGAGCGCTCTGTTTCCACACACAGCAAAGCTGGACGTCAGGACGAACGCGGTCTTGCCATTTCATTAACGACGTGCAGTGTAACCATTACTGCTGCACTGTATCCGTTGTAGGAGTCCAGAACACATTGAAAAACTTAACAACACCGAGTCTGTGTTCAAAACATCATGCGGAGGTGCATAAAGTCGTGTTATACAGAGCAAAATCATGTTACATCCGCTATGAAGCCATTAGACTACTGATTGTGTGTCATGCACTTAAAGGGGTGTCCCATTTTGTAGGGGTAGAGTTCAACCATTAGGCGACCCCTCGTAACTTTGTTCCAGGGGGACTAATAGACCGATAGTAATAGAAACAAAAAAGCCTGATTTGAAATTCAAATGCCAATGTACCGAATGAGTTTGGAACCACTGTCTCGTCTTTAAAAAGACTTTTTTTTGATGGATTGTCAAAACACTTGGAATGCCCATAAACCTTCGTTATTCTCAGAAACAATGGTGACGTCAGCAATGAGCTCCAACTCTTGGGACTGCACCGTTAATCAGAATAATGCCGTAGAACATTGTGTATGATCATAAATATCCTTA
>JAQLOL010000021.1:7254102-7265895 GCA_029783665.1 Naso thynnoides | reverse complement strand
CACCACTTTCATGAGAATGCTCTATTCCTGTTTTATTGAACCTGCTTTCACCTTTTCTTTCATTTGCTGGCACGGGTCACTTTCTGTTAAACAGAAAAATCATCTGCAGGGTATGGTCGAGGTGTGCAGTAAGATAGCCGGCACACTGATGAATGACCTCCGTGACCTGTATAAGGTCAGGTCCTGAAAGAAGGCGCGGTCTATTTCTGCATTTCTGCATTTTTGATTCAACATTTACAAAACAAGTTATTAAAGCCATTGACTGTCCCTCCTCACTTACATATGAACCTGAGGAATAATTACAGCAAACAAAAACATTTTTAATGTTCATATGGGCACCTGACTGCAGCTTATAGGCAGACTGAAAACATGTGAATCTACCCTATAACTTATATCCAGGAAACTCAGAGAAACCTGTATCCACAGCAAATTTTGTGGAAATCTAGTCAAAAAGAAAGACATTGTCATTCGTAAGACCTTTTGCCAAAGACATACTCAGCTATGGTGTGAATTAAGCCAGAGGACCAAGAAAATGTGTTGCCTTTGCCCTGTTTTCGTAGGAAGTACCCCAGCATCCGCTCAGAGGAGGAGAGGGACCGGTACAAGGCTGTGTTCAATGACCAGTACTCTGAGTACAAGGAGCTGCATGCTGAGGTTCAGGTTATGGCCAAGAAGTTCGAGGAGATGGATGAGATGATGCAGAGCCTTCCCTCCCGGCCATCCAGCCAAATGGTACAACCCTAACTCCACACAATCACACACACACACACACACACACACACACACACACAGATGGATACACATACGCATAACTATGCCCAGTGACATGTTTCTTTTCTTTTAGGAGAAAGAGCGGATTGATAGCATTTTAATGGAATATCAGAGAAAGAAATCTGTAAGTAGACATCATAAAGTGATTAATCATCCATGAAAAAGATGTCTTGTGTTTTTAAATGGGACTTCAACATGGCTCTGTAAATAAGTTCAAAGGTTTTCATTACACAGAAAATTTCTTCCTTCCTGCTTTGGTTATGTTGTCTGGTTTACCAAAAGAAACTACAAAAGGAACAACACATGATGTTCTTTTGTCTGTCTGGTCCTCATACAGTAACCTACCAGTGGTATTTCTTATTGACTACCTCAGAGATTGTTCCTGCTTAATAGCAATCTATCATGAGGAAAGAATGAAAGAATTAAAACACTGAACATATGTGTCTGTATTGTCTGCAGGACCCAACATATTTGGAAAAAAGGGATAGGTGTGAATACCTGAAGAACAAGCTCTCTCATATCAAACAGAAGATTCAGGAGTACAACAAGTTTATCGACGGACAAGAGAGCAGTTAAACACTGCGGTTTAACGCTGTCATTAACACGTCTGCATTCACATGCAGTCAGCTTGCTGCACAGAGAGAGTATGGTTGATCTCTGAGGTGGGAGCTGAAGAAGAGTTCCGGTATGTCTCTACCACCACACGAAAGGTGCTTTCATCGTAGATGTACCCACAAACTCTAATGTTGGAAGTATCATAATCACGCTCAAACAGGCAGACATGCCATCACTGCTGCATGACCGATCATCATTGTCGCAGGACATCACCAGTGGGTTAAAGTCATTTTAGGGAGTTGTACAAGGCAAAGAAAAAGTAAGCTTCACCAGAAATGGATTTGAAAACATGGACAGAATGCAGACGTCTGGAATGGATCAGGTGTAGCCTGGATAAATGGCACTGCTGGATGTTTGTTGATGCAGATCGTTCTGGAAGCAGAGGCAAACTGCTGGACTGTCTTCTACAGAAACGATCAGTGTCCAGCTGTTCATTTTCTACAGGCGGCATTTTTGCTGTCCTTGAATGAGCCGTAACTAATTACAGGAGAACAACTTTGAATATAAAAGATGGTTTTGTAATATATTTAGTGTGTTGTGCTGCTTTATGCCAATGAAGCACCATGTTATGTAGGCTACTTCTTGTCTTTTTTTAAACTTTTGCTAATTCACTCACAGTTTGAGTGACGTTGCATTTGTCATTCAGTGTTAAGATCCCTGTGAAAACAGAAACATATAATCAGTTTTATGTTCTTTCATTGTTTTATATTCATTTATTGAATAACTCTTGTTTTTCTTGTCTGCTTTTGATCCAACTAGAAACATGAATTTGCCCTCACTATTTGTGAACAATTTCTTTCTCTCTATAGAAAGCGAGTATGTAGAGGGATGCTGAATAATTATTATTCTGCTGAATAAGTTATGCATCAGGGTAGAGCTGGTCAACTGTTGTTACAGACCATTCTTGTTTCTCAATAAATTATTGTGGCAACAATTTTTTTTTTAAAACTAATATTTTGAGTCCTTTTTTTATTCATTAATTTGTTTATTCAAATTTAATTTCTCTAAAAATATTGAGGTACAATTGTTTAAATAATAATAGAACTAAAGAGCAAAATAAACAAACGTACTGGATATGTAATTATTGGGTCAGCAAATCCTGCTGTAAGCATACAGTATTTTTTTTTTCTGACCTCTGGTTTTTGGTTAAGTCCTGTGGAACATACTGAGCACTTCCAAACGCCATGGACACCGAACATCCTTTCAGTCCAAACTGACCTGGAAGAACTGGAATGCATGCGACGCTCAAGTCCTACCGCTCAATGAACAAGTCCTAAAATGGCGGCTGCTCTGCTAGCACACAGCTGGGAGGACTGGTTTTTCTGACCTCAGGTGTATTTTTTTAGCTTAGTGTTTGCCGGTGTCAGGTTTTGCAACACCAGAGGCGTTTGTGTTGTTTTTTCTCCGCAGGAAGGTTGGACCGGTTACATTAGATCAGTAGCTACAAAAGCTTTGAATTTGTTGTAGTAGCCCTATAAGCCTATTTAAAATTTAAATTACTAAGAAAGACTGAACAATTTGTTACACACATGTTGTGAAGTCTCACTACGAATCACATCCCACATATGTGTAGTTTTTGAATTTCCAATCTGAAGTGAGTTTGGTGACTCCACAGGCATGAGGGTGAAGTTACTGAAGTTTTTATGCTGCTGTACCTTTTAAACGGTCACTCACAACCGACTGAACCTGAAAAGTTGCTCATTGCCTTCTTTCATCTTTTAACATCTAAAGCCAACACAATCAAAATGTTCAGTTGTCTGGTGGCAGAAACGGATGTTTAAAAAGAAATGCAGCCAAAAATCACAGACGTGTCGGTTCGGACTGGTGTCATCAACTCTGCATTTGGTGAAATATTGTCGGTAAGAAATAGTCTGTGGAATTTTTACCTTACAAATGACAGACATACCGTGACATGGCAGATTCTCACGCAATTATCACAAATTACCTGAGGTCCACAGGTATTCCCTGCGAATGTGCGCCAGGTCGCAATTTTCAGACCAAAGCAATAAAGCTTTCTTTGCCGAATGTAACGGTAACAAGTAATGTAACGAATAACCTTTGGCATGGAGCATAAAGTAATTACTTTTGAACAGAGTAATGAATAATAATACTTTTTTGATTAAGGAGTCCAACACTGATGACACATCAGCGTCCTCATGACTTTCAGGTTATGCTGCGTTCCCTTTCGGTTGGCGACGTTCTCCGGACTTCCGGTTCAAATGGAATGTAGGCTGCCATCAGTCCTGCATCACCTGGAGAGAAGCCCACGTGATGAGCAACACCTGTGCGCGCGCCACAGAAAGCGGCCGCGCGCCCAGTGTGCGTCCTCACTCCTTACTGTCTTCATCGGGATCAGACGGTTCATCAGACCAGGTGGGTCCAAATTAAATATCGTAATCGAATTTTGAGGACGAAACGTGACGTTTTAAGGCTTTGAAGCTGGGCGAAGAAATGAGCATTTTGTGAGAAAACATCTAAGTTTCAAAAACGCCATTTCAAAGCTCCGCAGTGGCCGCGTTTATCAGCCTGTTTGTTGCTACTGTACGTTGTTTTTGTTTGTTTCCGTTTTTGTGTTTTGTTTGCTCGTGTTTCAGCGCTTGGCTGCATTTTTTTTTCTTGTTGTTATTGATTTGTTTTGTTTTGTTTTTTAGTCTTTCGTTTCTTGACAGCTGAAACGATTGTTTTCATGTGAATCACTGGTGGTCTGGAGCCTGTAGTCTTTTTCCTGTTGTGTGAAATTCCCTCTGCATATTTAAATGACTTTCTGTGAATAGCAGCTGTCATATCAGAGCTGATCTGGGCACAGCACTAACACAGCGTGAGCTCTGAATTCTTCAGTGTGTAGTTTCACTCTGAAACCAGCTGAACCAGCTCGGTGTGATCAGCTGCCCATCCGTGGAGCAGCACTCGGCCCACACCTCCACCCACCGCCCGCTTTGTTTCACCACAAACAGACTTCACGGCAGGCGCACTTGGATCATGATTTGGTTTAACAGCTCAACAGAATCTCAGCTGATCAAAATCAGTATCAAAGGATTTGTTTGAAATGAAGAAGTAACCAACGCCATTAAATCTACCTGAAATACTTGACCAGATTACTCCCCACACCCAGAGAAATTGAAAGCCTTGAACACAAGCAAAGCATTACCTTACCAACACAGGCAAAGTATTTAACTTTTTATTTTTACCCTCCAGGCAGCCACTGGTTTCATTTATTAGCAGGGCTACAGGATCTCTGTACTCTTCTGGTACCAACAGAAATATATCCATTAAACAATATTTTAAAAAGTGTAAGGCCTCATTACTAAAAGCTAGCATTTTAATCAGATTTATAATCTCGCTGACTTTAAAAAAAATCATAGTTAAAGTCTAATTTTACATAATTTCATTTAGACAATTGCATTTTGAGTCTGGATGGAAAATTAATGCATACAACAAAATGAAGAGTTCCTGCTTTGTCTAAAGAATTATGCTGAGAGTTAATATTACACAAAAGTCATTATGATGTCATTAATGTTTCCAATCGTTGTGATATTTTTATTTTTTTTCAGCAAAGTGAGTTCCAGTTTCATTCCCAAATGCCGAGAGACAAGCACACCTCCCCGCCCTACCAGCCAAGTGGTAGCAAACAGTGAGTTGACCTACATTTATCTCTCACCACCACTGTTAACACAGTCTCTCTCTCTCACACTCTCACTCACACACACACACACACACACACTGTATACACATCAAGTCCTAACATCTGCATTTTTCAGTGATTATTTGTTTGACCTGATAAAGATATGTTCATCTTCAATCAATTCCTGTTTTCCGTCCCCTATTTGGATTATTAGTTCTTATCACCTGGTGTATGTTTAATTAGTCATTTGATGCTTAACAAAAGGAGGGGAGTCAGGTCTTGACTGATAGCCCACCCGAACCCTGTGACTGAGTTACTGACAGCAGTATGGGTGGCACCTGGCAGATTGCTGCTGCACAGACGCTGGCTCCAAATGACATCACCAGAGCAAGATGGTGGCACCTGCACCAGGAATATTTAGATTTTAAGTTCAGCAGGAGGAACTGTGGAGGTGTCATCCATCTTTATTCAGTCGTCGATTGTATCATAAGCAGCACAACTGTTTAAAGAAACATGAGAAAATTTTGCTTTTGTTGTTGTTGAGCCAGACAAAAAGATCAGTCATCAGATCTCTGTGGGACTTGCACTGAGATTAGTTGGATAAAAAACAAAATAGAGTTGTAACAAATTACTGACTAGTGGACTGACAAATAATTAATCCACAGTTATTTTGCATGAGGTTTTCTTTTTCTGCTCTGAGCTGGACCAACCTTGTGCAGACCTTGTTGCACTGGATGCACAGACATGAAAGACAGTGCGATTTTTTTCCAAAGCAGATTACCTCGAAGTTTCTTTATTAGTAAAACCTGTACTGTAAGTTGTCTCAACGTCATGTTAGCTTTGTCCAGCATCACAAGCATACCTGCATTCTCTCTATGTCGGTATTTATTGTGCGTGTTTACCATTAGTGCAGGGAAAATGTGCTTTTTGTCCTTATTCAATTGTATCACGATACTTTGGGTGCAGATTCAGTTTGTACTGTGATTCTACAAGTATTGCATTTCGATTGTGCTGATTATTGCAGTTTTAATTATAATTAGATACAGCTTTAGTCATATGTAGTTCCTGGGAGTGTGTGTCCATACTTTGGATTTAAAATGTAAAGGTGCAGGTCTTATCTCTGATGGTCGGGCATTGTCCGGCATTTTCCGCTTTCGGCTGCTCACCTTGGCTGCTTCTCCAGAAACGGGATGTGATGTCGGGTCATCACTGTCTGCTCTATCATAACAAATATATTGAAAAAATTTATTTTTTTAAATTGTCCCATGAAAAATCACAATACATACAAGAATTGAATTGAAGTGCTGTATCGGCCAGAAGGTTACACATCGCTGCACAGTCGGCTTTGTTACCACACGCACTGACCCCAGCTCCTGTGTCTCCTTCTCTTGCAGCCATAGCAGCAGACACAGGCACAGTGAGCTCATGTCCAATCCAGCCTTTTCCTACTACCCAGGAGAGAAGATGCTTCACTTCTATCGCTGGACTTCTCCACCGGGCGTAATGAAGATATTGTCTATCATCATCATCGTCATGTGTGTGGCTGTGTTTGCCTGTGTGGCCTCCACGCTGGCCTGGGACTACGATATGAGCATCATGGGTCTGGGAGGTGGAGCAGGCTTGCTGCCTGGTTATGGTGGCTCATATGGTGGCTCATACGGTGGCTCATACGGTGGCTCATATGGTGGCAATTATGGCAGCTCATATGGAGGCAACGCTGGCAGCTCATATGGCTACGGAGGAACACAAATGGATCCAAGAGCTGGCAAAGGCTTCATCATCGCGATTGCTGCCATCACCTTCATAGCTGTGCTCATCATATTTGTCTTGGTTGTTTCAAGGCAAAATGCAGCCCGCTCACCAAATTTCTACCTAGCAACCATCATCATTTGTGCCATTTTGGCATTTTTGATGATCATCGCAACTATAGTGTATCTGGTGGCAGTGAACCCAACAGCTCAATCCACAGGGTCGATCTACTACAGCCAGGTCCGCCAGCTGTGTGCCCAGTACCAGAACCAGAACCAGGCCCAGGGAATCTTCCTCAACCAGTACCTGTACCATTACTGTGTGGTGGAGCCCCAAGAGGTGAGAGGATGTGGCGGTGTTTGGATTTTGAGGAGCAGGAGGTGGATTTCTCCTTTGTTAACATAAATCCAGTAATTTTTGTCACAGATGTTACAGATTATTAGAGCCCAGATGATGATGATGATGAATTACATACAGAGTGATGAAAATTCCATAAGAGCCAGTGTCATTGGTCAGTATAGTGGTTAGGCTCTACAGATTATTCAGTTTCAGCCTCATAGTCAACATGAACTTTTACACTTGTGTAACCTTTTAATTTCGTCATGGCTGTGTGTTGTGTCGTGAATAATGAGGAGCAGGAGGCTGACTAGATGTTTCTGGTACCATTTATTGTCTGAGCAAGAACAGAAAATGTACTGGTCAGTCATATAAAGTTGCCTCGCTAGGCGGCTCACATGCAGCACGCTACAAAAGAATTGCAAATTATGTTAGCACAGAGGCTAATTAGCTAACTTTGGAGGTGCATTATGCCGTTAAATAAACATTCCAGCACCTACAAGTACTCACTCGCAACTTTTCACATCCAAATTTTCATTAACCACAGTGCGTATATGTTCATTTAGGAAGGCATACAGACATAAATACACAACTCACCTCGGGCACGTTTCTCGTTAACTGGCAGCGTTTCTAACCTGCCCATGACATTTATTAACTACCTTTGAGAGAGGGCGCCATTGAGCCACCAAAATACACTCAAATACACCATTTTCATCCTATTGCAATGAAGGCAAGAGGGATCACATACTATACATAAACTTTGTTACGCTAGAGCTTGGCAAAAAATTGATTTTAAATCAAAATTTGAATTAATTTATGTGGGCAATGTTAAAAATGAAAACCAGGAAAATCGATTTTCCCTCTCAGCTCTGGGCTCTTATTTTTTACAAGTGAAGTTTGGTGAAAGTTAGGCTGGCACTTTATTGATCCCATCTTTTCATCTTTGTTTGATTAAACCTCCATTTAAAACAAAAAAAACAAAAAACTTCAGTTTGGTTAAAGCTAGGTTTGCACTTTATTATTACTATATTATTCCCCTTTTTTTTTTTTTGAAGTAAAAAAAAATCGATTAAAATTGAAAATCAAAGTATGAAAACATCAGGGATTTTATTTTTAGGCCGTATCACCAAGTCCTACTTTCCCCTGATGGCTTAAATGAGTCTGAAAATAATCTGAAAATTATTGCCATAAAACATATTTAAGGTGAACAATTTAAGGGAATTGAGTGGTGCCAAGATCAGGAAACACTGCAAAGTCCTTGAGAGTTGGTTCATCGTATTTGTACCTCATGTATTAAGTTATTATCTGCTACATTAACTGTTACTGCAACCGAGCCTCATTTAATCTTTTGTTTTTGAGAAAATACTACTGATTTCTTAGGTGATATTATTTCAACCTGTTTCCTGATTTTCTTTTTCTAGTTTTAATAAAAACGATTTATGAAGATTAAATATGAGATTTGATTTGTTCAAACAAGTGCAACTATTAATCTGAAAATTGAAGCAATGTTCTAATTCACCTCTGGATTTAATGCTTATCCAGTTACAAGCACATCTGCATCGTAACTGCTATCACACTCAACAGCTGTGATGGCCAGCCGACCTTTTCAGATGTGATTCTGGATGCTTAGATCTCCTTTAACCAAATGATTGACTTCTGTTGTTCAGGCTGATGGCAGAAGAGAAGTGACCCTTCAACAAAGTGCAGGGCCGACTTGAAGCTTCTTTGTTTGTTTTGTCAACTCAGAGCCAGCATTGATAAAGTTTAGTCTTGTGTTCGCTCCCACCTTCAGACCATCCTCTTATTTGTATGCATGGTGGCGGATGTAATTTCAGCCCACTGATGCTGAGTGCTGTGATTCCTGCAGGCCATAGCTATTGTCCTGGGATTCCTGGTGTTTGTTGCCCTCATCATCCTGCTGGTGTTTGCTGTCAGGACTCGCTCCCAGATCAGGCGCTGGGGCCCTGACCGAATTCTCTGGGAGGAAGTAAAGGTCATCAGTGATGGAACACACAACAGTGTGGGCGAGTGGGTGAGTGTCTGCTGTGTTTGTGAAATACCAATTTCCAGAGATTTTAAATCTGTTGTCAGTGTTGGTAAATTGATGCACAAGACATGTGAAGTATTCTCATTTGACGAGATGGTGCAGCCAAAAAAGATGGAATCATGTGTTTGATTATTTCACTCTGAAACCTCATACAGAATCAGAAAAGAGCTGGAACAGGATGATACACACATGAAAATGAAAACAAAGAACAGTGTCCATGTAGTTGTTTTGTTTTCTAATAGAAGAATGCTGGCATGCTAGCTGGGGAGCGCTGGGATGAAGAGCTTGTGCAGTGAGAACTGCCCCCCCACCCCACCCCACTGCAGAGGGGGTTTGATTAAAATGAACACATTAACAAATGGTTAAGCTAATAATAAACTTATAAAGTGTATGCAGATGACATCCAGCTCTACCTGTCACCAAACCGAGCCACCTCCCTCTGTGATTGTCTACAGGAAATCAAATCCTGGTTTTGCGGCAACTTTCTCAAACTCATCAGTGATAAAACTGAAATTCTGCTTATTGGCACCAAATCCACCTTAACCAAATCAGTTTTTCCCTCACTTTTGATGATTCCTCAGTTTCTCTCTCCCCCCTAGTCCAGAATTCTGCTGTTCGCATCATCTTCTCCAGAACTCCATCCATTAATCATATCACTCCTGTTCTTCAGCAGCTCTTTTGGCTACTGGTCAACAACCATATTGACTTTTAAGGCCATCCATAACCTCACTCTTCTGTACCTCCCTGAACTCCTGCACATCGATACACCCTCCCACACACTCAGGTCATCTTCTTCCGTCCAACTCACTGTTCCTTTCACCCACTTGACCACCATTGGATGTAGAGCCTTCAGCCGCTCTGCTCCCCACCTCTAGAACTACCTCCCACCAGTCATCCGTAACACTGACACACTCTCAATTTTCAGATCTCATCTCAAAAACCTTCTTTTTAAACTGACATATTCACTTTAATTTGTTCTCCATTTGGCCTGCCAACATAATGCTTTATTTATTGTTAACTTATTGATCCTTTTAAAATATTGTTATTATTATTTCTTGTTTTAACTCTGCTTTGTAAAGTGATCTTGAGTACTGTGCAAGGCATCCATTGATAATTTTATTATGATTATTATTATTATTATTTTTATTATTATTATTATTAATAGAGTGATGAGCGCACTGCACTCCCCAGTATCATTCAGTGTCTGGCTTCTCTCTCGTGACAGTTTCTGTCTGAAATACAACTTCATAGTAAAATACTTTATTTCAAGGAACTAAGCACAAAGTCCAACCCACTCTGTTGTGGCTCAGATATGAAGTGCTAGTTGAGACGGAGGAGAAGTGAGACAGGTTTGTGTTTTTGTGTACAAGGCGAGAATGGTTCATGGGTCATTTGCAGTTTCTGGGTGTGGTCTGTTAATTCACTCAATGCTTCCTGACGTACAGAAAAGTCTGTACGTCAGGAAGCATTGTCAAACCATTTTTAGTTATAATAACATAATACAACACATCCTAAGGAGTGGGGTTACAGAAGAACATCAATACAAAATCCCACTGTTTTTACAGAAGATGATGATGATGATGATGGTTTGTGTTGTGACATCAAATGAAAATGTTAACCTGAAAACAACTCACTAACCAGCATAGGTTTCATTCTAGCTGTGTGAAAACTTCCCTGCACACAGACATGACATTTCAGGCCGGCTGAGAAACTAAGGTGACTTCCTGTTGATGGTAGTGATGGTATCGGTGGTAGTCGCAGGCATGCAGGAAGAGGTAGACGAACCAGTTTGTCCTGTTAAATGCCTCATACAACCTGAATGTTTATCATATGGAGAGAACAGCTTGTAAAAGGATAAACCAGGAGAAGTATGAGAGGAGCCTCCGAAAACCTGAGTGAAACCTCGGATAAGCAAAAATGGAAGAGAGAAATAAAAGGAGAAAACGGAATGAATTAAGAAAAAAACCTCACTCTTTGTAATTCATTGGCTCAAATCCAAAAAAACAAACAAAAAAACCCCAAAAGGATTCCTTAAAACCTCTGTGTTCCATTTAGGCATTATATAACAAATTAGAAAAGAAAGTTAATGAAAAGATATCTATTGTAAAATTTAAACATGGCCACTGAAGGCCTCAGAGCTAATGTGATTAAATAATAGTGCTCATTAATGGTTCATAAACTAGTAAAGGTAACTGCAGCTGTTTCTTACTTTGCTTTTCAGAGATCAGATGTAAAAATGTAAATTTACACAATTTACATACATTCAGATATAAAGTGGCTGACTATGGCACGGAGAAAAAGACAATATCACTGAGTTGTTGTCAGCATGGGACTGTAGTTAAAGAGCTAGAGGAGTGATTATTTAATACTACTCTTACATAAGGCTAAGGGATTTTTTGAGAGGTAATTACAAACACTGTAAACACACAGGTGAAATTTGTTTAGTTCCTGGGGTGTGTGGGTGTGTGGGTGTGTGGGTGTGTGTGTGTGTACGTGTGTACGTGTGTACGTGTGTACGTGTGTACGTGTGAGTCTGTGTGGGAGTGTATTTTTAAGTTTTTGGATATTGATTTATGTTTTTTTTTTCTACAATGTGCCAATTTATTATTATTATTATTATTATTATTATTATTGTTGTTGTAATTGTTGTAAT
>JAQLOL010000021.1:7194421-7205124 GCA_029783665.1 Naso thynnoides | reverse complement strand
ACGCACACACACACACACACACACACACTATTGACAAACTTTATTTTAGATCACTGAAAATGAAGCTCTTGGAAAACTGCAAAGGGCGTTTTGCACGTAAAACAGGGACAAAAGAATTTCCAGCTGGAGACGAGAGATTGTGCACTGTTATCATCTTTGTTTACATGAGATGATAAAGTGCTAACAATGCCAACAGAACTTTCTTACATGTTTACACATGAATGTACAGTTACTCGTTTACTGTATTGAGCAACAGGGGCCTCACAATGCACTATGGAGGTTACCACATCACCTAACCCTACAGCACAGTCTGCCAGTGGTACTGGTTTTGCACAAGAACCATTAAAATCTCCGGCTGGTTTGTATACCAGTAATAGCTATTTTTCAGGCTTTTGATCAGCCAGTATGGCTTATGGTCTGTTGGACTGGAATGGTCTTGATAATATTTCAAGCTTCGCACCGGTATCATGTCAGCAGCGGAGCGTAGTGTCTTTGTTTACTTCGCCTTTAATGCTTCTGCCATGGCTCAGTAGGCGATGTGGTTAAAGTTTGTCTTTTCTGTCAGTTTTAATTGGGATTATTGTTCTTACTTTACGCTGCAGCCTGACGTTTAATCATGACTGGCATGAATCAACAATTTGTAGCTGTGGTTTAGTTAACATTGGTCTTGTCTTGATAATTACAGACAAACAATCGTAAGTCTGCTAAATCACAAGTCTTAAGTGGATTAAATGGTAGTGTAGCCTAGTACAGTATGAATCTCTTGTTGTGGTGGTCAAATATGCTCTGACGTGCTGCTTTGTGGTTGATGTCTGATCTGGTATCACAGGTTGCAACACAGATGCAGTCAAATGAAACACGATCTGCTCAGGGTGTTCTGTTTTTAAAATTGCCCTGATTGTCTGTCATTCCTGTGTCTGACTTCCTGGATGACTTGATCTGAGCTGTCCAACTTAACACGGCATCCTTTTAAAGTACTCTCCGTACCACTTGTAGAACTCGCTGTTGTGCACCTTGTGGGATCACTAGCCTTTACTTAAATGGCCACGATTAGCTCGTGGGTTTGCTGCACAGTCGGGGTGTGGTGATATGCGCCCAGCATAATTTGCTTCAAGAGCAAATTATGACCTCGCTAACTGCCAAGTAAGAGACCCCCGCCCTATGACTTGGGCGATGCATTTGGGGTTGAATTTAAAGGCAGGATTAAAGTTTTTTATGAAAAATGCTTTTATCAAGGTAACATTTCTGAGAATTTGTGTGCTTTTTCTAAACAACTCAGAGATGTCTGTAAATTTTTTTTCTTTTCGCAGACATGTATGCTCAAAAAGTTAGTATCCATCTTGTATGTTTCAGGTGTGCGGCAGCTGGAAATCATGTGCTGCTTCGGCTGCATGTCTGTCCTGGCTAACTACTTTGTGTTCATGACTTTCTTTCCTGCATGTGTCTCACTGGTGCTGGAGGTAAGGGTGCATCATTACACTGCAAGTGTGCCCATGTGGGTGCTGATGTCACATCGATTGATCGTGCTGTGCTCCCCCCTGCAGTTGTCCCGTGAGAGTCAGGAGGGCCATCCTATCTGGCAGCTGAGCCACTTCTCCAGAGTGATGGAAGAGGAGGACAACAAACCCAACCCTGTGACGCAGAGAGTGAAAATGATCATGGTAACATCTCTCCTCCTCCATTTGTTTCTCCTTTGTTTTTTGCTTTCTTGTACATGAGTGTCATTCCCCCTCTCTGCTTTGTGTGCAGTCACTGGGTCTGGTGATGGTTCATGCCCACAGCCGTTGGATCGCTGAGCCCTTGTCCATGAACACCACAGTAGACATCCCAAAGGTTGGCATGGAACTGGACCACCTCTCGCCAAGAAGGATTGAACCAGAGAAACCGCTGTGGCACTTCTACCTCACCAGGTGAGCCTGGTTAGGCTGCCCTGCATTTCATGCATCAGTTGAGTGCGTCCTCCGCTATCAACGCTGTGTGTCTCATGCCGAGGTCAAACTGCGCCATATCAGCCCGGTAACAGTCTGACCTGGCAGACGCAGGGTGTCGGGACGGTTCGGACATGATCAGTGAGCATCAGGAGCGACAATCGATCAGTTTATCTCACATACTGCGTTATAACGGACGACAGCCGACGCCCGATCTAGGACGCCTCCCGATGTCCTAACAGAAAGACCGGCATGTTTGATTTCTTGTTTACCTTCCACAACAGCTTGTCAGCAGTAGTCGTCAGTAGCAAGTGCGCTTCCTTCCCAGTGACATCACATACGTCATGACTGCTAATTATGATTGGCTGGGGAGCAATGTGTGATCCGTCATGTCTCTTGGCCACCACACAGCAAGAATTTATGACTCTAATAATTACTGTAATTCGTATCATTTTTTCATCTTTTGATGCAGCATAATAAACTGAAGTATTTACAGACAGGAAATGATGTACACAAGTGGGCCTAAACGCTAAGTCCTATGGGAGTCGCAGTCTGACTTTGTCCTTCAGATATCACCAAGTCTGGAAATCATTTCACTTAACGAGCGTTTATTTCAACGGTTCCTTTTGATATATCGGCATAAAAAGGTCATTAGAATGTATTGATAAGATGTAGGATGGTGTGAAATAAGAAACCAAGGCAAACAATAAAGAAATTGGTCGTATCTGATTAGTTGTAATCAATAATAGAACATCTAGGTGTTATTTTCTCTCCTCTCCCACAGGATGATCACCATGGACATAGAGCAGGTGATCTGTCTGGCTCTGGCCCTGCTGCTTGCTATCAAGTACATCTTCTTCGAGCAGGTTGAGATGGAGTCAACGCTGTCGCTGAAGAACCCCATCACTATGTCCGCCCCCGCCCTGACCCAGCGACGCCCCATCGAGACCTGCTGCAGGAAAGAGCCGTGTGTTCCCCGACCCCTGGCCCCAGCCCAGAGTGTGGCTGTCCCAGCACCCACCAACACGGCAGAGAGAGGTGTGATTGTATGCAGTGATGACGCTGTAGCTGAATGAGTTGTGAAGCACTGTGGTATCCAAGTCCATCTTTCTTCCCCAGATGAGGTTATCCGACCCCTCTCTGCCCCGGTCGCTGATCCCCAGTCAAAGGGCTTCTTCGTGATGGGGGAGGAAGAGGAAGAGCTCAAGTCCAAGACTGATCAGCCAAGCATACCTGCAAAACCAAGAGGCGTGGAGGAATGTGTGGCCATCCTCAACAACCCTGAGGTGAGCCACCACACATGAAGCCGTGAATCCGCCCTCACAGCTACCCTGAACGGTTACATCAGCACGGTGAGCCTGCCAGCTCCCTCAGGTGTCTGTTTCGGACGTGGAGCTGTACACTGCAGGGTTTAAGGCAGCCGTGTGATTTAACTTTGCTCTAATGAGCTTAGTCACTCCACTATCTCTCCAAGGCTGAACCAATTAGAGCATGACGCCAAAAGAAAAGACACTCGCCCTGATTCCACAGGCTCTGTGTGTCCTCTTATCCAATCAGCTCACCTTTGCACTTTCTTTGACTTGACTTACGGTTTCAATGCAACTCACGTAGAGTTCTCCCACAATGCACTGGACATTTTTTCTAGTAACATATCTGAGATAAGAACATTCCAATGATAGTATTGAGAGGACAGAGTTGAATTGTTACAGGTTTAGTTGTATTTTTGAGGTGAGGCTGTATACGGTTCTTATTCACGGTTAGTGTGTGTCAGTGTGTGTACCTGCAGTAGATGGCGGTCAGCATGGCTCCAGTTTGAAGAAGTAGTGGGAGCAGCAGTGTAAGAAGCAAAGCAGCTAACCTCTGAACATCGAAGCCACCAGACAGAAAGTGTTCATGTCAGAAAACTGAGCTTCTGGTCCACCGCTGCGTCCATCTGTCAGGGGATTTTGTCTTACTGTGTCACTTCGGTAGTTTGTATCCAAATTCGGGCTACATTATATTGAAATAAAACCTTAGATTGCAGTAATGTTATTTTTTACAGTATATTGCGATTGTAAAATCAATCAGTGTGTGTCGTAAAATGCACGTGTGTTTCCTGGGGAATGATAATATTTGGAAAAACAACGATAAATGTATTTCTCCGAGCCGGGGAAGCTCACGGCGCGTCCTCGTCTCACTTTGCTCTGCTGTGAAGTGTGTCGCTTGCCCTGGCTTGGACATGAGCATTACCACCATGACGTTAGACAGCAGGAGCTCCAGTTGTGCCAACTGGGCATGGAATCATTTATCAGCGATCAAAAGGACGATCAGCGATTCTTTTTTTTTTTTTTTAAGGCCAATGCTTTCAAGGGGAAGGTATGTGCATAGGGAGTGTGCTGTGAAGAGAAAGGAAGAGAAAGATACAGAGAGAGTAAGAGCTTTTTCTTTAAATAATTTTGCTTTTAACTCAGAGCGATCACAGACTTGGGTTGTCAAGACTGCCGGGAGAATCGGCCCCCGGCTACCAGACATTTACACCGTCCACTCCGCTCGCCGTCTGCGTAGATCACACAACATCATTAAGGACAGGCCGCACCCAGCACATCAGCTGTTTGACCTTCTACCCTCTGGAAGGAGGTACAGGTCAATTCGGGGCAGAACCAGCAGACTAACCCCTGACCTTAACCCCCATACCGTCAGGCTGCTAAACGGACCAAACCAGCAGGAGACTGAACAGGAAGCACTGATGCAACTATACACATTCTACAAACCCACAATAACATTTATATTATAACTTTAAGTTTCCTTTGTGTTGTTTGCACCCGCTCAGCAACCTATCAGCCTCGACAGTTTTTAATATCTTTATTACGGGTCAACTGTCTGATTTTGCCCTCTACCAGAAAACCTTTTGCACTTTACATATTTATTTATTTTACACTATTCTGCACCTTTTGTGAAAAGCTCTGTCAGCATCTCGTTATTATTATTAATGTCTGTGATTAATGATAATGACGATGAAATGATGTGACTGTGACTATATGACTATGACTTTCACCAACACCACAGTGTGCATCGAGCCAGCGGGGCACACACCCTCAGTGTCTGAAAAGGAACCTTTCTCCGCTTAATATCATGACCTTCAAAGCACCAAATGACTTGAAGAATTTCACCAGCTAATCATCTGAAAAATTGTACAGAATCTTTTCCCTGGGGCTGGTCAAAGTGATGGATCATAGATAATAAACTTTG
This sequence comes from Naso thynnoides, assembly GCA_029783665.1. NCBI lineage: Eukaryota > Metazoa > Chordata > Actinopteri > Acanthuriformes > Acanthuridae > Naso > Naso thynnoides. Next base: position 7,199,968 of record JAQLOL010000021.1, on the reverse strand, counting down.
TTATTCCTTTGTGCAGCATAGTGAAGGTCAGAATGAGTGCAGCTCGTGCAGTGCAGTGAACGTCAGAAGATCTTTATTGCAAACATTTACTTAAGAAAATAACAACTTGTTTAACACAAAATATCGCTCACAAACTGGGGCATTCAAAAAAATGGTTAGAGTGCAACAAGACAGGCCTCCCTCAGTGTCAGCAGACTGGATTGAAAAATATTACAGGCATGTGTCCACGGATGTCTGTGGTTTGAAAAACTTGGGGTGGGGTTGATTTTGGTGTCGGTCGTCAGATATTACATTGGTTCCATTCTTCATGATTGTCCGCATTCTTCATGCTGTTGTTGTTGTGACAGGGAAAATGCTTTCCTCATTCTGTAATGCACGCAGCTGCCTACGGGACCTGGCTCAGTCCAGAAACACGCAGTGCTTTCTGCAGTTAGCGCAGACCGAGGTCCGATCACGTTGTCAGAGTTCATTTGGAGGCGTACTGAGACCACCTCTCCAACCAGGTCTTGGTCCGCTTGTACACCTGCTGCATTCACACCTGCACAAACACACCCAAGTCCGTTTCATCCGAACTAAATAAGGCTGGCGTGAAAGCGCAGACATAAGCAGGCCAACATGGTTATTTCTGTCATTGCTCTATAGCCAGAACAAAGGTCTCATCTGTGGTGAGTCTAGACTGCTTGAATATTAAATTAACTGATGTAAGATGTGTTGTTTCTGATGTTAATTGTAACCATAGTAACAAGCTTTACTTTCTCTGCAGGCAAATCTGTATGTACAGTGTAAATACCCACCATCTGTTACGACTGTGTGCTATGCTTAACTTCTTTCCTCACAGACCAAACAGATCAATATGAAAAGAAAGATGTCGTTTTATTTGTTTGCTCTAATCTTGAGTGAGTTTTGGTTAAAGGCTGTTGGTCCGCAGCCACTGAACATACAGCGTAAAGTGAACCGCTGCATGTTTGTTTGTCTCGCAGATGGGGCCTCGTTTCCTGAGTGACTCTGAGGTGCTGCTGCTGGTCAACTCCAAACACATCCCTGCGTACAAACTGGAGGCCATGATGGAGAGACCGGAGAGAGGCGTGGCTATACGAAGACAAATGATATCTGCCAAGCTTCCCTCTCCCTCTGTGCTCTCCTCTCTGCCGTATACGGACTATGACTACTCGAAGGTGAAGACACACACGTGCAGGCTAACCGCCGTCTCCTCTGCTGCACTCTGCGTCCTGTTTTACGAGCTTGTCAACATTTCTTTTTTTCAGGTGATGGGCGCCTGCTGTGAGAATGTGATTGGTTACATGCCCGTTCCTGTGGGCGTCGCTGGACCGCTGCACCTGGATGGAAAGCAGTTCCAAGTTCCCATGGCAACCACAGAAGGCTGCTTGGTTGCCAGTACCAACCGCGGCTGTCGAGCCATCGCTGTGAGTGCCAACAGTGTGGTTTTCAAGAGTGCTGACACGGTCTTATGCTGCCTTTCAGACAGTGGCGCAGGTCGGAACTCTCTCAGTAGAGACCTCGAGCTTGAAATGGTTTCAGGTGCACAACCGCAAACGTTAACCAGAAGTATGGAGGATTGTTTTATTTTCTGAAGTTACATTGTTGAAGTTGAGCAAATCTCCCAGCTGCTTCAAGTTCTTCCATGTATCATCCCAGGAAACATCATCTCCTGTTGTGTGGAGGTCCCCGTACAGTGACACTGCACAAATCTTAAACTGATTGTTGATCACGTCATTCAGTAATGTGTAAAACATTTTTAAACATACTGCGTGATTGTCTCGTTGATGTGATAAAGTGATGAGTCATCTGTTTAACATCTGTTCAGTTGAGAATGAGATCATCACAAAATTCCCATTTGTATGCCTTGGACTTTGTCGTCACATCACATTTCCTCAGCTAATCATCCTACGACTAGAGTAAAAAACAGTTCTGATGCTGGACTTCCTTGTTTTGTATCCAGGTTTGCCAAAAGTTGTTACCAAACCTTTTGGCAAACCTGAACGAAACAGAGGAGGAAAAATGTGTAACATTATCCTGAAGGAGTTTTGTGCAGAGGAGATAACTGCCATTGATTGTTTTCGTTGATCACCAACCAGTGGACGATTTACTTTGACAACAAACGTTATTTTCATTACATGCAGACAAATTAACTTGTTGACTGTTAACCATGTACGATGCACACGTTCATGCCATTAGTATGTGACGAACCACAACTTTGTGAAGTTGGTGCAAATCGATTCGTCTTGATTTCACGAGTAGGAATTCTGTCACCAAAGGGCGTTCCAGTGCACTTTTTCCCGTGGGGAGTCGCACATTTCCGAGTTCAGATTTGTTTGAAACGCAGCATACAACACAGGAACATAATAAACAAAATAATAGGAACAGAAAAATGTCAGCCACTGCCCTCAGATCAGCGACCGTCTTTCTTTCTCTTAACCATTGACCGTTTTGCAGATGTAGTTTGTTGGCCAATGAAGAAAACGTCTTGAGTTAAAAAATTGAAGCATACAGTAGATGATCTGTAAGTGACCAGCTGCCAGTGTTGACAGTTTGACATGTTGCTTTGAAATCTGCCTCAAAAGGTGACACATAGAAAACTGTTATGAAGCGCTACTCTGCAGATGATGTGCTTCATCTTTGGAATGTGAGGAAGAGGAAGGAAGGATGGACACAGACAACCTGCTAATTGGGAAAACAGATCAGAAAACACTTGTTTGAATGTTTTATCAGTTAGTTTGTGTTTGTGCTGGTATGAAATCAGAAAAAAAACTCTCTTTATGTGTAGCTGCTTTATGATTGTGATTTTTTAAAAAAAGTCATTTGTAGGTTTCTAAGTATTGTGGCTCTCCAGCAGTATTATGAAACTGTGGTGACAACATCATGTGATAATATGCACTGTGTCTGATTTGTGGCCTTGTTCCTGGCGCCCTGTAGTTGGGAGGCGGAGCCAGCAGTCGTATCCTGGCTGACAGCATGACTCGAGGACCAGTAGTGAAGCTGCCCTCTGCCTGCCAGGCTGCTGAGGTAAAGGCCTGGCTGGAGAGCACACACGGTTTCGAGAGCATCAAAGAAGCTTTCGACAACACCAGCAGGTAAATCATGACACCTGGTTCTACAGAACCCAAATCCAGAGTGTGAGCTTAATGTGTGTTTTTGTGTAGATGTTACTCTTGTGTGACAGAGACTGTGGGTGCTGTTGCAGGTTTGCTCGGCTTCAGAAGCTGCTGGTTGGTTTGGCCGGGAGAAATCTCTACATTCGCTTCCATTCCAAGACTGGAGATGCCATGGGAATGAACATGATCTCCAAGGTAAACGTTTATTACAGTGTGTTTTAGGTTGTGAAAATCTGTCTGTGTTGTTCTAGCTAGGATTTATCACTTAGCTCTGCACAGAAACATTTGCTCATGTAGACAGAATGACACACTGTCACACTGCTGAACTGTAGAGAAGAGTAGGAGAAGTCATCCCAGTGTATGTCATGTGTGATGATGAACTCATGGTGCTCCTGCAGGGCACAGAGCAGGCGCTGAGCAGACTGCAGCAGCACTTTCCAGAGCTGCAGGTGGTGGCTGTCAGTGGGAACTACTGCACTGACAAAAAACCAGCTGCCATCAACTGGATCGAGGGCAGGGGCAAGTCTGCTGTCTGTGAGGCCACCATTCCTGCCAGAGTGGTCAGAGAGGTAGGAAGAGCGACTGTAGGACTGAGAGCACAGCTAAGCACCAAGTTTTAAGTCGACTTCATCACTCAGCTGTTCAGTCTTTAATGCCTAGATTATCTGCTGTAAGGCTTTTTTGGACCAAACACAACCAGGAACTTTTTGAGAGGAGCTGTCCACTGAGGAGTTCTAAACCCCTTTCAGAGCTTTTTGTCTGTTGGCATTCACGCTGCCAATGGGAAACCCTTGTGTAAGCTCCGTAAGCTGGCCAGCAGTTGGTATAGTAACGTCACCTCCATGTGACTAACAGTGTAACTTTACGACACAACAAATGACGGCTAATATGACTGCATTACTGCTCCACGCTTTCGTTTATTTTGTGGCGATGATGTATCATGAATCTCAGGCTGAATGCCATTAAATCTCAGAAGGGATAAAATGACAAAACATCGACGATTTCGTCCTGACCTCTGACTCGTGTTTCGTGTCGTCTTGTTAATCCAGCTGTCGGGTGTCTAAAAATGGTTGCCGGTGCTGGCTCCAGAGTTCAATCACTCTGAGAACTAGACGCGACATGAGTGAGTGGTTTTTTTCATTGAGGATGGTCGAAGCCACCACTCTGTAGGCTTTGAGTTGCACCCACCTGTTACATCAGTGTAGGAAGGAGGATATTACAATTAATGTAACACACACACACACACACACTGATATTTGAAGTAAATTAATATGTTATGTAATGTTGACTAAAAAACTTGAAATAGATTCTGTGTTTTGAAGAGATAGTGCTGATCTATCTGTGTGTACTTCGTTCTACACTTTTCAAAGCCTAATTGGTCCAAAATGGTCCAACAACAATCGAGTTCAGCTGTTTCACTTAAACAAAAAGAAATGCGGCGCTCGTAACGTAGAAGCAGCCGAGGCTCCGACATCAATGAGCAGATGCTACGATGCTCTTCAAACACAACTGAGCCTCTGCTAGGAACACTTCCAATAAACATCCCATCAAATGATGATAACTTAATCCAAAACATTGACCGTTGTGCCTCGCGGCTCCTCCGTGCTCAGACTGAGGTGGTGATATGTTGACAGGATGATGCGCTGATGTTAACCGGGGTCGGGTGTAATGTTGCGTCGTTTAAGTCATCATCATTGGGGTCGTTGTCGTGATGTGCTTTTACACGACTTCAGTGTTTACGATGAACTTCATCTTGACCTCTTCCTGTTTGAAATCTACAGCAGCTCATAGGCAGCTGAGTGTTTCCATTTCCTGTTCCTTAAAGCTAGAGAAATATCTTTCTAACACGTATGCAATTCATGATGACTGCGGGTCCCTCCGCTGCAGGTTCTGAAAACGACGACAGCAGCTCTGGTGGAGGTGAACACCAGTAAGAACCTGGTGGGCTCGGCCATGGCGGGCAGCATCGGCGGATATAACGCACACGCAGCCAACCTGGTGGCTGCCATCTACATAGCCTGTGGACAGGTAAAGGAGGTTTAAACATGTGTCATGTAGCCACTTATTTCAGTGCACTCTTGTGTATCCTGGGTTAATGCATGTGGCTGTGTGTGTGTGTGTGTGTGTGTGTGTGTGTGTGTGTGTGTGTGTGTGTGTGTCAGGATCCAGCCCAGTCAGTGGGCAGCAGCAATTGCATCACCCTGATGGAGACATCAGGACCGACGGGGGAGGACCTGTACATCAGCTGCACCATGCCATCTATAGAGCTCGGCACTGTAGGAGGAGGCACCAACCTGCCCCCCCAGCAAGCCTGCCTCCAGGTACACACACACACACACACACACACACACACACACTTTTCAGACGCTGAAAATGCAAGTGTTATTACAACTCCACCACAAAATGTGTGTGCAGATGCTGGGCGTGCAGGGAG
>JAQLOL010000021.1:7164533-7177337 GCA_029783665.1 Naso thynnoides | reverse complement strand
GGAGTCTCTGTGAAAAAAAGGCTAATAACTGCCAATCCCTGGTCAGCCATGGCACCAGGTCTTTGTATTGCAAGTCACAATTAAGCATGACGCTAAATGTAAAAACACCAACAGCATTATAGTATTAGTAAATTAATCTATATGACATACGCTGTGTGATGTTATGTCCATTTCTTTAGTTTTTTTTATATTCATGAAACATGAAACAATAATTAAATACAAAATAACAGAGCAAGGTGCAGTTGTAAGGGAAATTAGATGTAAACCATTGACAGAACAAACCAAACACCAAAGCTACCAAATTTACAGCTTCCATAGTAAATATTCTTGCACCAGTGGATCACAGAAATATTTATATGTGAGAGGTGACAAACTGACAGACATTGTGGTTCCCCTAAAGCTTTATGTGGCATTTTAGCATATTTTAGCTTATTGCTGCAACTGTTTTTTTTCTGCAAAAGCGAAGAAGTTCTTTGTGCTCTTTCTGCCCAGCTTCAAATAACAGGCAGACAAAACTAGCTAGGAAACACAGTAGAATGAGATAATATTTACAACAGGAGTTGGTGAAGACCAAAAAAGAGCTATAAAGGAGTGCATTTAGGGATTCCAGGCATAAGGTGGAAAGACACATCACTCCAAGCTAATGCTCCCTTTAAATGGAACTCGTGAAGTTGTGAAGTCGTGTTGTGAATATGTGTACAGGAAAGGCTTGAAGTTTAGGTGGTAACCGCATAAAAAAAGTGCTGATAGGAGATGGTATGAAATGTGCATTTTTACTTTATGTTAAAACATTATGTGGAGGAACAAGAGACAAGACGACGAAGGTGACAATGTATGTCTATATTTTCATTTTGTCTACACCTCTTTTGGTCCTGTATGGGCCAAATCAGGCTCGGCCATTTCTGAAAATGTCAGCAAACACATCACAACTCGTGAACTCTGAGCTTTCTGATAAATTCGACTTACGATGTTGTGAATACAACTAGAGGGGGACGTTCATATGGTTTCTTCTCACAACCCCATTTGAAGGCACCATAATATTTCTCCTTATTTGCTGAATGTGTAAAAAGTCAATCTAACAAGAAAAAAAAATTAACTTGTCAATATTGTGTTCAGAACTTTTTTTTGCAGTCCCAGTGTGGTAATTTTTTGCTGTGAAGTAAGAACTGTTTCCTTCTTTCTTTATATAGAGACAGCTGAATAAATCATTCATTCAAAAGTACATCAAAACAAGCACTACTGATTTTAAGTGGCCCTACACCTCAAACACTGTCCTTGATTTCTGCTCTGTCTCTGAATATGAAACTGGTCCAACCGTGATTCTTCCATCGTGGGCTTGACGAGGAATAACTCCTTGACATTTTAGAGCTCAAGTTTAAATGATCTTGAAAGCTTCTGGAGTTCTGGAGTTTTGTCATGTCAGGTCATGAAATTCAAGACAGGATTCTTGTAATATGAGTCCAAGCCCTGTGACTGAAGTCAACGGTTCCGCCGGCTGCACTATGTGTCATAACCCTGTGGGATTTGGTGGATTTCACAATTAAAATTCATAAGGGGAAATATCATCCAACCCTTCCAAAATGAGGTCCAAGCTGAAAACGGCCTAGAATGATCCTCACAGAAAATTTGGAAATATATTAAACCCCTTCAGGTGGTTAAAAGAAGCTTGGTTGTGGGCTTCTGTTGTTGTCCAGTACTGCTTGACTTCACCTTTTTTTTTTTTTGAGAAGTACAAAGTCAGGTTTCCTTTCCTTCTTCCCTGCTGGTTTCAAAAGACACAGAATTACACAAGACTGACCATTGGGCCTATAAATAGTTAAGTCTTTCAGGATCCTTTCAAGTGCTGTTTTGGTTTACCTGAAGAGCAGGATGGGCGGCGTAATGTCCGGGCTCTGTTTGTCGCATTTGGTTCATAAACTGCTGTAGTATTATTGCTTACTCAGTCAAAATGAAAGGATATACTGTAGGTCTTAAAGAGTCCAACTTTAATTAAAGTCTGGATAACACTTTCTCTGAAGTCTGACTCTTTAATGCATTATGAACATCTTTAACACATAATGACCACAGATTATACAGCACTGTAAGTGCATTATACCGCATTATAAGTATGTTTAAATTAGGGCTGTCAATCGATTGAAAAAAATTAACTAATTAATCACACAATTTTCTGTAATTAATCGCGATTAATAGCATTTTCCTAATGAGGCTTGTAATGGTTATTTATTTATGAAAAATCATGGAATTAATGTAGAAACAGAAAGTATATTTAAAATTTAAATTCAAAGACCATTTTAATAACTTTGAGTGAACACAGTTTCTATCCAATTTTAACAAAAAAACAAAACATCTTTCTTATATCCACTAACAGATATAATAACAAAACCCAGACTTATATGTTAAAGAGCAGGTCCACCACTTTGAGAATTAAATAAAATATTTCTAGAAAAGAAGTTGTAAACTTATTAACTAAATGAACACATTTGCAATAATATACTTTAATATCCTCTAACTAAACAATAAAGACGAATGTCTTTAAATGTCAATGGTGTGCTCATCTAAACAAGCACCAGCCCCTGCCTGCACAGATTCTTCGCTACACAGACAGCGGAGCAGGAGCAGATACAGGAGAGAGCAGGCTGAAGATTGAGCTCAGAGCGTAACAACAAGCGAATGACACATCACTACTGCACACGTGAGCTAAGTTATTGGCCAGCCAACACTGGAAGTAAACAAAACTGCGTTAATTGCATTAATATTTTTTAACACGTTAAACATTTTAAATTAATCGCCACAATTAACGCGTTAATTTTGACAGCATTACTTGTAATATATTTTGATTTTTCAACCTTGTAATAAAACAGTTCTAAACGAGTTATCCATTTCTTTATTACCAGCAGTGTAACTAAAACTACGTAAGCCAAGAGTGGCCATGGTCGCTACCATCTTTTTTCATTCTGTCATCCTGAAATCACGGAAAAAATCATTTCGTTATCATGAGATAACAGACCGTTTTGCCATGATAATGGGATAACTTAAGTGAGGTGATTCTGATGGCACTACATGCCGCAGAAATCAAGTTACTGAACATTCGTTTAGTGTGTCTTTTTCGTCACGGCCATTTGTAGACAGTCCCTGCGCTGTAGTGACCAGTGTAATTCATACAGCGCAGAGCAGCGCTTGTCTTGATAATAATTAGGCTGGAGGTCATTGTCTGTGTTACCAGGGAGGGAAAGAGTCATTTGCTCTCTAACAACGTTTCACTTGTGAGTTCCCTGTCCCAGAAGTTTGAGTCTGTGAATATCTTTCTAACTTTACTGCAGTCACTCCAGACCTCTAATAAAACTTAGTAGAAAAGAGGAAACAACGGGCTTTTTGTGCCCTTATCACGGGACAACAACACATTAATTCATTTCATCATCACGGCAAAACGATCCGTTATCACATGATAACGACTTTTTTTTTTTTTTCGTGATCTCGAGAAAATACAATGAAAAAGGCAGTAGCGACCATGGCCGCTCCCGGCTTCCTTATGAAACAGCACGCTTCAGCGCGTCCTCTGACAGGCTAAAACAGTTAAATAACTTAACGTGTTAATTGTTTTGTTGTTTGTTTGTTGTAGTCTGCAGTTTATTGATAATTTTGAAACCCTGATCCGTAAGGAAACAGCCTAAAGCAACTGTGAAATTCTAAATCCTCTGAATGTATTGTAATTGTAATAGTCATTTTGTCAAGTATGTGTACGCTGTGACTGGGCTACTGTCACTCACGGTGACAATGTGAAGCGATTTCAATCGAAAACGTTTCAATCGAAAAACGTTTCTTTGTCCCTTTCCACGATGCATGATGGGTCAGAATCTCGATCACAACACAACATAACAACATCTATGTGATTCTTTTTACGGATTGTGGAGATGTTTTTGGATTTCAGTTGTCTCGCTCTCTCTCCACGTGACGTCCACGCTGTCACTCACATCCCGCCACGACAACCATTGGGTCGAGGGGCGGGGTCAGGTGTTTGGTGGTGACCACAGGGCGTCATCGAGTGACTCTTTCAGCACGTCTACAGAACCTGAGTCTGGTGAAAAGCAGTTTCCACAGTGCCGCTGTGTGTTTGGCAGCCTTTTCTGCAGCAGCTTTCCAACATGTTGATCGAGTGAAGAAACAAAACTCTGACGTCACGTGTTCTTCCTCTGCTCTGCTCACTGCAGGCTGTACTGCCACCTTCTGGAGACACTTCAGATTGCACGACCTTGTTTAGCAGTCCCAAACCAATTGATGGAAACATGCCTAATTTGTGTGTGTGTGTGTGTGTGTGGGGGGTGTTTAACTTGAGATTTGCTTGATAAGTCGATGGAGGCACGGCTGCTGATGTGTGGTCTGATTCCATAAATGTTATCACGCGCTCTGCCCTGATGCTACGACTGGTCCCCCAGAAACATGAAGAGCACAGAGAGGAGAGCGCCGTGTTCGCTGTGACATGATGTGCTGTGACGGCTCTGAGGGCCAGCCGCACACACACGCACACACACACACACACACACACACACACACACATTTCGCTGTATTGGGTTCCATTTTCTGTTCACACACTTCTGTCATTGGACTGTGGCTGTGTGATCACTGATCACAGCCATGCTTCCTAATGTGGCTTTTTATTCACCCACCATTAGTCAAACTTTAATCATAGACATTATATGTATATATATGTACATATATGTACATATATATACATATATATGTATATTTAAATATCAGAATCACTTTATTTGCTGAATATGTTAAGAACAAACAAGGAGTTTGATGATGATACAAGGAATTTTGATAATCATCGTCAATATTATCATTATTACTTTTTAAATTAATGTTTATTGTTATTATAAGTACTATCATTACTAAAAGTACTGTGAGTATTACGATCATTATTATGAGTAATATTGGTATTAATTCAATATTTCTTTAACCCAATCGGTGCTGTCAGATTTCCGCCCGCCTTGAATCTTGGATCTGTTCCGAGGTTTCTGCCTGTCAAAGGAAGTTTTTGCTCGCCACTGGCGCTGAGTGGGGTGGGTGCTCATGGGGGAACTGCTTCCAGTTGTTTGGTTCAGAAAACTTCATACATTTTAAATGTCGAGTTTGCTCAGACCTGCTCTGTATTTAAGCGTCTGGAGGAAACTTTTTGGTGATTTGACGCTCTTAAAATGAAACTGACTTGACTTCTCTTTACATTAATGCAGCTCAGCACAACACGCCGACCACACGTCCTGCGTGAGCAGTGCGTCTGCGTCGCCTCTTTTTTTTGGCATCTGTTAACAGATTATGTTTGGTTTGCTGCCATGTGACTTCATGTCAACGACCACATTAAGGAAGTTTGATGATATTGTCACAGTGTTGTCGGGATGACCGTCTCTCCTGTTCAACCTTTGGATCCTCTTCTGTCCCATGTTCACACACTCTGGGCTCTTCATGGGACGGAGCAAGAGGAGGTGGAGGAGGTGCTGAGAATCTGCGGTTATTTTTAGTCTCTGCACCCTCGAGGGCCCAGGCTAATCCGCCGCTGCTCAGGCTTATCCAGATTGGAGGCAGGACGCTGAGGCAGAGGGCTAAGTGCTCACTCCTGTGGGAAACCTGCTGCGGTTGTGATGCCGTGTGAACTACCCAAACTGAGCCGGACCATGCTGAAGCAGGATTTTGCTTGTGAGGGCCGGGGCTTGGACGGGGCGGGGGCACCGTGGCCGCTCCTCTCACAGGAGCACTAAGGAGCTCCTTGGCCAGACATGAACTCAGAGTGGCTGCTGAACGGCTGCTGCGCTGGCGATCCCAGTCTGCATCGCCACCGGCAGACTGAGAAGAGCAAGACCGGAGCCACAGATGGCTGCACGAAAGAGGGAGGTGGCGGCGGCGGCGGCGGGGCCAGGATCCAGCTGAAGGGGCTGGACACTGAACAGCTGAAAGGCAGCCTGGTGGTCCTGTACGCGCCTGCTGGGAACTCCTGTCTGCTGCGACTGGTGGGACACAAACCGCTGGCTCGATGAAAACGTGGTGATGTGAAACACTGCGAGTGTCTGTTGCCTTCCAGGAATCTCATGCTGAACGACCATAGAAATGATTTTTATGATTAAATGTAAAAGATCAAATTGGTGCCTGATCAATATTTATCAGTTTGCTGATGTTATCGGCTGATATCGGCCTGTTGCAGATGTATCAGTATCGGATTATAGGTTCTCTGATCAGTGCTGATATTAGAATTTTTAAGTTTTTTAAGGCTGAAAAAATTGCTTGGACTACTGATTTAAATTGTGTAAATGACAGAGTTTGTCCAACAGAGGCTGTCCGTTGTTTGATTGATAATAAGTGAAGTGTTTCCTGTTCAGTGCACTGATGTTTGGAATAAAGTTTGTTGGATTTCCTGCCTCCATTACATATCTTTGTCACACATATTCAAAATTTTATATATAAAATATTGGCTGATAGATCGGATATCAAAATTTTCTGTCACCCAGAGCAGAGTGCATGTGAATGAGGTGACGAGCTAATGCTAATGCTAGTGCCAGTCAGTGCATTCCACGGTAGCCTCCACCAAACTCTGGTTCAACTCTCCACAGTGCACCGAAACAGGTTGAATACGACGACAGTCTGTCGAGGCAAATTCGAGTGTTCGTAGAATAATTTTAGACGTCAAACTACGGCCGAATTTCCTTAATTTGTGGCTGCTTAGGGCTGAGCAGCAACAGGAAGTGAACAGCTTCAGCAGCTCTGACGGTTTGTCATCACAAAGTCACACCGCTGACACCAGCCTTGCATGCACACTACAGCGCTTTGGGTTGTTTGTGTCAGTGTGGACAGATTTTGAAGATGCAAGCAAAGACTTTTCCGTTTTCATTTGGCCTGCTCCCGTGTAAACATGGCCTGAGTAGCAGAAACTACCACGCTTGCATTTCCATGACAACACAGAAGAGCATTGTTGTATGCACGTCACATGTAGGCGTGAGGCTTTTAACAGACCGTGTCGAGTGTTGCTGCACTGAAGGAGCAGCAGTCTTCACTTTCATACCATGCTCACCACGTGTTGTCCTCTGTCATTTCTCACTCACAGCTTTTGTTCAAAGCAGTTGAATTTGAGCAGAGCTGCAGTGTGTGTGTGTGTGTGCGTGCGTGTGTGTGTGTGTGTGTGTGTGTGTGTTGATAGAGAGAGAGAGAGCAATGAGGTGGAAAGAGATGCGGCAGCTGTTTCCTTGAATAGTTGTCCAATGAAAATTATGCAGCAGTGAGATACTGACAGAACAACATGCTGGCTGCTGCTGCTGACATGATTCTGACTGTGTGTGTGTGTGTGTGTGTGTGTGTGTGTGTGTGTTAATCGGCTTCAGTGTCCTTTCCACCTCTAAGTTTTCAGACCCAGTGATCTGTATTTTCCTCCTGCACACATTTTTTTTTAAATTTGTAATTTTGTGACACACTGTCTCAGTCGGTTTGGATATTTGAGGTTCTTTCCCTGTCGACAGTGTTCAGTGGTTTGCTGTTGGATTTTTCTTGGCTGGGCACAAAAACAGAGTAACACAAACATCAGCTTTACTCAGAAACAGGCTGCTTCATTAAACATGTTGATATCAAAAATCATTTAACAAGTGAACGCTTCTGCTCTTTGTAATATCTCCTTCAAAGGTGTGATGTGTGGAATGTTAATGGATTCCAGTGTGTGAGGTGTGACAGGACCTCTGCTGGTTGATTCACTGTTTATTATGACTTTAGAAATATTATTTATACATGCAGCCTTATGGTGTCTGTTGTCATATATATGTGCTTTAAGTCTAAAAAAGCATAAAAAGTTAAAGGATTTCTTCAGGTTTCTTTTTTTTTTTAAACTAATTTCCTTTTGCTGCTGAACTGATGAACTGATGCTGGTGTTATAATTTAAAGTCTGCATCACTTGTGTGTGTGTGTGTGTGTGTGTGTGTGTGTGTGTGTGTGTGTGTGTGTGTTCCTGCAGAGCTCAGGGATGGAGGAGACGGTGTGGGAGCAGTACACAGTCACTCTGCAGCGGGTGAGTTCACTCACACTGTGACATCATCAGTCGTCAGTCTGTGCATCCATCAGCCTGAAGCCTCTGAGGATCTAAATCTGCATTTATCAATCCTGAGCTTCCATTAACTGATACTTATTGGTCTTTGACCAGGAAAATCTGTCGAAGCGTGACATTTTTAAACCTTGCCGGTCAAACTGTGCGGTGAAATCCCTCTAACAGGCTCTTAAAGTGACACTCGCCACACGGCCGATGTGGGCAGATTAGCGTGTAAATTTGGGGAGCCACCTGCACGTCGTCACGTAACTGTTTTGTGTCAAATATGACGATGTCTGTGACCCCTGCTGCGATTATTGGATCAAACAGTGCAGCTGTAGAGTAAAGGTCCTCCATGCTCTGGTGGTTCTCTGTGTAGTTTTCACCTCCGTCTGTAATTCCTCACTGATGAGGGCGGTGATGTCCAGTTCATGTCGTCCAGAGGAAGCTCCTCCCCCACCTCCGTTTTTGTTCAATGTGTTTAACTGCTGCTGGAAATAGATTAAATGATGACACCCCCCTACAGTGGCCAGCACAGGAGACAAGGCGGGTATGTACAATTTTAAAGAGTTTGTGCTTCTGTACTATTTATAAGACACCCTTTCACTTTGGTTTCTCTCCTATACAGGGCTGCATTAATGATTATCTTAATAATCGATTTATCTGTCAATTATTTTTTCAGTCAATTGATGAATAGGATAAAAAATGCATTTTTAATTTCCGCGCTTAATTCAAAAACAGGTGTCGTGGAAATTTTCCTTGTTGAAATCTAAAGTTGCAACGTCTTAGCAGACACACAAACGCAGTGCGATGAATCAGATCCTTTAATACGTGCATGCGTGGAGAGAAGACCTCCACAGGTGTTCTCTGTTGACTGTCAGGTTCTCTGAGAGTTACGTACTGTTGCTGTACAACTCATGTGATCATCTTATCCAGCTTACGTCACCTCTGAATAATTACCCTCAGAAACACAGAGAACAAGGCAAAACGTTTCAAAGAAAAACAAGACAATTCCCACACAGGACATTATTTGAAATTGACTGCAGTGCAAAGATGTGCACAAACAACCGGATGCTGCTTGAACGTCCCCGAGCTGTAATAATAAAAACAAAAACACAAACACAAAAAACCTACAAACTCAAACTGAATGTTGGCTGTTTCATCATCAAAGTGTTCGAGTTTGTAAACCGTTTTTAATTTAGACTAGACTAAGATGTTTTTTAGGTATATTCATGTTTTAGTTATTTTTATCCTTCATATTTTAAATTGACAAACTGAAAAGATTCTAATTCAGTTGTAGTCAACTGGGCGAATGCTGACATTGAAAACTGGAATTGAAATCACAGTATCAAGTGTGAGAATTCATAAAGCACATTTACACTCTCAACACTTTTCCTTGTGACACATCAGGATTCCTCATATGGGCCGTATGTCTGTACGGAGGGCAGTCTGTGCGCTTCACATCGGTCGGCACCACATGTCAGTCAAAGGTCGGGACGCATCGTTTCCACTGTGACAGACAGACTGACAGGATGCACAGTTAGGGGAAGAAATCATTCATTTTTAAAATGTTCCACAAGGCTGGGAGATGTTCACCACATTGCAGATACACGACGACCACAACAAAACGCTGCGAGCTGCGGACGTGTCTGAGTCAGTCAGCGGAGCCCTGAAGCCCCGCCCCTCAGGCACGAGAAGAAGTCTCTTGGCTCGAGTTCGTCCTCAGCTCATTTCTAATCCTGCTCCAGAGTCGTTGTAGAAAAGACTCAGGCAGCCGCCAGTTCACGAGTCAGCGAAGCAGCACGGCCGCTCAGGCGGACTGCAGGACGACTCTCGCCTCAGATCAGTAAAGTTTGTTAAGGCCAAAGTTCGTCTCCGTGCCCCCCCAGTTTGAATGGACATGACGCCCCTGGACACCATTCATTCCAATTGTTTGTGCGATAACTGCAAGGCCGTTTGCCTGCGTAACTCCAGCAGAGTTCTGTGAAATAAAAAACTTCACCCAAACTTCCATCAGCACGAGGGGGACGAGATAATGAGTGAATGTTCCTTTTGGGTGAACTGTCCCCTTAATTTCTGTTCACAATATACTGCACTCACTGACTGGTCGATTGGCATTCCCTTGTTACATTTGTAATCTTTATTGTTTCCTTGGATTGGTGTTTCTTCAGGACTCTAAGATGGGTTTTGGCATCGCTGTGTCAGGTGGGCGCGACAACCCGAACGTGGAAAACGGTGAGACGTCGATCATTGTGTCAGATGTTCTGCAGGGAGGACCAGCAGATGGATTACTCCTGTAAGTCTGGTCCGAAGTCCTTCATATATTTGTGGGTATTTACTACAAATATAGAAATCTGGTTCGTATTGTGTCATAGATTGTAACACAGTGGATACTGATTATGATTTCTTCAGGATGAAGATTATTTGTCTTTGATTTGGTGATGTGAAAAGTACATATTAAATTGTATGTGGTGAAAATTTTAAAGGAAACTTGAAGAAAATGGCTGTAAATGCTCTTCAGACCTTGTGCTGCATTAGTTATTTGTTCAAAGAAGAATTCTCACCATAACCTGACAAGGAGTACATTTTTCTGCAGGCTGGAATTACACGTGAAGCGGGACTGTATCAGCTGTGAAACATTTTCACTGTTCTCTGTATTTATCTCATATGTATGTATGTTGTTGTTTTTTGTGCAGAGAGAATGATCGTGTGATTCTGGTCAACTCCATCCCCATGGACAATGTGCCTCATTCTTTTGCTGTGCAGTCCCTCCGTAAATGTGGTAAAGTGGCCAAAATAGTGAGTATGATCGAGGCACAAGAAACATTTCAGTCACAGTGAAGTCAGTGTTTGTAGAAATCAAAAATGTGAGAAAAGGAGCGCTTCTTGACTCAGAACCAGTCTGTTCGAGGTGGGGTGGGGATTTAGACCAGAGAAATCAAAACGAACACTCCAAGGCACTCTCTTAAAATGCCTTTTTATCCAGGGCTTTGTCACGTTGGACCTGAAAAACGCGCTCTGATACATTTAGGCAAACAAGCCTTCGACAGGAAGTTAAACGGAGCTCAGGACAGAGAATGCCCTTTTACACGGGTCTCCCACCAACAGCCATCTTGTGCCTGAAACTGGAGGTTGTGGCCTAGAAAGAATGAAAGTGTTTAAATATTGCAGCAGATTCCACAATAGTCATAAATATAACAACAAAGCAGTGAAAGTACACAGTAAAACAGTGAAAAAATAGTTGTACACATAGGAATCAAACATTTACAGAAAAAAAGTGAACTCTAGGTCCTCATTCAAGCCAAAATGTTTCCCACCGGTGAAGCTTCCTCTGTCATTCTCCTCTTGGTGTGGAGGGTGGGATGTGATCCGTGCCGGTGCTTGTAAAGCGGCAGGGTTGCTGTGATGGACGTCCTGACAGTGTCGAGCCATCGGGTAGCTGACATGAACACCTGTCCTGTAGCCGTGTGTCTGCTGGGACATTGTAGTAGGTGGATAAAACGCGAGGTCCTGCAGTTGATGAACTGGTTAATGGTGAAAACCCATGTGATGAATAATCCATGAATGTTTTGGCCTGCTCCACACTTTGACATTAATGTGGTCCTGTGGGTTTTGAGGCTGAGCACGTCTGCTGGGGCTTGGCTGGGATGGACAGTATCTGTGAACCACCTTATCTTGTAACGTGGGGGGTTTCTGAAACTAGTGAGTGTGCGTTCAGGGAAGATCCGGCTGAGCGTACGGTCACTTTCAGTGAAGCTCCAGTTCCTGTGAAAAGTCCGTTTGATGTTCTCTGCCTCTGAACTGCATGTTGTGACAGAATCTTTGGCTTCTTTAGGGGGGTTTTGTTGCACTGATGTCTGTCAGTCAAAGTCTTTCGCTCTGGTCTTTTTTAGGGTACTGTGTTATACTCGCGCTCCTGACGGCGTGCCATCACATCTTTAGATCTGGCCTCAAAATCTGCTTCTTCTGCTGACTTCTTAACAGCTGACTTGTCTCTTTTGTGTGCTTCTGTCTTGTCTCCAAACCGATGTGCGTACTACATGTTTGTGCTGTATGCTCCTGTATATGTGCTTTTATTGCAGGTGTGTTTGTGTGTCTGTAGTCTGATGCTCGGCATTGTTTCATACATGTTTTACTGTGTTTGGCCTGGTTACCATTGTCTGCTTATGCTCGCTGTTGTCAGTGAATCTGTCTTTTCATGTGTTTTTGTATCTTCAAGGTCACCCATGTAGTTTTTCAATCTTTGTAATACATGAATTTGATTCCTGTAATTCTGGGTTGCCTTTGAAAAATCTGGCTGGCGACAACAGATGGAAATTAGCCCCTCAGGCAAACTCTAGCTCGTGTAGTTTGCGTCATGTCCCCTGAAAAAAGCATGATAATAGAGAAAAGGTGACGTCTGCCCGATGATCTGATGGTGGCTGTGACACCACAGCTGATTTCATAAACTGCTCAGGTGGAATCACAGTATCTGAGAATGGAAGTGAGACTTGTAAAAATCATTTCTGTTGCATGTGTGTTGTGAATAGTTTTTAAAAAATGCATTTTGAGTTTCCAAATTAACGGTTAACTTGAATATTTTATGTCATATGTGGAATCATTGTAGTCCTTCATCATCAGATCATCGAGGCAGACGTCAGCTTTTCTTTATGATTATGTTTGTTTCAGGAGATGTGACGCAAAATACATAATAAAGTTATGGTGGAAAGAAAAACGGCTGCCATGGCAACCACGAGGCAAATTTGCGA
>JAQLOL010000021.1:7090052-7100345 GCA_029783665.1 Naso thynnoides | reverse complement strand
TCTCTCTCTCAATTCAATTCAGTTTCATGAGCTTTATTGGCATGACAAGGCTGTGCTTATGTTGCCAAAGCAGGAAACATATACTTAGAAAAACATACAGTTATTTACAACAACTTAAACATTCAATCATAACAAAATCTCACTTTTAAGTCCAGTTTGAACTGAGACCAAACTGTTGCAGGGAAAGTTGCAGCGGAGTGAACTGGTTCGTTTCAGCTCGAGCTCGAGCCGACTGACGGTGTGGCTGCAGACACTATGTTGTCGTCAGTCAGTGATTCAGAGCGTAAGACATGAACACCTAATCATCATCACCTGTTGCTTAGGAACGCAGCATAGACCAGCCAATCAGGACAGAGAGTACAGAGAGTGTCACTGACTGGGCAAATAGGATTTTTACCAATCCTGAATACAGAGGCATGATGGGAAAACACAGATCTTACAATACTCTCAGACCACATCACTTACCAACAGCAGTCTGTGGGTATTATGACATTTTTTCTAAGTAGAACACAAACAGTTACTGATGTTTACGGCAAAGTTACCAGCTGCTGTATTGTTGGACTAAATGGTGTTTAGAAGTCAGAAACTGGAGATTACTCACATTGCATCATGAGCTGTCTGTCTCCCTCATCTTGGAAGGACATTCTGACAAGGACTGTAAAGAAATTGATCTTCTCTGTATCACTTGACTGCACTGCCGTGTTTATAGATAATTGCTCCAGAGCTTGGAGCAGTCATAACTGATGATGCCAACAGGAGGAAGAGAAGTTCTAAGAGGAGATACTGAAAATCTTCGTGTCATCCTCTTTGGAACGGGAACTGTGAAGCTCTCCAGCCTCAGTCAGTGGACAGGAGAATCACACAGCGGCTTCACGGTGCTCGGGACGTGGCTGCGGTTGAAATGCTGATCGTCTTCCACACTGCATGAGTTGACTAATGAAATAGAGACAAATTGTGAACACTTTGAGCTGCACACAAACAAGATGTGAAATCTTTTGAAGTGGGTTTTTTCCTTAGCGTCAGTCTACTACACTGCACAAAGTAGACCTTCTATATGCAAACAGTGTGCAGAGGTGTTTGTGCCGTTTACTGGAAAATTCACCTCGTATTTTGTAAACATGCGCACATAGAGATCTACATATAAACATGGTTTAGATTCTATAAAGCCACCAAAAGGTCATGGTGGCTTTTTTTGTTCAAATGTCCCAGAAAGGTCCTCTGTGAGGGAATGAGAGAGATCTTTGGCAGAAATTAATAAAATACAAATTATATATAATATTGATATGTATGTTTTCAGAGTGCAATCACTTGGAAATAAAAACTGTGTTTTTATCACCTAGCACGAGCCACTTATATCAACGGGAGGAACGAGTCCTCTTCTTGATAGTCTGACATATTGCGACACCATGTTTCTACCGTAGCCCAGAGCGGACAAAACAAACAAACTCTAGAGAGGGTCCTTAGTGTTTTTAGTAGACAGCAAATATTTTCAAGCCCATTTAAAATTTAACATTTAATCTGGAATTAACATAACAGATATCAGCAATGTCACTGAATTTTCATTCAAGATCGAGCAACGTCACGTTAAAAAGGCAAAACGACAGTTATGAGGGATCTGTAATTCTGAATTACGGATCTCTGCAAAGATGTCCCTGAAACCAACATTGGACTCATCGTGCACGCTAAATAACAAGTACAGATATCTGTTTTGAGTTATCAGTAGTCTGAATCGACCCTTCTGACCAATCATAGCGTGGCATCTTCCTGCTGTGCCCGGCGTCCGACAGCTATACGACTGTATGACTGCTGACCATAGAAACTCTCATGCAATCTTTTCAGATTTTCAGCATTTTCAGGCTGGTTTTGAGGATTCAGGGTTTTCATGGTAAAATGTTTTAAAGGTTCTTAAAGGTAATTAAACACAGGCCATGTTACTGTGTTATTAGTAGATGTAAACTGGGTGAATTAAGTTACTTGTAGCTATACAGAGTGCTAGCAAGCCTGGCCAGCTAAGCTAAAGTCTACGGTTGTTGTCTGGAAATAGCAGCTCCGAACAGTAACCTGTTTGCTCTGCTGTCAGTTTGCCATCATGTATTTATCCTTTAAAGGGGTATTGCAGACCCTCTGTCTACTTCTCTCTAAAATTTGTATTTTCATTTCTCCAGAAATGTGATAATAGGCTATTTCACCAGGGAGGACACATGGTGTGGGCTCCTTACTAACTGCCACAGCTTGATGGACGTTGACATGACGTTGCTCATGAGATCATGAAATCAATTTGAACAGGTTGGATAAAATAACTGGAAAATGCCATGAAATACAGAAGAGCTTATCAGGGAATTTGTTCACTGGAGAGCTGTGGTAGAAATTTAGGACGTCGTGATTTTTTGTCTCAGGACCATACATCCCCTTTCCCACTCGCTGTAGCTCGTAACGAATCTACAGATATCCACTCCGTCATTTTACCTTGTCAGAACTCTAATTAAAGATATCTGCAATTACTTTTTGACCAGGCACAATAAAGGTTAAAGAAATCTCTGATCAAAATGAATTTGACTTTCTGTAATTCCAGTTTAACATGTCAACGTCGTTTCAACTAGTTCAAACTCAATTTAAGATTTCTTAAAAGGGCAATATAGATATCTTGAATTGAGGGGAACTGAATTTATCTTAAACCGGAATTATGACTAGTGTGTATTAAACTGCATACATCTGTTATGAACTAAGGATATCTGTAATGAGAGACCTTATTCACATGAACGGGGGATGTGACATCATTAGGAAGGATGAAGCCGTGGATATCTTCAATGCAAGTTGTGGATGGCAGGAATGCTCATTTTGACTCGGAAGAGTTGAATTTCAGATATCTGCAACACGTATCCAGTCTGGCTATTAAATGTAAAAACGGCTTGCCGTAGTGACTCAGAGGTGTGGAACAGACTAAAGCCATTCTCTCATCTTTATCCATATGGACCAACAGACCGTCAGCCTCTTACCAAAGAACCTCATTTTCATACCAATGAGCAGTCCCTGCAATAAAAATGGCTGGTGCAGAATGAGAAGAACCATATTTATTCAAGCCGGAGTTCGCTGACGATTAGAATAACAGTTACTCATGACATGGAGGAGAATTGAACCAGATGTGATGAATTTAGTAGCTTAAATAAAGGTGTTTTGAAAGTATTGAGCCTCCGACACGAGACAGAAGGCTCGATCGTACCACGTGATGCTGTTGAGAGTTTTGTAATGGATATTTTTAGATGATTTTGATGCTTTCAAGAGTGTATCTCTATAGACTGCAAGCAAAAGGATGCCACATGCATTTTTAGAAACAGCCGACTACCATGAAGGAACACTGGAAGGAAAAAACAAATTCCTCATTTCAAGACATCCAAAGGTGAGTAATCGATTAACAAAACAGAATTTTGCGCGACCTTTGAGGGCTGTTGACAGAGAAATGTATTTATTCCAAACAGACAGTTGAGCCTCAGATAGTTGAGGAGTGGGTGGAGATGGCAGCGGGAATGTGTCAGTTAACATAGCAGGTCTCAGTTTCAGAAAGCTGAGAAGAGACGGACAGTTGCTGAGCTGCTCCTATGTTGTACGGTTAGATTTTAGTCTTAAAAGTTCTTTGTGTATCACAACAGTCTGACTGACTGAAATTTAACTTACCTGATATGAAATAAGTAGCCCTGATGTAAAGTCGGGCATTTTTAATTTGGTTATCATCTCTTCTGAGGGCTTTCTGCCAAAGATGTCTTCAATTAGCGTGAAAAGGAGTTTGATTCAATGGTATTATGTCAAATTTCAGACCTTTTTTTGTTTGTTTGTTTTAAACAGTTTTGTGATTCTGGCATTCCACTGCACAGCATGACATGTTCACCACTCACAGCTCTTTTTGCAACCATCATACTTAGTCGAAACCGTGTGACGTGAGTGTGATGCAGTCTGATAATTCACCAGTCGGCCCTCTGTGTTGGCTAAGGTGTCAGCCATATCAACTGTAGCCATGGGGACGGCCGTGGAGGAAGCTGAAAATTCAAATATGGTTTGGACAAGAGTGAATCAGCCAGTGGAGAGCAGTTGGTTGACGGTTGGTCATAGAATTTGAAAAATGACATTAGCTAGACAGTGCATTTATGGCTAATGTGGCTGTTGCTACGATTGCTGTGTTTAGGCAGCTAAGCTAACTGAAATTATCAGCAGGTGAGATGACATTACCAACAAAGAGCTGCAATGTTTTGGAACAAATTGACATGAAAGTGTTTGTGACAATATAATTATTAAACATGTTTCACTGATCAATCACAAAGAGGTTAACCCTAGCTCCGATTGGCTGTTATGTGTGGGCCTAGGGTTAACCGCTTGACTGCCCACAGCAGCAACAACACATACCCAGAGTAGTTAGGGTTGGTAAAAACAGACGTGGCAGGGCACTCAGGGGACCAGCAGATTAACATGGGCCTTCATATGCATTTTAAGACTCAGTCTCATTCCCGAGGAGGCTGGTACATCAGTCAGTGCACAATGTGAGTCCCACATGCACGAAAAGTTCCAACTTGCCTTTTCGGACAGCTAGCTACGGCTACACCACTTGGACAAATTACATGTGGTTATTAAATGCTAATGTTCAATGTTACTGATTAATATTCTACTATTCCCAACTTCATTTTTATGTTAGGATTACATGTCAAGTTAGCGGAAAAACCATGGTTTGTTGTACACTGGATCTAAACTGCTGATGATTCATTTATTTACCAGCGTTAAGCTAGCTTCTTTGCTCAGTGCTAGTCAGCCACCACAAGTTAGAATTATATCACAGGCTGCTCATTGTTCTGACGGTTCCACCTGCATGTGTGAGATGCACCAATGGGCCGGCGGAACAGCGGTGCGGCACCAAGTTTCAAGGTAAGCTATGAATTGAGGTTAGGGTTAGTCTGTACAAATAAATGGAAGTCATGAAGCCTTTCAGACAGCCTAAAAGAGCAGCCATCTCTCTCTGTTCATGTTCATCTTAGAAGGTATGGAGGAGGTAGTGAGCAATTCGATGTCTGTAATATTGGTGCATCTCACAACATGCGTACAGAACAGTGAGCCGTACAGGAACAACAGGAACAACGGTGCGGCACCATGCACGACCATTGCTTTGAGCTCACATTGGGTAGCATACTGACAACCTCCGGACTGTAATGTAGTATGCCAGTGTGGGCATGGTTTGTCAAGGTGTAGTTTGTTGAGGGTGTGGTTTACTGCAGACAGACCCTTGTCAAATGTGTGAACCAGGCCTATTCAAATGGCAACCGGCGGGCCACATGCAGCCAAGAAGCAACCCGAGAGGCCCAGCCAGAAAAGCAGAGAAAAAAATGAGGAAAACACGTTGCTACATAAATTCCTACAGACCTTTAATGCAACACTCCTTGTAGCCTAACAACATTCAGTCCTCAATGCACCGAGTTGTTATGAAAAAGTGTGTCTAGTAGTGGTAGTAGTCCTATGATCGGACCTCTAAAAACATATCTTTCTCAACCCTCAAATGTAAAATAGACATTGAAAACCATCGCTTTAGCGCTTGTCCAGACAAGCAAGTACTTGTTTAACTTCCTGCCAAATCCAAACGCTGAACTAAAGTGTTCGATTTGCAATGAGTGCGTTGCAGTATTTAAATTAAAACGAGGACTAACACGGCTTGTTTTTCACTAGATTAATTTGTGTTTGTTTAAAATTTGTCGTTACATGCTGCTTACTAGCCACTGAAAGTACCTGGCCTAGCCACAATTCCTGGTTGAAAATTCTGGCCTCATTGAATCTTTGTTGAATCTGTAATTGAATAGCCCCAGTGTAGACTAACATTTAAGGCAATATAAAGCATGAAGAGATTTATTTATTTATTTATTTTTTTGAAGACAAAAAGAAATTTGATGAAGTCAAATGACATTTCAAAGAATTATTTTGTTTTTTGTGGATTTTATCGGAAATTCTGTTGGTACACGGCCATAAAACCCCATAGTCTACGATACTGTCAGGAGAAGTTGAGAAAAATCTGAATTTTCAGTCACATTTTCTCTTGAAAACCTCATGAATATGATCGTGTAGAGCTTAGAAAGCCAAACTCCTTCTACAAGTCATTTTATTGTTGTAAATACTGTTACAAACAGTCTGGCTCTTGTACAAGAATGTAGCTCCAACAGCTCCAACATCACAGAAAAAAGCTAGCAAATAAATAAACATTGCTGCTGCTTTGCAGAATCTGTATTTTTCTTGTATGCTTTTTTATTCACCTTTAGACACACTGAGTTAATTTCATTTACATTCAAAATGAGTGCACTTATACATACTTGTTAGCCAACCCATGCTGCCTGCCACCAGCTTCAGGTGCGTGTTTCCTTGGTTAGTTTTACCGTATCACGCTAGCCTACAATCCCTGACAGACCACGGAGGGAAAATATCACACACACCTTAAATTATCTTGTGCTCTAGCTGTATATATATACACATAAATTTCACACAGTCAGTTTCCTACATTCCACTTCACCTTAGAGACCCTTCACATCGCTTTCTATTAACTGAAACTCGCCAAAGGCAACCCAAACACGCAAAACTGTTAGAAGTATATACTTTTACATAGTTTTCTATATATTTCATCTATATGTGTATTTTATATATCCAGCTGGTTTTTGCTTAAACATAGAGTACATTGGTTGTAATCACACACACACACACACACACACACACGCACACACGCACACACACACTAGAAGTGAGAACGGTACAGCACAATCACATGGGTCCAGAGAGGCCCATGTTTAAAGTCCTAAAAAGGCTGCCGTTGCCCCTGTTCCTCTTCAGTATCTGTTTTAACATCTTGAGAAGTCCAGTAGAAGAAGTAAGGCCAAGATGAGCTTCATCGATGAAAACAGACGTTTGGAATAAGCAATCAGTTTTTAAGTTTGGGAGAGATACAGGTGATCATCATGGCTGAAGGGTATAAAAAGAGAGCACAAGTTCAAAATGTCCAAGAGAAAATAAAAAGCTTGTCAGATCATGAAAAGGTTGTGTTGGCAGGTACATTCTCAGAGAAAAAGGATGAGAGCAGAGGGGCTGGTGTTGGGTTAAATGCTTTTGTAAAGAGGCTGCACAGATTCACACAGACATCCAGAGAAGATAAACAAGTCCACATTTAGTGGCCCTGTTCCAATTAGCTGTTCATCGGAGTTACAGATGTGCACACAGATGTGTAAAGCGAATACCAGTTCACACTGGTTTAGTTTTACTAGACAGGACATACACCCACCATCTGTAAGAGCTTCATATAATAAAAACTGGAAAAGAAAAATGACCTAAAATCATGTCATCAGAGTCCGGCATAGCAAGCTGAAGTTTCTATGTTACAGTTGACAGGACGGCGGTACAGTGACAGTATATGGGACAACTTACGTTAAAAAAAACAAAAAGAGAGAGAGCTTGGAATGACTGAAGCCAGAAATTAAACAAGGTTCCGCATTTCGATTCTCATCTTACGAAGAACCACCTTTTTTAACTCACAAACTAATTTCACTTGAGTTAGAATTAAATTTGGAAATATTTTCTATATCTTACAGGCTTTGTCCTTACACAACCCAACCAATCAGCTTGCCTCATTATAAGTGAAGCACAGTAGCTTGGAGACGAACCATCAATTTTCGTCACACTTATTTAAAAATCTGATCTCTTAGCAAATGACTCTCAAATAAAGTGTCTAAAAACAATAAACTTCAATATTCACTTAAATGGTTTTTATGTTTTACCTTAGCAACATCAAAACTTACAGGTTTTGGGTTCATGTTAATTTATCAAATGTGCTCTCAGCATTTTCCCTAAATATGGTGATTGAAAGTAGCTTCAGTTCAGATCAGGAGACAATCAAGAATATTGACAGAAAATCAATGCCAGTGCTTTCGCATTATATTTTCTCCTCGTACCTGAACACAGTTTTTCACAGCAGAACCTGTTTTTAGAGGCAGATAATCATTTCCAGTGATTTTTATAGGGAATGGAAATCTTGCAACAAATAAACACACTGTGAATGAGTTTTTTAACCCATATTTTTGAAAGATGATTTGTTTGAGATAAAAAAAAAAAAGTTTTGCACAAAATGGCCAGCAGTGACAGAAATACATAAATAATCTGCATTTTGTTCCAACTTTGTCAAAAGTACAGTCGTGTTTTAGTGTTAGATCCAGTCTCATATTAACGCACACTTTAGATAAAAAAAAATGTACTAACGTGTTGTGTATAAATACACAATGTTACCAAATTACCCTGAAACAATCAAATAAAAAAAGACTGAAGAATTATGTAGCTCCATTGCACTTCTTTAAAACTCTGAAGAGTCTTTGTCAGTATGCACCATTTATTTTCTTACAGGAAAACCAAACTGAACTCTGCTGTCTACTGTGTTACAAAACAACAATATATTCTTCCTAACAATATGTTTTCCATTTGTGTGAAATCTCCCTCTGTTTGACTGATAAAGAAAAGTAAAAATTCAAAAA
Source organism: Naso thynnoides (assembly GCA_029783665.1). Taxonomy (NCBI): domain Eukaryota; kingdom Metazoa; phylum Chordata; class Actinopteri; order Acanthuriformes; family Acanthuridae; genus Naso; species Naso thynnoides. Next base: position 7,091,814 of record JAQLOL010000021.1, on the reverse strand, counting down.
ATTATCTGTTAAACTCATAATGAAATTCTGTTACCTTGCACAAATTTGGTTATTAATTGATGCTACATGTAAAACTGTGTACAGTCGAGATCTTTGGTGATCATTGTAAATGTCTCTGGCAACGACCTAATTGATGGAAAATTTGTTGACAGAATAATTCCAGTTTCTTGAATGCTTGCTCCTGAGCTTCAGACAGCAAACACTGCGGCTAAATCAGCAGAAACTTTAAGCTACCAGACATTTAAGCCTCCCAAGTCCGTTACTAAGACAATAAATTTTGTATGTTTCTGAAATTTTATGTCTAAGTATGAAAATCAGCCATTTTCTAATTAAATGTGTTCCAATTACATGGATTTCCAGAATGGACATGAACTAAAACAAACGCCTAAAGCTTGAGTCTTGAGGAAGACATGAAAGCAAAATGGCTCTGACCCACGAAACTGAAAGAACAAATGTTTGATCCTGGTGATTCTGGACTCAAGTGTTTGTCCTTGGTTTCTGTAAATCCTTAAATTGTGTCTTTTTCAGCTTGAATATTTAGAGAATCTGCCCTTACTTAAAAGAGGTTCTCATTAATGACTGTTATAAAATTATATTGCATCATTTTTGGAAAGTTTTCCGTCAGCTCCTTTTGATTCATTTGTGTCTCCGCACATTTACCTCTCGTCTTGATCAGCTTAGTCGTGTCCATTTCCACAGCACACACTCAGCACTTTGCTGCTCTGCTACTGGTGTTTACTCACACCTCCTGCTTCTACTTTATCACTGTTTTTTCACAGTTAAGCTAATAATTAAACTTGGGTCTTAACCTTCCTAAGCAGGTTCTTAATGTTCAACATCTGCAGGCCATGCTACGTTGCAATGACAGCAACTTAAGAGCTTTTGAAAAACAGGTAGCAGCAGCTGGACTGAAATTTAAATTAAAAAACGTATTTTCGTTATAGAGAGAGTGGGAGCACCAGAATGACAGTATGACCGTCTTTTCTTGTGTGTTTATGGATAGTTGCTGTGTTTTCTATAAGTAGATTTAGTGTTCATTCTTTAGGCAGGTTGGAGTCCCCAGAACGCTGTAAGAAGAAAACTGACTGTGTAGGTGTACAGTGTGCAGTGTGGTGCTTTCAATGGTAGCACGCTGTAGTTCTGAGCTCACACCATATTATTTACATTTAACCACCATCATACAGGATCTCTTTCTATGAAAGCCAAATTCAGCCTCGGTATCCTGATAATGTTTGTGTGTAATTCTTTTTTTAAATTATTGGGAACAAAAGGACACAGATTTATTAGACCAGATAAAATGTTTCTAAAAATTGTCAATTAAATTAAAATTTGGTTTTATTTAAAACCAAACACACCTGCTGTACAAACCAAGTCATGAGGTGCTCGAACCTGACTTAAAGCAACAACCTGTAACTCTGACTGTGCCCTGTGGCTTTGAAAACACAACGTAACGATGCACGTGACATGGACTCTGATGTCCTACAACTGCTCTGCCTCAGCTCTGAGATTCACGGAGGTTCCTGAAAGCAGCATGTAGGCTGCCTGCAGACTGATGGTAAGGATCCACTGGCGTCAAAGCGATTTCTCGCCAGACGCGACGCGTGTCCGGCAACGGACGCTGTGTGGGCGGAGCCCGGCGCTCTACACATCAAGAATGTAAACACTGACCAACAAAAATGATTCTCTCTTTGAATTCGTATTTTGGAGGGAGAAATCATATCTATAAATATAGATTTTTGTTGAGCAGACATTTTAGTCATGG
>JAQLOL010000021.1:7014933-7026560 GCA_029783665.1 Naso thynnoides | reverse complement strand
AAAAAAAAAATTTGCACGTACAGACAGTTGGCTAAAATAACGGCCAGGACGCACTGCCCGCGGAACGGAAGCGTAGCACCCTGGAGTGGAGGCAGTTTCTGATCGGTGTCCATGTTAACCTATCTGATTGGTCGCACATCCCTCGCTCGCGTGCTGCAGCGCTTCGTAAATAATGATGGTAAATTATTAAAAAGGTAGTATTCTAATGTTCACGCTTAATCAGATGTGATGTGAGTGTAAATTATCTAACATTTTTAATGTTATCTTATCAGAAAGGTAACATTAGAAAGGCAGGAGTATTATCCCATTGATATCCTCTTGTTTTTCTTGTATGTCTTGTTTTTCTTTTTTCACAAACCAAAGATATTTATTTTACTGTCATAGAGGATAAAGAAACCAGAAAATATTCAGATTCATTGGCAGATTTAAAAATGTATCTGTATAGCACAGTAGTGTATATTGCACATTTTTATATGACTGAGATGCCAATAAATAGGTTGTATGCCAATAAATAGGTTGCAAAAGTTCAATTGGAAATTGGACAGATTAGTTATAGATATTCTATTCCTACTATCTTTTTCTACTAATTGTCATTGCTTTGTGACTTTATTCAGTTTCATATATTGCAACAAGATATGTGAGTTTTCATTATTATATTTCTATTTACTATGGTTATGAGAATGATGTCATTTTCTGCCATTGTTCTATACATCCTGTTTGTATCTCGCTATGCAGCAGTCACCCTGATGAAGGCCTGTGTGTGCTGCAACATGTAGGTGAGTCTTTTTTAGTTTGTAAACAACAAAAGTGCCTGGGTTGTAACATTTTTGCAACAGTGCTGTGTATATTTAATTTAACATGGGTTTGGTGTATTGCTTGTGAATGTTTGCATTTTTTTGTGATCAGATTTTTACTTTATTGAAAAATATGAAGTTACAAGACATACACAGAAATTTTAGAGAAGTTGCTATTATACATATTCAGTTCTAACCAAAGGAAAAAATAAACAATTAAGAAAAATGGAAAAAAAAAGAGGTGAAAAAAATAAATAATGATATAAAGATAAAGTGAAATTGTCATAACCCCAAACATATACCACCCACCCCCCTGGATCCAGGTTTTATCATTCCAGGATATTCCAGAGGCTAATTGAATGTGAATGCCAAGCCTCTCTGACTGATTCCTTCACTCAATGGACTCGAACAGTCGACAGCTCTAAATATGCTATGTCCAGATATGTCAGAACCCAGGCATGAAAAGAAAGTGAATTTGAAGGTTTCCAGCGTGTAGCAACCAGTTTTCTTGCTGCTGTAAGTCCAGCTAAAACTGTTCGTTTTTTAATTATGGTCAGGCCCAAATTTGACAAGTCGTTTAAGATGAATGCAGCGGGCGTACAAGGTATCTTGACTTTGAATATCCTGGAGAGGTTAGAAGCAACCACTTTCCAGAATCCAGTCACTGGAGCTCCCAAAACATGTGGAAATAACTGCCAATTGCTTTCAAAGGGCAAAGAGTGCAAGTAGAATCACCAATTGCTTTCAGTAAGTGAAGCTTTTTAGGCGTTAAATACACCCTGTTTATGAAATTGTAATGAATTTGCTGGTGATTGGGGTTTCTTGATGCTAAACCTACATTAACCCACACTCCTTCCCAAGCAAATACTGGGCTCATACCTGGGACATCTATCCTCCACAGAGCATCCAATGCTAGGAGTCTGTAAGAATGTTGGAACAAGAATAATACATTTGTAATACATTTGTTCAATGTATTACCAAAATTTTGTTTAATTATTGTCTGAATTGAGAAGGACATTTCTCGCCCTAAGTAAGTGAAATTTTTAGTAACCGAAATGAAGGTAAGGACAAGGGCATCGCACATCGCCTGGTTTAGTGGAAACAGAGCCGATTTCTGCCAGTTTATTTTGAAAAAGGAAATTGCTGTAATGTTCAAAAATGGACAGTATTTATGGGATACTTTGCACTGAGTTATCAACATATAATAGGATATCATCAGCGTACAATGAGATATGGTGATGCGTTCCTTTAATAGAGATTGGAGACAACATGAGTGAACAGCAGATAGCTGGTGCTAATGGTTTGAGAGAGAGAGAGAGAGCAAACAGCAAGGGGCTTAGGGGGCAGCCCTGTCTCGATCCTCTTGAAAAAGCAAAAAAAGGAAAACAGGTTTTACCTGTAAGCACTACAGCTGTTGGGTTTCTGTATGATACCTTAATCATATCAATGAAAAGCATATCGAAACCCATGGTCTCAAGCACTGGCCATAAGAAAGGCCACTCTAGGCAGTCAAAGGCCTTTAGCGCATCTGGTGAGAGGACAGCAGCAGGGGAGCTTAAGCTTAAGGCACCATCTATAACATGTAACAACCTTCTAACATTATCTGTAGCCAATCGAGATTTTATAAAACCCGTCTGGTCACTATGTACCAACCCTGTCATGTGACCTTGAAGCCATTGGGCCAACACTTTGGCATAAATCTTTATATCTGCATTTAAGAGCGAAATAGGCCTATAATTAGAGCATTCCATGGGATCTTTTCCTTTTTTAAGAAGCAATGAAATTAATGCTGAGTTAACATCCCTAGAGAATGAGCCTGCTTTAACCAAAAATTGGATCATGTCGACCAGCAGAGGGTCAATCAAAGGCCAGAAAGCAAGATAAAACTCAGGTAGAATTCCATCCAGGCCTGCTGATCTGCCCTTGCAAATGTTTTTTGCTGCTGTCTCACACTCCTGTAGTTTAACAGGTCCATCTCAATTTACAGTCATTATTACAGAGGCAAGACAATTTAATCTTACTCATAAGGCTCTCGCATGCAGCTTTGTAAAAAACAGTCTCTGAATTATATAACCCCTGATAAAAGGAAGCAAAAGTTGCATTTACATTTTTTGGGTCAGATTGGATAATGCCTTCTTTGTCTTTAATGCAAAAAATGTCAGCAAAGTGCTCATGGTCAATAGATGGTTGGGTCTGAAGAGTTAAAGCAGTAAGTTTGCCTGGTTCTGTGCATTAGAAATTCTGAATGACGTCTCAAAAGAGAGTTAAACTCTTTTTTTAAACAGCTCTTTCTGAAGATAAACAGAGTCGTTAAAGTTGTGTTACAAAATAGTGTCAAGAGTAGCATATTTTAATTCTAATGTTTCTAATTTAGCCTTTCATTCTTTATTTCAAGTAGATGCATACAAAATGGAGTTACTTCTTATGAAACCCTTCACTGCCTCCCAGAGTATTCTTTGATCAGATATGGAGCCAACATGAAACCCCCCAAATTCCAGGAAATTACTCTCAAATTGAACTTTGAATGTTTCGTCTTGCAATAAAGATGTATTGAAATGCCACCTGGGGGCTTTGGCACGGATAGTGGCACGGATAGTGACCAAGCAAGAAATGGGTTTATGGTCAGACCAAGTAACCGGTATATAGAGAGCATTTTGAATATTTGAAAGAAACCTTTTTTGAGCAAAAAGAAAATGTAACCTTGAAAAAGATTTATGCCCGCCCGAGGAGAAGGAAAAGTCCTTTAAGGAAGGGTTTACCATGCACCAAACATCAACCATGCCTGTGTTGGTTGCCCAGCGGTGCAACGCATCAAATGCAAGGCGTCGATCCCTGCTCTCGATGCCATCCATTCTGTTCATGCTGCTGTCCCACACTGCGTTAAAGTCTGCACCTAGGACCAAAGCCTGTGAGGTCAGGCAGAGATTTGGTTAATAGGTAATAGAAAGCAGTGTCAAATGTACTGGGGGCATTGGCACATGTAAATGCAATGTTTTTCCCCTCTAATCGGATTTTTGCACTGACCACCTGACCTGCCCCATCCGTCCAAGAGCCAATCATATAAAATTTTAGCTTATGTTTACAAACTACCGACAAGCAAAACGACAAGCACCTCTGCACAGTCACTGTGATTCTTGAATCATCGCAAAAACTACATTTTTCTTGTGCAAAAATTCTAATGCAGTGGTTCTCTTGTGTGAAATATTGAGGCCCCTGGCATTAATTGAAATAAGGGTAAGAGCTGTCGTATATTGAGTAAAGAAGAAACCGAAAATGCAATCGCCTCAGCAGCAGAGAGAGAGAGGTCTGGATCCAACAAACAAAACACCCCAAAACTAAAACAAACCATAACATTGACACAGGAAGGAATAGAGGAAAGGGAAGAATCAAGATGTTCTCCAACATTCCTGATAAATCCTAAATTGGATAGCTAACTCAGGGAACTGATTAGAACACATCCATTGTGTCTATACTAGCTGTTTTTCCTTTTTTTAAAAAAGATTTTTTGGATTTTTTTTGTGCCTTCATTATTTGGATAGGACAGCTGAAGAGTAGACAGGAAACATAGGAGAGAGGGGGAATGTCATGCAGCAAAGGGTCACAGGTGGAATTGAACCCGTGGTTGCTGCGGTGAGGATACAACCTCTGTGTATGGGGCACCTGCTCCACCATCTGAGCCACCAGACGCCCAGTGTCTATAGTAACTTAGGCTATAATAAAAACCCGAAAATTGCCTTTCGCGGTCCTCCTATTCCGTTAGTTTGGTGTTCAGCTTCTCGACTTCGCAAGCCAGAGCAGGGAGCTAGTCGCAGCGCTGTCTCTCTACTTCCTCTAGTATGTCCAGACGAGCCTACACACTAGCCATCAGGGTAAGCATGTCAGCTAGCTTTTCCTAGACAGCCGAGACAGCTCTTCGTGTTTCTGATAGATCTTTACGGATGTCTGCAGTGTCTGCTTTGGTCGTTCAGGAGTCTTGTTTGGTCATTCGCTACTTTCTAAAGAAATTTGCGTATTGTCGCGATTAACTCGTCTGCAACTGCCTCTGAAGATGTGATAGGGAGGCCTGGTCAGCTTTGGAGCTAACATTAGCCCGTGTTCTGTTGTTGTTGAGTCAGATTTGCATCATTTTTCCAAGGGTTCGGCATTTCGCTGTAAGGGAACATTTGGAACCAATGGCTTGTTAGAGACATAAAGTGAAGGAAAACAATGCAGATATTGAAGAATTAACACAAAAGAAAGGACAGTGGTGCCAAAGCCTCTAATTCAGGCAGCCATCTTGCTCAACCGACCCTAGAAGTCTCCTGAATGTTTGCATTTAACTTAAAATAAAGGAATGGGGGAAGTACTCATGTTGAGGTGCATACAATACAGACAATACCTACTTTAATATAGTTCAACAACAGCTCAACAACAGAAAACAGTTTTTATCTCCCCATGCTAAAAGTTCAAGCTTTCTTTTCAGTCACCTTTATTTGAGAAAGCTTTAGCTCCCACAAAGACATTGTACAACATAACAAAGACTGTAGAAACTGCTGCATTAACGCTGCTTTGTCACATGTTGGAAACACACTTTATGATTTCATTGTGGGAGTTCTACTTGGAGAGGAAGTGGTAGGAAAGCGTTTTCCATCCTCTCTGCTAAAATAAACATTATCTCCATCAGTCGCTTTTCATCTCCTCATGTCATTTTTTTCCTCCTTGTAATTTCCTCAATCCGTCACAGGACTCTTGCCATTGTTCATCAGCATCTTTTCTATGTCTTTATTTCTATTTCTGTCTTCACCTGGACCAGGAGCAACAGCATTACTCATAATGTAAGATAGGTAAAAATAATAAAACATTTTTTAACAAATGTGTTTATTGATGTTTCAAGCGTTACAAACCTAAACACACTTACAGAATCTTTCTTTTGAAAAGCTCTAGATTCTTTTGTTCCTTATCTTTGAGGGATAGCAAAAGAAAAGGAACATGAACAGAGAACCTATCGGCAAGGCGTTTCCCAATTCCTATAACAGAGACAGAGATTCAAAAAATAAAATAAATCTTACATGCAGATAAGATTGAATAAGAAAATGATGGCGATCGACACTTAAAGAGGGGACAGACAGAAACAACAGCACACTCATTTACCTCCAGGAGTCCAGGCCTGTGGGTGCTTGTATAATGTTGAGTCACCTAAATGTCGCATGATGTTAGTCCAAAGTAAGTAATCAGCGGGTTCCACCTCTTCTTGAACAAGACCATGTCGAGATTGAGCTTTGCTGTTATTTTTTCCATTGTGTATACCCTGATAAGTCACTCTTTCCACTGATCTACGGTTGGGGGTAATGGCTTACACCAGGACATGGTTATCTTTTTTGCCGCCATTATGAGGATTTTGAGAAGGTACATTCTTTCTTTACATAGAAAATTGTGGGGGAGCACTCCAAGCACAAAGATCAGCAGGTCTTTTTTTTAATATTAATTTGTAAGATGTTAGTAAGTTCCATCCAGATTCCCTCCCAGTACAATTTCAATTTAGGACGATCCCAGAAAATGTGTGTGTGATCTCCGATTTGTCCACATGTCCAAGATTTATCTTTGTCTTGTCAAATTTAGAAACAATGAAAGGAGTTTTGAAAAAACGGGTATTCACTTTCCAGATGAATTCTTTCCATGTGGGACTGCCAGTCAATTTATGCCCATTCTCACACACTTGTTCCTAACTTTGGTCTTCAATCACAACATTCATTTCTAATTCCCACTTCTCTTTTACTCCTAGAGAACTCCACTGTACAGTTGTCTGTGGTAGTTTATATAAACGTGACACAATTTTTCCACCTTCCTCTTTCTTTATGATCTTGATAAAGAAAAGTTGTAGATCAGAAGGTTGCATTTTGAGAGACTGTCATTCAGTGTGAGACGTCAGATAGCTTCTCAACTGTGGGAACCTGTAAAAATCAGTGGAAATCAAACGGAAATTTTCCTGTAATTGGTTAAATGACTTCAGGATTTTACCGTCAAATAAATCGTCTTTAAGAGTAAGGCCCTCATTTTCCCAGACTTTAAATCTTGAATCTAAATGTCTAGGTATAAAATCGATTATCTCTGAGATTTTCATTGCCCTAGATATGGATTGAGGTGCATTCATCTTTTTTTTCAACGAATTTAAAACCTTATGTATGCACTTCATCCAGATATTTGTGATTTTGTTCCTTGTCCACATCTCATCAGAGCAGAATGGTAATACTCATAGTGAGACTCCCAGGCACGAGTTTTGCTCTAAAGACAGCCATGTTGTTTCATTACTTTGTTTCAACCATTCTACTGCCCTGCGTAATTGTGCAGCCCAGTAATATAATTTCAGATTCGGTATGTTTAGCTGCATGCTTTATTACTTGTCAGGTGTGTGAATTTGATTCTGGGCTTCTTTTTCTGCCAAATGAAGGAAGAGATAATTTTGTAATTTTTTAAATGTAGTTGCTGAAATCCAGATATGAAGAGACATAAACATATATAACAGTTTAGGCAGAATATTAGTTCTGACTGTCTCAATCCTACCAAAGAAGGATAGTGGCAATATTTCCCATCTTTCCAGGTCTTTTCGTATCTGTTCTATTAATTTCACAGAATTTAAATTGTACAGTTGAGAAGCATCTGAGGAAATAACTATTCCCAAGTATCAAAACCCCTGAGGTGACCAATTGAAATTGACCTTTTCAGATAGTTCTAGTGGCCAGTACCCGTTCAACATCATGGCTTCCAATTTTGACTCATTAACTTTATAGCCTGAGGCTCGCTAAAGTTTTTCAAATGTTTTAAAAGTTCAGGTATGGAGGTACTAGGATCTCTAATATACAAAATGACATCATCTGAGTATAATGATAATTTGTGCTCTTTTGTCTTGTCTGTAATACCAAGAATAGATGGATTACTCTGTATTAGTTCTGCTAAGGGTTCGATACTTATAGCGAATAAAATCGGAGATAGACAATAACCTTGATGCGTTCCCCTTTTTAATGGGAAACTGTCTAAAATATAACCATTAACACGTACTCTGGAAGTGGGATTTTTATAAAGGACTTTGAACCACTCAATAGATACTTAAACAAAGCCCATTTTATTCAAGACGTGTTCCAGGAACAGCCAGTCTACCCAATCAAATGCTTTCTCTGCATCGAGGCAGAGAAGGCATCTTTATGTGTAACCGAGATAACTGCTTCTGCCCATGTTCTAAGTGGGTCTCTAGCATCCAGGGCATACTTATATGCTCTTTGTAAGAGGGGAATGATCTTGGCTTGAAAACACTTATAGAATTCCCCGGGGAACACGTCCGGGCCTGGGAATTTGGTTTTTTTTTAGCTTTTTAATGACAGTTTTTATTTCCTCTTCAGTGATAGTTTCACTTATGGCTTTAGCTTCTTTTTGGTTCAGTTTGGTAAGGTTAATTTGTTGAAGAAATTGTTAGATTTTTTCTGATTTGTTGGGGGAGGTTGTTGCATCGTATAATTGTTCATAGTATTTAGAAAATGCGTTTGCTATTGCTTTGGGGTCAGACACCAAATTCTTTGAGTTCGCGCATGTAATCTTTTGTATTGTTTGGCTTGCTTGTGCCTTTCTTAATTGGAAGGTGAGCAGCCTACTCGCTTTGTTCCCTTGTTTTGTAGTACTTCTGATTAGCGAAGCGTAAAGCCCCCTCTGCTTTGTTTGTAAGTAAGTCGCTTAATTTCTGTCTACATTTACTCAGCTCCGTGGAGATAGTGTTTTCGTTTGTTCTTTTGTGTTCTGATTCTAATTTCTTAATTTGTTTGTCTAGTAAATCTTGATCTTTCTCACGTTCCTTTTTTAATTTAGAGGATAGTGCTATAATTTTGCCCCTCAACACTACTTTTGCTGAGTCCCACAGGATAGAAGGGGAAACTGCGATATTATCGTTTGTGTCTAGAAAATTTTTAAATCCGTTTTTTATATCTTGTACCACCTCCGGATTGTTTAGAAGTGACACATTTAATCTCCACAATCTTGTGAGGCTTTTTTTTTATCCATACTTAACGACATAATCACTGGACTGTGATCCGAAAGAGTTTGGGGTTCAATGTGACAGTCACCCACTCTACGAGCTTCTTGTTTTAAAATACAGAAGTAATCAATTCTTGAGTGACTCCAATGGACTCTTGAAAAATAAGGGTAGTCTCTAGTCTTGGGGTATTTTACATGCCAGATGTCAACAAGTCCAAGCTCTTCTAGCATATTACACGTTGCTTTAGATTTAGATATTTGATATTTTTGTTTGGATTGAAATTTATCTATGTTGTTGTTTATCATGCTATTAAAATCGCTTCCCAGTATTATTATTCCTTTTTCGTTCCCTGCCAGAAATTGAGCCACCTCCTTAAAGAACCCTGGGTCGTCTTCATTGGGCGCATAGATATTCTTAATTGTTAATACAACTTCCCCTCATGGAGCCTATGACTATGATGAAGCAGCCCATTTTTTATCCTGGAGGATCTTCTCTGGGACCAAGGGTAGGGATTTATGGCAGAGAATTGTTACTCCCCTTTTCTTATGATTTTTGTATGAGGCGCTGAATGCCTGTCCCACCCAACCCCTTCTAATTTTGCATGTTCCTCATTTAAGTGGGTTTCTTGCAATAATCCTATCGAGCAATTCAACCTTTTTAATTGTGCCAGTATTTTTTTCCTCTTTATAGGGTGATTTAGTCCGTTTACATTGTAACTAACGCAATTCAGAGTGGTCATGTTCTACTTCATAAGAAAAGAAAAAAAATAATGATAATAAAAAAGTATCATAACTCACCATCACTCTCTCTCTTAATTGTCTTTGGTACATTTACAACTGAGAATAATTTTTAGAGTCACCTTGCCGAGAAAAAATAGAACATATGAAACTACAAAACCAACCAGTAACCTAGTAGAACTTCCAGTGAAATCGTGGGTTGTCCTCGTTGGGAAGACATGTGGTTACAAGTACATGTATAACCCACCCCTGATATGAACCTAGTCTGGGCAGGGAAACTAAACTCCTTTGGAGGGGTGCACAAGATGTGTAAGCAGCAGCTTGCATAATGTCCAAACTCTGCTGCCATGAGTGCCCAAGTCAGTCTGTGATGAAGTAAAAAATAAATAAATTAAATTAAATTTTAAAAAAAACCCTATGTATCTTTTCCCCGAACTCTTGATTATGATTTTGTCACACCTGTAAACATTCAGAATTTAATATGTTTTTACAACACTCACGTTACCTTATCCATTTGACCTTTTATATAAGAGTGGAAATAAAGATCTACTTTTTTACTGTCAAACCTTTCAGTGTTGGTCTACACCGATTATGGTGAGCCTGGTTTCTTTTAAAGTCCACGTCTGTCTCTCTTACCCCTGTCAGTTCTGGATCAGCTGTCTATTCTGTAATAGACCTCTTTTTAAGATGTCCCACTCATCCACGTCTGCTTCCATTCCTGGCTCCTGTGATATAGTTGGGTCTAAGTCGTTTTCGTGCTGATCTGCATCTCTCATGACAGTCCTGATTTCCTTGGGAGTCAGCATCAGACCCATCTTCCCTTGTCTGCCCTGGGTCAGTCATCTGTCATGTTGCAGAATCTCTCTCCAGGAGGTCTTGTTCTCCCACGTCTACCTCTACTCCTAGCTCCTGCAGAGTTGATTGGGCTTCACAGAGAGAAGGGAAGGTTTTGACCCCAGTGTACAGAAATACCCTTAACTGAGCCGGGAAAGGTGCTTGAGCACTGATGTTGCATTCCCTGAGCTTCTTAATGACTTCATGCACTTGCTTCCTCTTTCTCAGGACATCTGGGGAGTAGTCTTGATTGAAGTAGACCCCTTTCCCCTGGTATTTCACGTCACGCTGTGCCCAGGCTTGTTGGAGCACCATCTGTTTCTCTTTAAAGTCCAAAAACCGCATTATTATTGATCTTGGCGGTGCTGTCGGCTTTGGTTTCTGTGTTATGGCCCTGTGAGCTCTCTCTAAACAAATGTTCATATTTTCCTGCAGTTTCAAAGTTGACTTAAAGAAATTAGTTATGTACGGGATCATCTCTTTACCCTCTGCATCTTTAGGTATTCCGTACACTCTTATGTTGTTCCTGCGGAGCTTGTTTTCCAGGTCATCTTGTCTGGCTGTTAGCTTAGCATCTTTACTTAACAGGTAGGCTAGCGCTCTTTCTTGCCGCATGCCCCGGTCTTTGGTGTTACTCACTCTGGTTTCGGTAGCGGTCAGTCTCGTCTCAAGTGTGTCTATCCACTGCCTAATTTCAGCCATTGACGTTTCCATCTGTGTCTGAGATTCTTGAATTTGTCGCTGTGCCTCCCCGGACTCTTGTCTGAACTTTCGGAGCTCTGTTAGCATTAGCTGTTCAGTCCCGTACTCACTATTGGCTAAGCTAGCATCAAGCATATGTACAGTACATGACTTAATGTGCTATTAAAAGGTAACTCTGATTATGAATTTTTCCCTATTTCTGCTGAAAATATGATTGCACGCTATTTACATTTAGTTTTTTTGACCAGAACAAGACAGAATTACAGCCAAAAATATACTTAAAGAATAAGCTATGTCACTACTCACTGTTTTTATCACTGATGATGGATGTTAGGATTGATTTTCCCGGAAGACAATACACTATGAAAAGAAATGCAACAGCAACAGTTTGCTTTGGTCTTTTTAAGTTATGACAACTTCATTTGAAATTACATTGAACCAACAAACTACATTACTTTGGGTGAATTAGCCCTCCTCCTCAGTCAAGTTGATCACTCAAAAAACTCATGTTAAATAGCAACCATTTTAAAAAATATGTTGCTCCAATTAGTTTTTCTGTGG
>JAQLOL010000021.1:7000386-7014833 GCA_029783665.1 Naso thynnoides | reverse complement strand
TCTGTGAAAGCGCTTTGAAATGTCTGTAGATGTGATTAAGCGCTTTACAAATAAAGATTGATTGATTGATTGATTTGGATGAGAAATGAACTGCAGCACTGTGTGATTCTAGTGTTAATTAAATTCCAACATTGTTTCACTGTCTTAGTTAATTAACATATATAATTAAGAGAGGATGTTTTACTGATAGCAAACAACTTCTAATGATATTGTTGTTTTGGGGTTTTCTGATTATTGAGACAATAGAAGTTTATTTTTCAAGATAAACACAACATCAGAATAAGAAATCAGCTCTGTTACACTACTTAGTTAATGGATTAAACTCTATGCATTGGCTTATATATTTTGCCTAAATGGTTCCTTAGCTTTTATCATAAATCTATTAACAGTTACCCCTAATTAACGCTATCGGTCACCTTTCTGGGGAAAACTCTATGGCTCTGCATCTAAAGATTCAGGGAAAATCAATTAGGGGGATAGGGATCTGTGTAACTAAAAAGCACAAACGCTTGAGTCCAGTGCCAAAGGCTGGCATTGGCAGTAATGATGCAGAATCTTTGTATCTGTTTGGATTAAATTGCCTGTGCCTGCAGGTCTGGAAATGAAAGTCATTTTCTCACTGATGATAACTAAATAGATGTTCTTCTTGAAACTGAAGAAATGTCTGCAAAGTAATTCCAAGTCAACAATTAGGCTCCAAAGTGACAAGTGAAGTGACAGTACAGCATTTTCAAAGCTGGTGTCTCCCTCCGCTGCAGTTGGATGTGAATAATTTCTCCAGTTTCTAAATTACTCCTGAACTTTATTGTGTGATTTCCGGCTAAGTGCAAGCGAGGAAGAAGGAAGTCCACACTCACACGCTGCTACCATTTCTGTCTTTGTGTAACTCCAACCCTCTTTGCCAATGACAGGTAAAAACAGGTGCAAATTATGTCCACTTAACCATATTATAGCATAAGGTAGCTGTGCTGAAACATAGTACAGATTAGTCCCAATGGTCATCATTTTAATGGCTGACAGCAGCACACCCCATGTCTGGATTTAGAAGCCAGAGAGATGTGTGGTCATTTTGGTGTACTTACAGCTCAGATAGATGATGACTAGAAAGGCAAAAGAAGGCAGCCTTACACCGTCCAATCTGTGTGTGCTTTGGCTTCGCCTTTTTAAAATCCCTTTCATATCAGCTTCTTTAACAGAGTGTAATGTATAGCCATTTCTTCAGTAAGAATCATTTCGATCCAATAAATCTGGGCATTTTATTTTCATTGGCAGTGAGAAATAATTTAGTATTATTACTCACATGACCTTTTTCTTGCTGCACAAATCTGTCCCCTTAATTCCCTTGTACTTCTTTATACCCCCTCAGGTCCTTTCAGTGAGAAAAGAAACTAGCAAGGTCAGTGTTGACTTCTGATGTGGGGTTTATACTGTATGTTGGTCTATGTAATAAATATGTGACATGCTATTGGTTATAAAACATATATGTCCAAAGTGCGGCCCAGGGGCCAATCATGACATGAGGCCAGATTTTACATGGCCTGCAGTTTGTCCAAAATGTATTACTTATGGCCTGCCAGTGTTGTCAAACAGAACTAATATATTTGTGCAGGTTCAGAAATGCAATTTCTCTTATCACCTCATGGTGGCAGCACTACTATGTAACTTCGCCTGGCTGCGTGACCCATGCTGTTACTTCTACTAGCTAATTTCTGCCAAGTGGACTGTAATTTAAAAAAGGAAAGGTGATGTTGAGGGCCGCTGCTTCCATGTTAGATGTCAATTACAATATTCTTTCATTATAACCACAAAAATTGTGTTGCCTTATTTCCCAAGGGATTGCCGCCATGTGCAAGGAATTCAATGTAAAGAGATATTACCAGACAAAGTGTGCTAATGCATACAGCATGCTAACAGGGAGCAACCATGAAAAAGTTAAACAACTTGGCCTTGCCTCGGCCTCACATGCGGTTCTCCACGAAGGTCAGTGAGTCAAATGAAAATACCACCAGAACAAGCTAGGAGGCGGCTAATCGCTAAACATGGCAAACTGTTTATGATTTTTTTTTTTTTTTTTTTTGAAAAAAGGTCAGGAGCCCTTAGGGATTTTCACATTATCAATTCTGGCCCTCTCTGAAAAAAGTTTGGACACCCTAGTTCTAAAAAGTGCTGTTTGGTGCATAGGTAGAGAAAACAGTCCCCCCCCGCCAATAACGCTACCGTGCAGGGAAGCAACCCCCTCATTCACCAGGGTCAAGTCCGACAAAGCGGCACTCAGCTGGGGACTTATGAGTATCCCCACAACCAACCGGCGCCTCACACCTTGGGGGCAGCTCTGGAGAAGGAAAGAGTTCAACCCCAATCCAGGAGTTTGGTTCCAGTGGGGCTCACTTCCAGGCACAGCTAACTGGCAGCGCTCCGCCTCCCACACAAGCTCTGGCTCCTTCCCCCTAGCGAGGTCACGTTCCACGTCCCCAAAGCCAGCTTTTGCCGTGCGGATCCAGTACACCTTGAGATGTATTCCTACTTAACAATTCCGTCTTTGCATGTAAGCTCCTGCTGCACTGCAGAAACCATCACTCTCAGCCGTACTGCCTCTTATTTCAATGTGTCACATTTAGGAAGAAGGGCAATAAACAACCGTTACCTGCCGTGTCAGAACATTGTTCATCACTAAGTGAGTAGTGAGAGCCATTCATTCTTCCCTCCCTCAGGGGGAACTGACATTAATGAAATGGCAGAAAGGGAGACAATGGCTTTGTGGTAAATGTGCAGGCGAGTAGAGCCTGTGGAGAATGGCACATTTTGTCTGTTATTTGTTTCCTTCAGGCTAACCCTGAGCCAGATTTGCTTTAAAGTACTTATACTTTTAATGGTGCATGCTTTAGCCCTGACATTGTGTGGAGAAGAGTTTGCTTCATTATTTCCCCAAATACAGAAAACATTTGCAGGATAAGAACAGCAGTTCTAGTAATTTTCACCTATTTAGGTACTGTTTGCTGCATCTCAGCAGAAATTTGAAGGAATGAAAATCTAATAAATTTTTTGGTCTAATTTTAATACCAAAGCAGATTTCAGGTTATAAATTTTTTTATTTTTTATTTTTTTGTAGCAATACTGCTTGAACTTATCTTTTCTCCATCTCTTGATTTGAACCATTACGAATCTATTCGGCAGTTTCAGAAGACACGCTGCAATATAATTTAAAATCTTCTTCTTCTTCTTTTACTTCTTTTTTTTTTTTGGCCTGATGAGAAGCTCCTTGGACGGCGTATTGTACCAATAACATTTTAAACAGAGGATTAAGGAAACTTTAAGGAGAAAGGAAGGAAAAATGTTGTTTGATTGTTTCTTAGCATTTTCAAGTTCAAGAATTTTAACTGAGAGACAAAGTATCGAGTAAGTCAAGTTGAAAACAATTTACCCTTTGGGCCTAATTAATATTTTGAGATTTGCATAATATTCTCCACTAGGCTGTAAATTTGTATTTAACTCTTTTTTAAGTAAAACATCAAAAGTCTCTTAATATAGCAAGAGGATTGCAGACCCCACAGACAACCACTGAGGAAAATCAGTAAGGAGATAATGAAAAAGAAGAGATGTCGAAGGCTTCAGAAGGTTGGGACACTGTAAATCAAGTTTACAGCTTGCGCTTCAGACCTCATTGTTTTCACTTCTGAAGTCAATTGGTGCTACGCTCCCCTTTAAGAGGCTATTTAATTTTCAGGCTCCATCCAAATTGCTTTGTTTTGAGTTTAAGACAGATGGCTCTATTTTTGTGAATCTGGGCACAGCACAGGTCTAAGTTCTGGGCACAGGGAGCGCAAGTAGGTGGGGTAATCGTTTTTGGTGATTTCGTGAGCTGAGACGCAGGTGCACCTGTGGCACAGTGGAAAAGTGGGAGGAATAGACAATTAGAAGGTATGTCACAGCTGGTTTTAATCATGGCCAATCAGATCAGCTTCTCTGCTTCCCTTTACGACTGCTGTGACGCTGCACAAGGTTGTCAAGTTCTGCTGAAGAAGGAGCAGACAGGTACCAGTCAAACTTTACGCAGGAGG
Source organism: Naso thynnoides (assembly GCA_029783665.1). Lineage (NCBI taxonomy): Eukaryota > Metazoa > Chordata > Actinopteri > Acanthuriformes > Acanthuridae > Naso > Naso thynnoides. Next base: position 7,010,775 of record JAQLOL010000021.1, on the reverse strand, counting down.
AAACTGACATAGACGATTGTCCGGGAGGTCCAGGCTCGTAATGGCAATTAATTTATAGCATCACTAATTAAGAGCAACGTGCTTGTAACATCACTGACGCTGTGGTATGAAAAGCATAAACATTCCATATGAATTTAGGCATTTCATATCCACAAACTCTGCAGGTAATGTTAGGATAATTATCACACAGCAGCACCGATCAAACATGTAACAGCTTGCATAGATAAATAAAAATCCACAAACCTTACAGAACACAAGTCCTTTCCTGATCCTAGAGCACCCCATGGTTAAATACAGACCAGAGGTCGAGCAGCCTATACGTTCGATCTATCCGAGGCCGATTCTTTCAGTAATTAGAAATGACTATAATTAATGAGTAGCTATGCACCCTGCCGATGAAGGAATGTAACAGCAAAGCTGAGCAGGTTCGGTGTGATCCAAGCATATCTCATAACTTCAGTGTTTAAAAGTGAAAAAGTCAAAATTTGCTGAAAATTTATGGATCAGATCATTTCCAAGACTGGAAAGATATTTTTACCTAACAAATATTTCTGCTTCCACCCATGTTGTTGGTGTTTTCCCTCAAGAAAACAACATTTCCACTGCAGTCTCAAAGTTTATTGCTCTCCCGAGCTGATTGATTGACAGAGACCAGAGAAACGACAGCACAGAAAACGGGTGAAATTTTATTTGAACGTGGAAAAAATAACCAAACCATGACGGACTGAATGCAACATTTTTTTCCTAAAAACAATACTGACGCTTGTCTAGCTAAATACAGGTAATTGTATGTCAGCTTCTGCCTTATATCCGCAGTGGCTGCATTCAGCTGACGAAAACCTGCTGCATCATGACAGGCATCAACTGCCTGATTCACATTTGATTCAACAGACAAGGATCAGCTTAATATTTTATATGATTGCTGAAATAGGTTTCATTTATAATTAACGTTTTCATTACTTATGTAGCCTAAAGAAACATGGAGGACATCCACCAAATCTGCTTGTAAGATTTTGGAGAGGACTGGTCATGTGCACTCTGGACCAGGAAAGCCACGAAAACAGCGCTCCACAGGCTGCGCTGCGCTTCAGAGCTGGTTTTGGATGGCGAGAAGCGCAGCGTAAATTCACCACCAAAACTGCACTATAACAGCTCTACTCAGCTCGGCGCAACCTGGTTCAGGAAAATAGCAACTTGGCGCAGGCAGGGACAACAGATGCTTCTACACACGAAATTGACCTGTGCTTAGACCAACTTTGCACCGGCACAAGGGTCTGGCCAAGAGTCTTAAAACAAAGACGATCCCCGTCCATATGCACAGTTTAAGCACTGTTGCAGCTCTCATTTCTGTTCATACTCCATGCCTTAGAACACATAACACATGACCATTCAACATCCATGATACAGCCATGTTGTGGTCACACAGCACCTGCACATTCAAAGAACATTTCCACCTTGTGTTATCTAGTTTGTGGAATTAGCAAGGGTTTTTTTCACTTCAACGTTTGTGTGCAGTCTGTAGCTCCCAAGCATTGTAGCATGACTTACCATGTGTTTGGTAGAAGTTAATGACAAGCTCCTTTTCCATACGCTGTGTTTTGATGTGGCCCAGGAAGGTGATGATAGCCTTACAGTCCTGTCAGATGATGGCAGAAACAACTTGGATAGTCCAAACACAACGGTGGTTTCCGGTCTCTTTCCTCATCACTTTATAGGTTTGGAAGGTTACTTTGGAAATGTAATAGGTTAGAGATTACTAGTTACCCTGTTTTAAATGTAATAAGTAATGTAACTATTTCAATAACTTTTTCAAAGTAATGTAACTTATTACATTTGATTACTTTTTGATTACTTTTCTAAATTTCCAGCAAATGTTTTCAACTATTAACCATTTTCAAATGTTTAAACAAGGCAGAAAAATCCAACGTGTTAAGGCCAGGCACCTCGCAGAATCAGCAAAGTTTATTGTCACACATATATAAGGTACAATCACAGTAACTTACTTAGAAAAAACATTGTCATTATCCTTTCAGGAATTCTGTGCTATGGTTAATCTTTGGCTTGGTGTTAATAATCCATTGTGCAATAGAATCTAGATGAAGATTTATTTGATTTTAGTGTGTAAAGGACTGCAGACAATTTCCACAGACAGTTGACTCAAGCAGTTTTTCAAACAAAGTCTGATGCATTATGTGAAACATTGTTAGCCTGCCAGTTTGTCTCAGCATGTGCTACTGATTGCTCTGTGTCCACACACAGTCCAGGCAAAGCTGATGAATGAATGTAATTGTGGCTCTAATCTGCTGTATGTCACTAAGCCGACCTCTACTACTGACTACTGATTACATTAATATCCCTGAATTTTCACATTTTATGTAGCTTATCTCTTATTTTTTTCTCAGGCCAAGACCTTATTACGCCCCACCCCTATCCCTATCCTTATCCCTATCCTCTCACCTCACTCCCACAACTCCTTGGGTTACTTCTGGGTATTGAAGACAAAGACTCACAGATTTAAGAGGATGCTATTTATCCGAAGGTGAGAGATGTACCCCTCTGCTGTCAAATTAAGGTCAACCTGATTGGCTGATGGAGGACGGTGTGAGCTGTTACAGAATGAGGCAATGGTCCTTGGTCTAACCTTCTAGTGAGCTTTGCAGTCCAGAAGGACTGAGCGAAGCTGTTGGTTGAGTCGCTGTGTGCAGTAATCAGCTGCTCTGGGAATCCATTCCGAGATGATCCAAAATCTCCTCCAGGAATACGATTGATACGTGAAGATGTTCATGATTAATGCAGTTAGTCACAGAGGGAAAATTAAGGTCCTACATACCGTAGAAGTGAGGGTGCCTATGCAGCTAATGCAAATGGTATATGGAGGTTTGATTGCACTATCCAAATTTGGAAAATTAAATACCTGTAGCGACCTCCTGTGGCAGAAAGGGTAAGTGCTGGAAGCGGTGCGCAATTTTTGCACAAGGCACAGCAGTGTAATAGTATGAGAAATAGTTTTAAAAAATCTCTTTTTACTACCTGTGAATGTTCTCCTTCGTCCGGGTCATAGTTACCTCTAAGTTATTGAATTGAAAGCAACTGGACTTAGTGATATGTCGGTGAAGACGTTCCACCTCTAATCCAAGGGGCTTCATCAGTTCATGTGTGTCTGACTAGACTGGGCTATAACATATGACATAAGTCCAGTTGCTTTTGTTTCAATTGCTCAGAGATCTCTTTTCACTCTTAGAAAAGTTCCATGTGGCAGTAGTCTGAGAAAGGAGAAGTCCAGAGGCACTCTGAAGTTTCAAAACTGTAAAAATTCTTTATTGTGGCACCCTGAGAGCCACTTCTTTCCCCAGCCTCAATGACGAAATCGACTTCTCCCCTTTTCTGTGACTCCTCACTAAGTTGCACCCCCAACCCCTCATTGTCATTCGCTCCTCCTGGGCTGACATCTGCCATGCTTTATGTGAGAACACACATGGTGTATTTTTGGCCTTCTAATCTGACAGGTCTATGCTTTGTTGCACCTTTTTCTTCTTGTGTATATTTATTCCTTACACCTTAAACCTCTGGTATGTGCTTGATTCTTAAAGATACTATGTACTTGTCTGATGTGACTTGCCTGTGATTTTGTGATTTTCTGGGTGCCCAGGTTATGTTTTTGTTCTTGTCAATACTTTATGGACAACTATATTTTCATGTGCTCTACACATTTTCATTTTTATTTTTCTTGTGTTTTTTGGGGTCAGGCTCTCCAACCATATGATCTGCTCACCTGACGTACTGATTTTACTTAAAATAGAACACCTGACCACTTTGTTGAATGTTACATTTCCCTAATGAAGACTTGTTTGTAGTCTCAACTAGTTTGATCCATGCCCCAATAAACGATTTTTAAAGTTTTGAAACTTCAGAGGGCCTCTGGACTTCTCTTTTCTGGGACTGCTACTGCATGGAATTTTACTAAGATTAAAATGAGATTGTTTTAACTTGCATCATTCCAAGCCTTTTCTTGAAGAGCATCTGGTTTCATTACACTGTTTATATTGTTACTGACCCAATGCAGCACTCCTCATAACCACAAGAAATAGTTTTGAGTAAAGTCGCTGTCCTGCTGATAAATTCTCTGCTCCATGAGAGTTCCCTCTAAGTTCAAACAGTTTTTGTTTTGTTGCTTGAATATCCCAAAATATTTGCCACGATGACATTGCTCATGGAAATGTTAAAAATTACTGAGAGCAGCCTCATAATCTAAATTACAGCAATGTCCCACTGCAATGTGGAACAGTTTTTTATTATTTTTTTATTTTGAGACATCAAAAAGGGAGGACATTGTCATGTTCAACAATTGCAAACATAAGCGCACAAATCATGCTCATGACAGTATGCAGTGTGCAGAAAAACAGAACAGATTTTCTCAAGATAAATGCATTTTGTGAATCAGCATTGTGGTTTAAAATTTAGTTTGCTGTTTGAATTTTAAATGAGAAGGAAAAAAAATAATCTGCCTGAGACAAGCACATGAATGATGTGTCACTCGGGTTTGTTTGACAAGTTAATTGAAACTGTGCTCTGTCTGTGGCCAAATTAAGTGCTGCAAATGACAGGTTACCGCCAATGAACAGGACAAAAGCACCAGCCGCTCACTTAACTGGAAAATCAGTCGACAGAGTCGCAAAGGAAATTGTTCCATCTCAGAGGTGCTGTTCACATTTTTCTGCCATGTGCTCCAATTTCATTCAAATGCAACTAACTTATTATAATGCAAAACAGGATGGCGTTATCTGATGCCGACTCAGTGAAGATTCTGTTTCAAATTGGGATTGAATTATTAGATAGGGTCATTTTCTCAAGAGAGTCTGAAGAACATGGAGTATTGCCTCCAAATACTGTGTAAAGCAGAAAATCTTAAATACCATCAATGCAGAAGTGAACAGAATTACAACAGTATTTCAAGGCATAATATATTCTGCCTTTTCTTGTTTCTTTGAGTGCTTCTGAAGTCAGTTTTGTACATGTGCCCGTAAGAGCAGGTATATGGAGCTTCCGACCAAAGAATGGAGCCTGGTGCTACTGACAGAACTCCAATAACCCGCCGATATAGAAACCCATTACACCCGTCAGTTTGGCAAATGTAAAATCATTTATATGTTCTCAAAATCAATCCATATGGTAGCTTCTTTGATGTCTGCATTTAAAGCAGCCCGGAGTGATGGATGACTTTTAGCCTCCGCTTGTCTGAAATTTTTATTTTTCAATCATGTTGGTCAGCCAATATGTTCCGAGAAGCCTCAGCACCACAAAAGTGGGTCTAGATAGAGACATGGTTACAATAATACAGGTACAAAGAAATGATACCAAGGGAAAGTAGGTTTTCTTGAGGTATAAGAAAATAGTGGCTGGCCAATAAATCACTATTGTATCTTATTATGAAACAAGATATTGTGACAGATTTTGGATATCGTTATATCGCGATATGGTGTAAGTGTTGTCTTTTCCTTGTTGAAAAGACTTCATCACCGTTAAATGATGTGATTTTTTTGGACTTACAAGACTGTTTTTGTTCTTTTTTTATTTACCTTTGCCCACTTAACCACATTACTAATAAAAAGTTATCAAAAATGTCATTTGATTAATACTTTGTGAAATCACTAATAGTCATCCTTACGATATTGTCTCAGCATTGAAGTATTATTATTAGGTATTAGTAAATATTGTGATATTTGCTGATTTTATCACCATAGCCACTCCCACCCCTTAGAATTCACAACAAGTCATCATTCACAACCTACATGATCAGTAATTATCGAAATTGACAAATATAAAAATTGATGGGTTGTTCAGCTGTAACACTCAGACCTACAAAAAAAAAAAAAAGGTCTGCCACTATGTTTCTCTGAGGACAAAACAATGCCTTTCTTTCGAAATGCTCCATTATGGACAGCAAACATTAACATATACATATTTTCTACCCCAGAATGTCTTTGCATGTGATGACAGATTGCCAAAGAAAAGTTGCCGTGCATCCCAGAGTTTATATGGATATGATCATTAGAGGCAGCATGAGCCATTAGTGCAGAACATTTTCACAAGTCCAGGAAAAGATTAAGGTATCTGCACGTTGTTATAGATGCATCCAAAATAATTTAATCATCACAATATGACCACAAAAAGGTCTTCGTCAGGTAATGCATGAATCTGATCACATGAAGGGGTTGGGCTGTAAATAAGCCAGGAAAGCGGCAGGTCCCATGATAATTGGTAATGATAAGAAACACCTGAAACAATTTCACAATAACGTTGGCATGCAAAAATGTTTGAAGGTGTTAAGGAAAACAAACATATAAAGGCATGTGTTTGAATAAAAAAATCAATCTTAATACATTAGTGCCAACAAATACAATAAACGGGATTCAATAGCTATTATTATACATCAATAAGTATAAAGTCAACTGTAACAATCCCATTTAGTGAGTACCAAATAAATTAAAAACGTAGAAAGGAAAAAGCAGGTGCAGAATATCAACCATAAAGATACAAAATGATAGATAAGTGCAGTAAATAGCTTGTAATGATTAATAACACAATATTAAAAATACAGGATATAGTTAGGCTATTAATTACACAATATTAAAGGGCTAGATTCTGAAAAATAGCTGCAAGAATGGCTTACATGAACGACTTACAAATGTTGTCGAAATGCATCAAACTCTTTCATGGCTCCCTGTTAAAGAGCTGTTACACTCCCGTCTCCTTATTTTCTTTAGAAATGTGTTGATTGACAAGGAACCACAGAATGTTTACAACCAAGCAGCATATGTTAGATAGGAAAAAAAATCACAGGACGAGACAAGTTAGCTCAGGTCACCTGGTAGCACCCAAACCCAGGACCAATCTCCAAAAATCCACCATAATCTATAGAGCGATGAACATAAATTTCACGAACCTAAATACTAAATCGACCCTTGAGAAGAAGATAAAAGAGCACTTAATGCCAACAAGCCTGCACTCACTGACCCCACCTCTTTTTCTTTTTTCTGTTTAATTTATTGTATGGGTGTATGTATGTGGGCATACGTATATATGTAGGTGTGTATGTATGTGTGTGTGTATATGTATATGTGTATATGTATTTGTATTTATGAGCATTCAAATATATTTTGTTGTTGTAAAGTATGTGTTGGACCTCAGGATGTCTAGCTTTTGTCTTTATAAAAGCCAGTGGGGATCCCAATAAACAATAAAGTTGATATTGAACTCTTCATTAAGGTCAGCCATAGTATTGAGGGCATTAATATGATTTTCAGCCTTTTGCATTTTGTCCATGTTTTAACTTGTTAGGGTTAAGAATACCCGAGCCTTAGTTAAATTGTTACAGACCATTTAGTTGCTCAGTATCCCCAGGAATGTAATTTTCACAATGTAGTCACTGATTGTGGAAGCCTTGAAGCAGAGCAAGAACAACAACACACAAAAAGTGTTAATTTGATTGAAGTGAAACATTAAATCCCCCTACTGCTTTTAGCTGTAATTATCCCTTTCACACAGCCTTTTCAAGGTGGCTCTGTGCGCCTTTTCCCCTCCTCATCTGTATAAAAGTTGAGGAAGCAGCCTGGGAGGTCAATTTCAATCCACGTCTGATCCACCTTGAGCTGCCGTTTGTGTATATGGGTAAATGCCTTAACAGAGGAGAGATAAATTCTAAGTAATTCAACCGAATTCTGATAGAATGGACATTTATAACTTTTTTTTCCATCACTGTCTTAGTTTTTCTGTTGTTTTTGTATACATAACCTTACACACCATTGTTGCACATAATGGGTATTTTTATTAACAGAGGACATTTTAAGCCTGAAGAAAATCAACAGAAGTGGGCCTGTACCAGATGCGTTTTTTATGACTGTGTTATGTTATTGTCAGTTTTAAGGCAATTCAATAACTTATTTAACTGTTTGTGGGGCATGAGTACATTTTTCTAAACAGAGAAAGCTGATGTTGTTAAAAGTCACAGCGGTCACATCTCCTTGGAATCCGCAACCCCAACTCGCAGTATAAAATGTCTGACTGGAGCAGCTTAAAGATGCGCTGCTCAGTTCAGTGTGAATAAACAAATCTGGAGAATTGGTGAGCCTTCAGCGTGGTGCTGAGGCGGCTTCTTTGTTTGAAAAGGGCTACTGACAGGAAAGGTTAGTGCTGCTTGCTGCTAGCTGACAGGGGTGCTGAGAGGGAGGAGAGGAGTCTCCCTGGATCTTATCAGAGCAGCCTATCCTGTATGGCGCTCCACTTTCCTGCCCTCCTCAGCCTGGGTCTCCACTGAGCTTCTGACAGCTCCTGGTTGTTTCTCAATAAACCAGAGGAAGGCTGTGTAAGAGCCACAGTGCAAGCATTGAGAACAGGGGCCTCACTCTATCTGTTTTTCATAAACTCATCTATTTGAGCCCCAGAGGGAAAAGGAAACCATTGTGGGGAGACTCCATTCTTCAGATTGCATACCTGATTCAAGCTTCCCCCCTGTACCTGCTGTCCAAGAAATCCTTCACGTAGGTGAAGTCAGCAAATCTTTCTTAATTCTCCCTCTACTGGCTTTCCTGTCTGAGGGTGGAGGATTGCAAATAAAGTTGGGCAATGTGATGGAGACAGTGTTGGCAGAATTCCCTAACAAGATCTGTTTCCTAACAGGGAAGGAAGCTGAGCTGCAAGATGAATTATTGATATGAACTTGACAGTGACCCTCCGGAGATCAGGGTGCAAATGTTCAGTGCTGCGCATCCTGCCAGTGCTCATTTAAAGACAGAGCCAGCTGCAGCAATTTGTCCCTCAGTCCCTTTGCTGCCGCCCTTAAGGAATAACTCTTCAAGTGTTATTGTGTACCAGACAATAAAGCCACAGTGGTGCAACAGGTGCTGAAAAGCTACAGCTGCTAGAAAACAGTGAACTCTCAAAATCTAAACCTGAATGTATAATCACACTTGTCAAGGTGATTTCCTCCGAGATTAAACTAGAGGAAGCCAGTGTTCTGTAAAATCCTCCCCATAAAGGAGAAATGGCTTTTTTAAAACTGTGCTGTAGTTGAAAAAAAAAAAAGAAAAGAAAAAGAAATGCATTTTTTTATTTTTACTGTGCCATCTATGACATTAAATATGTGCTTATAGCAGTTTGAAACGTAGCAGAGGCTCATTTAAGAATTTCCTTTACCAGGCACTGAGCACCTGCTGCGTCCAGGCCTTGCAGTGATGCCATCACCCTTGGTCACTTTGCTGTGGATGTAAGTTGATTAGTTAGTGAGTGTGTTTAGAGGAACATATTACCTCTAATTAACAATTACAGTCACTGGGATCAAACTGCAGTAATGCCACAATGCTCGGTAATCACCAGAAGCTGTGCCAAAATTTGACGGAATAGAGCAGCAGAAGACAATGACATTAAGCGTATTAGGTCCAGATAATAGTCTACACTTACTAAGTCACATGGTGAGCTGAATCTAATTGTCTGACTTAATAACGATTGAAAATGCTTTTCGTGTGGCCGAGCCGGATATGATGAGGCACAGAGAATGCACAGGAGGGTTTTTGGGAACTAAAGCTGAAATCCACAGTGATGGAAAGTGAACAGAGTCCTACTTGACAGCAATTGCTGCTCATGGATTATGAGTGGTTTCCAGAGCTTAACATAAATAAAATCCAAACACTCATTGTGTGGCATGAAATGCTGCAAATACAAAAGACTTCGTGGTAAAAAGACTGTATACATTTGTTGCAATCATATGTTTCTTAGCACAGTCCAAAGTGAGACTCATGTCATTCTGGGCGTGTGCGTGCAAGGGATTGTCTGCAGGTGTGCTGGAGTCATGGAGAAGCCACCAGCTGCACACACAATCAAGGTTTACTCCTCAAAACAATGCTTTGCCATCTCCCCCCTGCCAGTTTGTCATCATATAAAAACAAGCATATCTTCCCAAAATACGGAACTATTCCTTTAATTGCTGAATTCCAGTGATGTAATGACAAAAAGACATGAGATGGGGGAAAATATGAGCAGTAAGAGGAATTTTAAACAAACCATTAGGTTAACCAAACTTGTTTGAAAAGCAAAAGTTCCTTCTTGACCTTTGAAATAGTGCTTTTAGAAAACATTTTACCTACAGGCTGATTCCTGGTCATTAAAGTTTAATTTCCAGTCAACATGAAAGCTGAAAATGTTCAGTTGCTTAAAATCTTTTTTGAGAAAAAAGCTGCACTGTGACAAATCGACTTTCCTCTCTGTTAAAACGCATTGCTCTACGGTGGTCTGGGTTTGGACAGATTTGTGCAGATGTACCAGGACATCCCTTGTGTCTTCGCATGTTTCTTTGTGCCTTTTGTTTTTTTTTTTTTTTTTTTTTTTTGTTTTGTG
>JAQLOL010000021.1:6976861-6987080 GCA_029783665.1 Naso thynnoides | reverse complement strand
CTTGCATTTAATCTGAATCTGTCATTTGGGATGCTGTTGCACTAATCGCACCTACTTCAACTTGTAATACACTTTTGGATGTGTAGATCCCGTCTAAATTAATAAAGCGCCTTTTAGGTTTGACATCATGAACTATTAAATCTGTTTTTCCCTCACACTGTATGTCTGTCCCAAGCCTTTGAGCAGCTTCTCTATGGAGGATAATATGGACACCAGTGGTGAAGTCATGACACTTTGAGACAGATATTGTTTATCACGCCATGTCTGCCGCTTTCCATGACATGACATTAAGTAAGAAGCTTCCCTTGCGTGAAGGTCAAACATGACAACTTCAAGACAGAAATTTTGCAGAGGAGATGCAGCGTTTCCTGGTTGACAGAAAAAGCTCTGAACAAACAGAGAAGCCCTATAAAACACAGGCTCATAGTAATACTTAACACAAGTAAGTAGCAGAAGAAAAAAACAATCATAGCAACTGTGATCATGGTAATTTCCTCTCTGAAAAACAAACTGGTGAGTGTGGACTGTGTTGACATGACACAGAAACCACAGCAATTACATTTTAAAATACGTGGCCATGGATGTTGGAATTTTACAGAAGTGAACAATATCTCAGATTAATGGGTTTTTGTGAATGTTAACCCCTTAATATCCACCTTTGCTATGGGGCCTATATGAAATACCCAAATTTAAAGGCCTATAACGAGGAAAATACAACCCCAAAAATATAGGTATGAGAGTTAAGGGAGAGCTATAGCTAGCAATAAAAAAAAAAAATTGTATTTACCGAAATATAAAAATGTATAGCATGACCATATTGACCTAAATTTATACATTTAAATCAATATGCACAGTGCTAAGAACAACTTAAAACTCTAATGCCCATCTACAGGCCATGAGAGTGGCGACAGGTTAAAAAGAGTGTAACAGCACAAAAAATGTTATGTCTTATTTTTCTTTTAGGTGTTTAATAATAGGGTAAGACAAGAGATTATGTCTGCACAGGCTGGAGGCAGACCAAGTGCTCAAAACTTCAAGTTTTGCCAAGGTGAGCGATTTTTCCAAGCGGCACGTAGCTGCGGCTGTTCGCTGTCGCACTGTGTGGGTTAGGACATCCTCACTGATAAAAATGAAAGCAGTCAGCTGTTTGTTAACTCATGTCGCATCTAGTTAGGAATCGGTGTTAGAGAGTAGAGACATCAGCATAACCATGGGATGGATCGAGGCGTTCAGAGGGGACTGTGTCTCTTTTTCTTTAAGCTTTTCTTTCTTACGTTATGTGCAAGAACGCAGCTGCCCGGTCCCAGCAGCTGCTGGGACAGAGAACAGGCCAGGTCAGATGCACTAGTATTCATTCGCACACTGGCAACACTCACACACACACACACACACACACACACACATTACTACTGCTGACTGCCATCTATAATTATGTACTGTTATCCGTTAGAAAGATGAGAGCTGTCAAGGCTGGCTCGACCACAGCCACATTATCGACATGTAAGAGTTTATGTGTTGTTTGTCTTTTCTCTGAAGACAAGCAGCAGCTGAATGAAAAAACTCAAAGTGATGTTAAATGTGAGGGTCATGTGATTTCTTGTTGGTAAGCTCAAAAGCAATTATAAAATGTACTAATAAAATTAAATTTAATAATTGATTTTTTTTCTTTTCTGCAATGAAAATATTTGATTACATTTTAATTAGAAAAATTAATTGACCGTGGAAAAAGGAAGCATCAATTCATTGGTGTAGTATAAATATTCAAAACATCAGGCATAATTAAAGAGAAGAAATATGCTGCAGTGATGTAGTTTGTGTCTTGGTATTTATTAATTCTTTAGATAATAATGAACTGATAAATTAAAAAAAAAATCTAAATGTTTTGAACATGAGGGTTTGACGTGTTGTGGTGAGGTCACTCTATAAAAAGTCAAAGCCTTGAGCAGCCTCACTACAACAACACGTCCTCTTTTTGAATCCCATGTTTCTGCACCAACCAATCAGAAGCTAGAAGGTCAGTACATTTTAACAAACAGACATGTTTTTTACACAAGGAAAGAAATTATGTATAATTTTTTAAGAAATCTGGTAGTGACGGGAAGTTGTCTATAGTTAGCAAATTGATGTCCTCTTTCATAAATTCAGTTGCAAAGGTTAAATCAGTTGAAATTGAGTGTTGAAACCACAGCTAAATGTTGGCAGGTAAGATGCACATTTAGACACAGACTTGTTTCGCATAGTCTGACCAAAGTCCACAGAACTGTGTAATGCAGCTGACAGGCCAGTATACAAGGCTGCTGCAACAAGATTTTTTACAAGGACAGAAACAAATTAATGTATTGCATTAACTACCAGATTTACAAGACGGCCCAAAGAAATCAACACTTAGCTGTAGCCTTTGTATTATGTTTCCCTTTATTCAAGAACTTTCAAATTATGCAATTTTTTTAAAGGAAGTCTGGGAGTAATGCAGTTAGTTAAATGGGGAATCCAGTTGAAACAACAAGACATCTGCTGCTTATTATGGTACGTCAGAGAGCCCAAACACCCGGTTTGCATTTCAGTGAACCAAATGAATATCAGACAGTGTTTGAAATTTGTATTTACAAAAGACATCAGCAGAGTTGGTAATAATAATGCCAGTTATGAGCAGGGTCTTATAGAATTAACAAAGATAGTCAATAATAGCACAACATCCCCCCACTATAGGCTGCGCCACTGGTGTGAAATGGCATAAACACTTTCAGTCTTGTTAGTGGGTCGGAGTCACATCTCACATCCTTCCGCCTCTTCTGGAAATGTTATAGCATCGTGGAAATGTATTAAAGCAAATGGATTTTGCATCGCGTGATATTTGTTTGATGTAAATTTAAACTTTTAATTCGTTGTTTCACCTGTGAGACCATTTAAGTGTCTGTTTTTGTCTGTTGTGAAGCAAGGCGGGAAGCACCGGTTCCTAAATCTTGTGAAAATGTGTTGCTGAGACAGTGACAGGTCTCAAACAAAGTTAATTTTCTACTGATATGTGTGTCTGAAAAATACCATTTTTGTGTTTGAATATTTGGGAGATTAACCTGGCTATGCCCTCCTTCCACTCAGCTCAGTTTTCACTGAGAATCAGTCTGGTAAAGAGGTCTGTCTTTAGATTTGCAGAGATAAATTTTTGACCAGCCCAATCAGCCACTAGCAGGAGTCCTAATGCTTGTTCACTCTAGTTCAGTCATGGCTGAGGCCTACTTTGGTTTACCAGGCTACCAAAAACCCCTACAGATAATTAAATACGAGCAATGTTCCGACCAGAGGGATATTAACATTTTCGACACAAAATGTACTGCTTTTTTGTGATTACCACGTGTAGGGAAGAATAGGAGCCTTTAGTAAATGTCTTTATACCAATCTGTGCAATGTGGACACGAGACTCACACAGTCTTGGGTACAACACAACACTTTAAAAACATTGTAAAAAATCACTGAAACTGCTTAAAATACACAGTATCACAACACAATATAACAATATCTATGTGATTATTTTACGACTGGTGGAAAACTAACGCCAGCCTCCACTCACCTTGTCTGTAGCCTGCAGGTTAGCTTTATCAATATTTGAGCTGGTGTCTCTGGGGAGCCAGAGGGCGGGGCTTCTGGTGTTAGCGGTTAGCTGCGGCCTGTAGCTGCATCTACTTGGTGGTTAATGATTTTATTTCAAATAGAAAAAGTTGGCCGTCTCTTTCTTTGATGTATGGTGTCTCAGCCTTAACACAATATAAGGACATTTATGTGATTATTGAATAAATTGGACGCTGACCCTCCTACTCTTTTGTCTGTTTTACCGAGTTTCACTGAATCGCCAGGCCCACAGCATACGTCATACAGTCACGTTAATGCTGATTTGTTTAAGGTTGCTCCAGTAGTTTTACAGTTACCCCGATGCCACGCCCACCAGGATTCAAATTCTGCAAAGCGTCCCCAATGGAGTGTGTCCAGGACCTCTTTATGAAGTGGCTTTATTCACGAAATAAATTACGGGTCTGCTTTACTATGATATCAGAAGACGTGTGTCTTGTGAATGGGTCCAGTATGTATGTTGGTGATGATGGAGCGAAAGAATTGGTCATAATCTGCGATCATGTTAATTTCTCCCATAAGAGTGAATGGACTCAAGACTGCCTCTAGTCTCCTAAAGGGGCGGAGCCATGGCGAAACCCTTGTGACACTGATACAGAAAATGGACGTTCAGTGAGTGGTTTCGCTTTCTATCAAACGTCTCTAGAATTAACTTCAGAATGTTTCATAGCCACCATGTTTCTTTCAGTTTAAAGTAAAGAACAATGGCACCAAAGAGAGAAGTGCCTTATTTCAAGATATTGCTGCTGATGAAACAGAACTGCGAACCATCTACTCTCAGCCAGTTTGATATGACTTCTTTCTTGAGCAGTATGCCTGTTCAGCCTTGCCAGACTACAATAAGCAAAGTGAAAATTGTGGGCAGGCGTTGCCAGGCGACAGTTATTGTTGCCTTCTTGGTTGGCTCACTTTTTCTCACTCTGCCTCGTGTTTCATCTTCATTTTGTGGTTTCCAGTGCGAAGACATTAATGGGAATATTAAGAATGCAATTCTGAGGTCCCTGTAAGTCTAGTTATTTCAAAAACTGAAAATAGACAAGAAACAAAAATGCAAACAGAAAAATGGATCCATACTAAGCATATGTTACCAACAACTGTTGTGTTCAATGTAAAGGGGGTCAGGGTGTTTTTTTACTTTATAGGCCTCCCTTTAATGTAAGCAGTGATGAGATCTTTGACAGGAATGAAACACAGTGGCAATGCAATCATAGTGACACAAATTTAAGTAATGAGCTTAAAAATGTTTGCTTATCTTTTTAACTCCTCAATAAAAATAGAGCTGCCCCCAGTTAAATATGCAGCACAGAGCTGTAGGGGCAAAAAAAAAAAGATAAATAAATAAGCAGCAAAAGGCTGAAGGGGAGATTTGAAACTCATTTGCACTGCACAATTGATTTTTTGCGACTACCCTGTCCGCAATGTCAGTCATTCCCTCTTTTGAGCTTTAATTAAGTCCCTGACCTAATTCTGTTTGAATTTCTGATTGTAAATTGCAGCAAAGTGTCCAAAGTTTGGACTCTGTTCTCTAAATCAATTCTAACAATGGTTCCGAGCCTGTGCAATGAATGTCAGAGGAGATAAGATCTATCTGCTTGTAGCCATCCCTGCTGGGGGGAACACTTCAAAACAGGCCTATCAATTCTTCCTCCTCCTGCCTCCTCATGATATGATTTCATTTTGCATAATTATAATGTGATACTCCTTACAAGAGCTTGTAATTAACACTGAATTATCTGCATATTAATGGATGTAGCTCACGGTCAATATTACATGATAATTCCCTTTACATATTGCATAATTGCATATCATTAACACATAGTAGATGTATTACATATATATTCATACTTGTTATATAAAACAACATACATGCACATACATATTAAACAGTGTCTCCACAGTATATTACACAACCATCAATATTCTTTGCTCACAGAAGCAATGAAATTTGAGAGATCTGTATATAAAGCCCTCTGTCGATTTTATCTTAATTACATTCTACAGGAAAGATAGGCGAACAGCTGGATCAAGGATGGAAAATATGAGGTTTCCTAGACAAAGCCATGTGGTAACTAATAAATACAGTACCCACTGAGGACTCAGGTGCGTGCTTCTGCTCATTAAGCAGCACCTTCGGCAGGATCCGTGTTGCATTTTTAATAAAATGGAGAGGGAAGCAACAGTTTTCATAACACATCTCACATTCCTTCACACAGCAAAGACATCTGCCAGAGATGATAAACTCCTATTTAGTGAGAAGTCAAGTGCAATATTAATTAAAGGGTCTCGAGCAAAAAACCACTGGATCAGTTTTTATGTTATGTATTCATAAATCAATGCAATAAAGCTGCCAGCAAAAAGACGAAGAGCTTTGTTGGAAGGATTTTTGGCTTTTGGAGAAAATTAAGATAATGTTGTTCTTGGCCTGTTCTTTAATACTCTCCTGCTACCCTGCTTGTCATTGTATCTCTGTAATGCTGAGGTCAGACTACAAGATATTTGTGTCTTTTTAAATATTCACTGTGGTACATAAGGTGATTAAAGAGTCATAAATTCTTGCTGCATCATGGCCAAGAGACATGACAGACTACACGTTGCTTCCTGATCACTCATCTTTTGCATTTCACGACGTGCATGATGTCACTGGTAAGGAAGCTCTCACCACTGACTATGACTACGACTGACAAGCTGCTGTGGGAAGTAAACAGAAAATCAAACATGCTAGTCTTTCTGTTGTGAGGTCATGAGACGTCCTACATGCGACATTGCTTTGGTCCATTACGACACACTAGGCGAGACGAAACGATAGACTATCGCGCCCGATGCTCAGTGATCATTTCCGAGCCTACTGACACCCTACGACTTCTTGGTCAGGCTTGTTATTGGGCTGATATCGTGTAGTCTGACCTCGGCATATTGGATGTACTGTTACTGGGCTGTCTGTCAGTGCAGTGCACCGCTCAGCCATTACAAGCTGTCACTTCTTATAATCTGTACATCCATGCTCTGGTGGTCCATCAAGGAAACACTCAGTACATTTACTGTATGTTAGAACAAATCAAATTATTCTGTTAGATAGACTCCACGTGGATTTTTAAAATATACGTGTTGGTAGGTAGATTCAATTTGTCTCACTACGGTGTTTAATCTGGAAGTCAAGTAGTCAAGGGGGGTTGTCATCGTGGCAGGCAAAACTACTGCGAAAACATCCTTGTCTGTCATCTCTGGACAGACAAGGAGATTAACTTTGCAGTCTAAATTTAAGAACTTGTCGGTTTTTTCTTCTATAGTCTTAAATTTAAGTCAGATGTTCGACAGGGATGCCGCTGGTTAACTTTTTTTGTTTTGTGGTGTAAAAGGTGAACCTGAAGAAAGTCTGATTGCAACCAGCCCTCAGCAGTGAGGGAGTGTAGTGCCACCTCCTGGGTGAAGAGCTAAGATGACAGAAGTGACCTCAAAGAGTAAATAACGTGCAAGATAGTGATGTTTATTTGGCCAACGATAATCCTGTTAACACTTTTACCAGAATGATCTGTATAAAACAACAGTGATTATGACTGGGGCAGGTCAAAAACAGATCTATAACAGAACAGATCATTATCTTAGATCTTATCTTAGATCTCTGTCTCATATTATTATCTCAGATTATGTTTAACCATTATCCATCCAGCACGTGCTTTATTCTGCCTACCGCTAAATCTAGAAAAAAATAAGTCAAGAAACACCAGTAAATCACCTTTTTTGCAGGTCACCTGTTGGGTACCTGTTTGGTTTTGTCCTCCACGTAACATAATAACCCAGTGGGAAAGTTTCAGAGTGAAGCATTGTGCCTTTGTTGACTAACTTTTGTGTTCCTACCATGCCTGAGTAGGCAATGTGGTTAAAGGGGGATCTTTTCTGTCTGTTTTAATTGTGATTAATATTTCCTCCTTTATGCTATAGTCTACTATCCAATCATGACTGACATGAATAAAAGATTTGTTGCTGTAGTTTGGTTAAAAATTAATTAATCTTGTTAATTATGCGGACAAACAGTCATAAGTAGTAAATCACAAATATTAGATGGATGGAATTGCAATAATGTAGAGTTTGAAGCTCTTGTTTTGATGGTCAAATATCCTCTGACCTGCTTCTGTCCGGTTGACTTGTACAACGGTGCCATAGGCTGCAACATTGATGTTGTTATGGGAAACACAATCTACAGGGTGTTTGATTTCCAGAAAAATTTCAACTTGTGGCTAGAGTGGCTATTTATGAAAAAGAAAACGTTTCGTGAACTTAAATGTGCATTGCAGATGCATGTGATAGAGCTGTCAGAATTCTTTGCTTTCCTCTCTGTAAATGCTGCATAGGATCAAGGCAGTGACCCTCAAAAACCAAATTTTGCATACATTACAAAACATCATGTTCCAATTACTGATGTGTCACAGTGGAAACTAGAAAGAAAAATTCAGCAGGGGCAGAGGGTTGCATAAATGCATAAAAAACATGGAAATGCATAGATTTCTGTGATTATCTAAGTACAACTGTGGTGGAAGCACCTTGAGTTTTCCTCCGCAAACAGATTGGTAAATAAGATTTGTCAAAGTAACCTTAGCTTGGGTTTAGAGGCCATTTCTCGTAAATCCCGGTGTGGTGGTCTATGGCTCTCATCAGCCAGCTTGTAAATAAATCAGCCCCAAACTGATGGCTTTTGTCTTTTGAGATTCAATTAACCTCACAGCCACTAAGCCCCTGTGCACTTTCTCACATTAGGAGATGACAACGAGCTTGTCGGTTACAGCATAAAGAGGAGTGAAGGGTAGAGCAGGGAGCCAGATTTATTCAGAGCAAGACTTGAGTTTTAAAAGGCAAGACAGGGAAAATTAGTTTGAAATGAAGTTTTGTCAGGCATTTGCAGTTGGTGATTAGTTTCTGGTCTTTCAATCTAAATGTGCAAGGAGAAGGCACAGGTAATGCTTAAGGCATTTGACATTTCTGAAAGAGTGACCAAAACCATTCAGACATGTCCTACTCAGGGTTGCTGTGGCTTTATTTCCAACTGTCTCAGTTTAGGGAGATACCATCTGTGTGATATTAATTTATTTCTCTTTTAATTCAAATGTAACACTCTCTAAATAGACAGTCCACACACAGGCTTAATATTTTTTTGAAGGTGCTTGTATGTATAACTACTGTATTTTAGTCCTCATGCCTTTGCAAGTGCACTTTGTCAAACACATAACTGTATCAGACTGTCGGCGTACAATCATGTCTCTCTGCCAGGGTTAATTCTGATTGTGATGTCTCAATCCCTACTTTATATCCAAAAAGTAGTAATGTGTGGGTTGATCTGTAACTAGCAGGACCAGAAAAAGCACCTGTGGGTTATGCGGTTTGGGTCAGCTTTACGAGAAAACTGGGTGCAGGTGGGCGGGTCAGTGACAGACAAAGCATTGATCAGGGTTGGCCTAAGTTATTAATGACATACAGAAAAAACTAAAAAAAACCTAAGTGTGCATTAGTTCACCTTCCACTTTCTTTTCCCACTTTCTGTCAGTCTCTCAGTCATACACAAACACACACACTGGCTGCTCTAAGTCTGATCCATTGTCTCCTTTATCAGTAGGCCTGCCACGGTAGTCGGTGTTTGCGGTGTTACACGGTGGTGCTGCATTCACCAATTACATTACTTCCCCCACTGGCTCCACAATGCTGTCAGACAGACAGACAGACATATAAATTCATCATGCTGCAGGCCACTCTAGCTGGATCTGTTCAGCAGCAAGGCTAGCAGCTGAACAGCAGCATACAGTTGCTGAAGACACAGAGACATTTTACTTATAATGTGACAAGAGTGAGGATAGTTGACCAGCAAGACCATGGTGGAGGATCAGTTGTCAAAGCGAAACGCAAAAAGCAGCTACAATATTTCATATGCTAATAAAGAACTTAAAAACTTGACTGAAAGAAAAGGATTTTGTTGGCTCATTTGTCTGCAGCTCTTCATCTAACAGCTCCTTCTTGTTCCATTACTTTTAAAGATTACTCCCAGACGTAAACTCATTTAAAATTGATCCACTGTCACCTAATGCTGAGAATGACCATTGTTTTGGTCCGTAAACACATTAGCAGTCAGCTAGCTAAACTACTGAACACACTGTATCTCCTGTGACTAGCCTACTTCAAAATAAATGTAAACTTCAGGCTTGGGTCAGTGTCATATTTTGCCAATCGGGTCTGGTGCATGGGCTTAAACCGGTTTAATCTTTCAGCCAAACCAGCATTTTTTGTTATGTGAGATACTTGCAAATTCAAAGAATATATTAGCTGCAACATGTACTGACACCCAACAGCCCAACAATGCGCATAAATCTAACTCGTGTTGCATTAACAACGAGCAACAAGACAATCCGATTAACATATTGCTTAATTAGGCTACAAATGAAAATAAAAGACAACCAGATCAGGTGTGCTGTTCAGGTTGGAGCTAAAGCTTCACAGCACAGTGTAACGTTATCCAGACACACAGCCTTAGGCTTAATGCTAATTATTAGTGTTAGTAGGAAAGGGGTTTTCTATCATTAACTATTGCTCATAAAATTATTTTTTCTGTGCT
>JAQLOL010000021.1:6915982-6926458 GCA_029783665.1 Naso thynnoides | reverse complement strand
TCACACACTCACGGACTTCCCGTGAACGCGCCTCTAAGTCAGTGAGTCTGTGAGGGGTCGGATTGGAACTGGGCCTTAGGTACCACATCTGTTTTCTCGTAGGAAGTGATGTCAGTGGAGGAGGAGTCAACTTCCTGTTACTGTCTGACTGATACAACCAACTGCCACCTCCTGCTGGACCAACCTGGCTCATATGCTCTGGTGGGAGAGCCTCTGACACAGGCTGCTGTCAAGAGGCTGAAGCTGGCTGTGTTTGGGAGCATTGAGGCGCGCTCCATGAGCTACAGCCTGCGGGTGTACTGCGTGGATGACACACCACACGCCTTTCAGGTGGGGAAAAGCACTGGTTAGGCATTTTGTTTTTTGTTTTTCCCCTCTTCTTAACCAGCAAAGGCTAAGTTATTATCATTTTCAACAGCAATGTGTTCAAAGGTGTGCCAGTATTAGATCAAGATAAAGATTTGTTTATTTGTCCTGAGAGAAATTTGTCTTGGACAAAAAGCTGCAAAAAATAAATAAACACATACAGTACAGCACAAGGTGCTAGTTAAATGCAAAACAACTTTTTTTAATACATTCCCCAGTGTTTCTACATTACATGGTTAAGAGTGTAAGAATATTATTTACCACTTTTGCCAATGCCCGAGTTATCTATTTACCATTGAAGCTACTTTTAACTGCACTTACATGACATGACATTAGCACCATGTTTCATGTTCTGTCCCATTTTACTATAAAAACAAACTCACCTAAAAATAATTGAATATGTAATTTTGAAAGGTGTCACTGATCGTGACAAAAGCACATTATCACCTGTTGTTATCAACTGACTCTCTGGTTCTCAAGGTTCTTGCTTCTTGTGGCAGGCAGTGATTATAAGCTAAGACTATCTGCTCAGGACCAAACACACAGACAAATACTTACCTCAGGATTTGGTTGATGATGAAATCAAAACCCAAAGGAGAGTTAATAGAGTGACATCAGTCAGGTTGTTGGAAAGTCAGCACCAAATGAATGTTGCCAGGTTGCTCACTCCAGTGTACTTTTACTCTGGTGAACCAACTGAATACACTGTCAGATTTGTATAGCGACTATTTCAAAGTTTTAGGGGGAAAAACTGCTAATAAGATTCGTTGATTATCCAAAGTAAGTTGGATTTTTTTTTTTCAAAATACACTGTGGTTTTAAAAATTTAATTTTTCAAAGAAGTGAGCACCACAAATTGTGTTCCTTCCGTCTTCATTGTATGGGTTTTAGAAGCAGATATCTAAGGGACATAAATCTTAAAGTATGAGTTAAACTACAACAAAATTGTCTGCATGGCTTGATGCTAACAGAGCTGTAAGAGGAAGTGCTTTTATCACTCTTGAGATGAACAGATCAAAGCTAGGTTGCAGTTGGAGTGATTTAATTTTTGTTGTTATCTGCTGTTTGCCAAAAAAAAGAAGGAAGGAAGATTGAAAGAAAGAGAGAAAAAGAAAGCGCGTTATTTTAATCGGTAACTGCAGCAGGTCTGCAACTGTGCATGACAACTTTGGCTGTGTTTGACCTCTTTCACAAAAACATAAGGATGCACACTTTCACTTTAGAACTGTAAACATGATGTTTTCCTTATGATCCTTAAACAAAACTACACACTTATACCTTTATTTGCTGTTTAGTTATGAATCCTCCTCGATAGTGGTAGTGATCTTAAAGGGCTGGATCTGTGTGATCATGAACCTTTTGACGCTTTTGATCCAATGATGAAGGCTCGCCAGATAGATTATTCTGTTATCATGGGGAAACGAGGCATTATTCTGTGATAACAGAATGATTAATTAGTGATCTTGAGATAACAGTATTGAAAAAGACAGTAGTGACCATGACCACTATTGGCTTCCCTTCCTCAGCATTTCCTATCCTGTAGGAAAGTATATATTCAAACTGAACATCTTGTATATTTGTGGTTTTTGCCTGGGTCGTCCTTGGCAGCAGGGTCCTCAGCATGTGCTGATCTCGGTTAAACCACGGGTGGTACATTAGCACTGTGAAACAATATGCAGAGTTGGTAATGGGATCTGTAACAGCCTGAATTTTTTTTTTTTTTATAGACTGACACACAGACTGCTGTACACAATGTTAACCAATTATTCTTTTTTATGTTGTTTGATCTAAATGTCCTACAGCACCATAAAGGGTTTTCGAGCTTTGATATCTCATCACTGAACAACAGGGATATCAAGCTCTCGCTCCTCCCTGGAGAGACTAGCCTAACAGAAGCTGAACAGAGCACCACAAGCCTCGTGACAGACTCTGACTCCCAGCTACCTTTCTGTCATGTCAAAGCCACAGCTGGCTTTCAAATACATTCTGGATTTGGTTTCGGAATGCCCAGCTTGCTGAGCAGATGCTAGACATTTGCACACCTCTTGGGCTCTTGTCTGTTCGCACTACATCTCTGCTTTGTGTTTTCCAAGCTCCCAAAATCACAGACTGGATTCTGGATCAGCAGGAAGCCTGATGCAAGTCAGACACTTATGTGAGGGGGATATTTTTTCAGCTGGAGCCAAGGAAGGGTTTTGATTGGTATTTTTGATATTTTGTGGTATATGGCAAAATTCTACCAAGAATACCTCTTCAGAAAAGTGAAACTTTCTCTATTTTCAAAGATTTTATCACCTCTTCACCTCATTTAAGGATCAAGGTTTTTTTGTGACAGCTGTAAAAACAACAACATAAAAAAGAGAAAGTCACTATCTACTCAACCCAGTGCCAGTGGAAAGTTTTTTTTAGATATATTTTTGGGCTTTTTGTGCCTTTATTACTCAGACAGGACAGCTGAAGAGTGGACAGAAAACAGGAGAAAGAGAGGGGGAAGAGCCGGAGGTGGAATCGAACCCATGCCACTACTGCTAGGACAAAGTCTCTGTGTATGGGGCGCCTGCTTTACCAACTGAGCCCCCAGTGGGGCCAGCCAGTGGAAAGTTTTAATGGTGCTCATCCCTCTAGCTTGATGTCTGCCTGGTATGGTGGTCTTGGGAGGTAATCTGCTGCTTCTCCCCGTCTTAGGTTTTCCACGTGAGGAAGGGCGCAGAAGCACACATGGAAGGGCAGGGAAGTCCCAGAAGGGAGCCATACTGCCAAATTTAACTTCCTGAAAATATGTATAAACATTAATATAAATACATTCTTTTGATGTCGCAGTCCTGACTGAACTACATTAAAAACAAATCTTCAGTAAGGCTGTTAAGCTTTTTGGGAAATTGTGACTTCCTGTTGGGATAATTTGAGCGGAGTGTACCTTTAAAGATATGTGGAGGGTTCACTGGGAATGTCGCTAGATGTGTTCCTAGAGTTGGCACTCAGGGCATCTTAAGGTCCTAAATCAAGCAAAATAGTTGCTAAGGTGGTAAAACTTGCTCCAACATGCAGTTGCCTAACTCTGTGCCTGTAAAAATATAAAAGAACTTGTACTTTTCATACCCCTGGGCTCAAAATAAGAGCTAAAAAACATCAATTGTGTGTCCTTACAGCGCTTTAATGATGGCATTCTGTCAGCCTTAAATAAGTTCAAATGATGAAAACTCGTCACAGATCCAAGCTAGCTACATGGTGTCTGTGAAAACAGAGGTAATCCAGCATTGTTCGCCTGCAGAGTGCTTTGACGTTTTGCTTTAAAAGAAAGAATGAAAAAGAATGCCATGTTTCACCTGCTGCTTCCACATTTGTTATTTCTATGAACACCTTCCAAGATAATATAAGATAAGACAGACTTTACTGATCCCACAGTGGAGAAATGTACATGTCACAGTAGCTCAGAATAGAGCACAAAGTAGAAAGTAGTACAAAAATACAGACGATGTAAATCCAGATAATATAAGTACAATAAAAATATAAAAAGTATGAAAAATATTAATTTGAATTTAACATCCAATACACACAGGCTATGTACACTATAAACAGCTTTCACTCGCAACAGTACGTTCACAAGATAATTGCACATCAGAGATGAGAATATATTGTATGTATGTATTGTGTGTAAAAGTGCATACACACACTCGACCACGTGTATAGCATAACCATCTTGCCAGCACAGACAGTCATAATCAATCGGTCTGGCCTGGCGTTAGTCACAGCTCTGATCTCTGTCTTTCTCTTTGTGACTGAGATTGCTAAATACAGACAGAGCAGACAGAAAACCAGCGCAATGGGACACTGAACAATGATAACAGATGAATACCTGCAAGTGACAATCAAAGTGCTCTTTCATCATCACGAATTGAATTTTGAAGATGGACAGCCCATCCCCACCCCCCTATTCTCCAAGCACACGTTTCCCGATCCTTCAGTTAAAGCTTCAAACTTTTTTGATTACGGCGGTGCTGATGGTGGAATGAGCATGTTACACCATCAGTCGATGCTACAGAGGAATGAATCAGCAGCAGGTTTTGTTGTTGATAGAGATAGTGTTTACAAGGATTTTTTCGTCTCCCCCTCTCATTTTTTGGTTCTGTCTACACTATTTCTCTCTTCTTATGCTATTTTCTCACGACCCTGCTGCTTCCGTTCTCTCCCATCTTCCTTTCCTTTCCATCCCAGGGAGTCGTGGCAGCAGAGAGGAGCAGAGGGGGTCAGCTCCTCGAGGAGCCAAAGATGTTGCCTTTCAGAGCAAACACCTTCAGCCTCCAGGTGTCAATCCAAGATGTCCCTCAGTTCCTGTGGAGTATCAAACCCTTTACCACATGTCAGGTAACCATGGCAGTACCTGAGAAAATATCACATAAAGAAACAGAGACTGGATAAAGTGCTACTTTGCACAATCCTGTTTTTGCTGTTTTGCTAGGGTGATTTCTGTGCTGTTGTTTGCACTGCTCCTCCCACGGTCCACTTGTAAACAGTGCTGTGCTGTGTTTGTGTTTGTTGGTTAGTGATTCTCCATTTGGCCTTTTACTCTTGGTCAATTGTGTGATATATTTTAATTTAAGGTCATATTTAACATACAATACTATATCAATTTTATTTTAATATAAATGTTGTGTTGTATAAATGACGCGTTATTCGTTATGGACAGGAAGTTGTTGTACCTTCAGTATACATCATCTGATCTGTCCAGAATTTCATGTTTAGCGAGAGTGCCATTCTGAGGAATTTGACATGTCAGTAAGGAGTCATACCCAGCGCGCTCTCTCCTCGAAACAGGAAATAAGTCTTGTATTACAGTTATCATGGCAAAATTTTCATTTTCTGTCCTGGTGTAGCTAATTTTCATCGTTACTGTGTGCTCCTTAGCCCGACTGCGGCCCTCACCAATGGGCGTGGGGGTGCGAGGGTCCGTTCACCGCTGCTTGAAGCTTAAATTATTGCATTGTTATTGCTATGAAAAATCATAACTCTATTGTTTGAGTAAGTTGATGTAAGCAACAATATTTTACCAGTAAATGATATGGCAGTCCTTTATGTTTAGGGGGTTCAGTGTTCTACTTTGTGACCGTAATTGTATCAGACTAAGACACAATGTTTGTATGCAGACAGCATGAGATGGGATGCACCACAGCAGCAGTAAATGCTGTTTTGTAGGCTACTTGTTGCTGCAATACAGAGCAGCTGAGCTGTGCCCCCCTTTGCTGCTCTTCACACTGCTTTCAAATGGCTCATTTATTTTATTCCCTTTTTTAATCCATCTAGATTCTGTAATTACTACAGATCATTTTCTTTATGAAATTACCTGTACGTTATT
Organism: Naso thynnoides; assembly: GCA_029783665.1. Lineage (NCBI taxonomy): Eukaryota > Metazoa > Chordata > Actinopteri > Acanthuriformes > Acanthuridae > Naso > Naso thynnoides. Next base: position 6,920,739 of record JAQLOL010000021.1, on the reverse strand, counting down.
ACGGTCAATTACCAGTAACCTGAACGCTGGCACAGCAGCTGTGGCTGTGGGTGTGCCCCAAGTTTCGATCCCTCAGGGCAGTACACGTGCCAAGGCTGGACAGCGTGACAGCGGACCAGCTGTGCAGAGCAGGTCCAGACCCAGGAGGGTGGAGACCACAACCTCAGCTGGTTGCAGGTCTTTGGCACCGTTATGTGTAACCATGGTTACACGTGCGCAACCATCTGATTACATTTAGCAGGCAGTATGTTCGTATGTAGATTCAAACTCACTCCATGCCTGTCACCGCTTCCCCTCCTTCCTCCATAACCACTCCAAGTTGTCATTATCTGCTCTGAGCTGCACGCTGCTCCGCTCAGCCAAAATCAAAGGCACCAGAGTTAATTCATCAGCAGGCAAACCAGACGTCGTTTTAACTCCATGATTTCACTGAGAATCCTTTACAGGTCATGTAAAGATGTGGCAGAGAAAGTATCTAGAAGAGGTCAAGGATGTTTCCTCACAGATGTGTCTGTTATCTGGACATTAATTATACATCTTTCTTTCTCTTTTTCCATAGTCCTACAAATATTGCTACGATTAAAAGACCAACAACCTGCTTCTGCTATCAGTTACTGGATGAGAATTTCAGGAGAAAACCATTTAGAAAACCATTCTCTTCTTAACAATGGCTGTTTTATTGAGCATATATACTGTATGCATCTCTCTCTCTCTCTCTCTCTCTCTCTCTCTCTCTCTCTCTCTTTATACATATATATGTGTGTGTGTGTGTGTGTGTGTGAGAGAGAGAGAGAGAGCAAAAGAGAGAGAGAGAGAGAGAAAGGCTGTGAATGTGACAGTGTGGCTACAAGTTATGCTGTAGAGCAAAGAGCTGAATCATTTCAATTACCGCATGTAGTTTACATCGCTGTGCACTGTGTTACGTTGATGTTGCTCCTTTTTTCTGCCACCCTAGGAATTCTCCTTCCTCCAAGTGTGGTGCAGCAACCAACAGCCCTTGCACTGTGCCTTCTCTCTGGAGAGATACAGCCCTGCCACCACGCAGCTCTCCTGCAAAATCAGTGTGCGCCAGGTCAAGGGCCATGAGCAGATTCTGCAGGTGTACACGGCTGTGGCTGAGGTGAGACTCTGCAACTGTGGGGATTGGTGGGTGCATTTCACTTTTGTACCCAACCTTTGTGTAACCTCCCTGGAGTGTGTTTACAGACAGCAGAGCCAGCTGTCCTCCTGAGCTTACACTTTGTGTTAATAGAGAGAGGCGGACACTCTTACTTTGTGTTTTTCTTCAAAGGTTTATGCTAAACACAGACATCAGAGACCCAGCTGCTCATTGTATTTACTGTATATATCTTTAAACTGTATTTGTCCAGGGAGAATGCTCCAGTAAATAGTCTGCTTTACATTTACAAACATTAACACCTGGAAGATGCTCCATATAAAGATATTTAGCCTTTCCTAATGCTTTTTAATTGTTAATTTTGACTCTTAATATATTTGCTGCCATTGTTTTCTTTTGATTTTATTGCCTTGTATTGATTGTTTTCACAATGTGTAAAAAGTCCTTCGGTGACGTGAAAGGGGCTTATAAATAGAATGTTGTTGGGTTTTTTTTCTTTTTTATTATAAAAAAATTCTTGCGTCTGTCGCTGACCAGCTCCACTGGAGCAGCTCGGATTTGGACATCCGCATACAAGAGCACCTTGACAGCTGTTTTCAAGGCAGTAAAAAAAAAAAAAAAAAAAAAAAAAGCAACGTATTGATTTTACCCAACAGCCGGTCCCAACCAGTCACAAAAATGTTTGCCCCACCGCACAGCCACCAACTCTAATTAAAGCACAGCACTGCAGTCATACAGAGGTGCAATATTATTTCTTATCACTTTTTAAGGTATGTTCCAATCCCACTCCAATGATTAGTTAGGATTTGTCATAATAGAAGAGAAGGAAGAAATAGAAGTGTTTATTGGAGCTGTGAGTTCTAATTATTAGCACAATCATTTTGGCACACACAGTAAACAGACTTTTGAAAAGGAGAGTTATGCACTGTTGGTCATATGGTTTAATCAGTATCCATCATACCACATGACCAACAGTTATGAAAATTGATTTAGTCAGATATTTATGTTTGTTTCATGTACAAATTTCAGAAACCTTGTGACGTCCAAATGACTCTACACAGATTTATGTTTCATTGCTATATCACTTTCAATTTCCACTTAGTCTCGTTACACTCAAATTGCAAAATTGGCGGATCGACATGCATATGTTTTTATCGTGCTTAGACCCATCGCTTTTTTAATGGTGTGATATCAGAATTATCTGTTCTGCATGGTTGAAGTAAACTAGGCCTGTAAAAGCTAAACTTTCTGATTTCTGGGGCAGCAGCTCAGACGGACATTTTGGAAAGCCCATGCTAGATTCACGCTGTTGCTCATATATAGTAAGGATTTTGAGCAGGCCATTACTATTTAATTTCTTTTTTTTCCCCTACATTTTAAACAGTATTTTGAATTTGAAATAGAAAGTGACACTTTTACCTTTGGCCTTGGCCTTTAAAGAATGTAGAGGGGTAATGTTTCACTGGATCTAAATTCTTTAGGATTCTTCTTTTTTCTGAGACAGAATTAACTGTCAGTGGCTCATTTGCATTGTTATGAGGAGTTTCATGTTCGCTCAATCATTTGAGGAGGGGTTGTACTCTTACATTGGTTTTCCATTTGACAAAACTGTTCAGGGGGACGCCCCAGTAGCTCAGTTGGTGAGTCCTTGCTGTAGCGGTCCCAGGCTCTATTCCACTCTGTTGACCGTTGCTCCATGTTGTTCCCTCTCTCCCCTGTTTCCTGTCCAGTCCTTCAGCTGTCCAATCAATACCGGCAAAAAACCCAGCAAAACAAAACAAAACAAACAAAAAAACAAACAAAAAACCCCCCAAAAAACTGTTCATCACTTAACACTGACAAAAAGTTTAACGTCAGGACTCCAGTAGGTAATAAACACTCAGTGCATTTACATTGCATTAGAGAAAATTGATTTATTGTGGTAGTCTGGCTAAAGCCGGACTTTTAAAATCCATGTAAATGTGTTAGTCCCACTGAAATTGCACTAAATCAAACATCTCAAATTTGAGCTAACACATCTAGATAATTTTAGGTCGAATTTACTCCTGCATGTATACGCCTCAACTGGACTCAGACTGGCCTAAGCAGTGTGCGCATGATCGATGGTCCCTGCGGTGGGCTTTGACAGTAACTCGAACAGCATAAATTTGTAGAAGATCAGCTAGGAAGAAAACAAAAATCCTGTAAGCATGGGGGGAACGCATCCATCTAATCTGTACCACAGTAAAGAGTAAATATGAAGAGTGCAGCGTTGTAAAGTTGTCCATGTTTTCACCATTCGACGTGGATTTTGCAAGCTGTTTGCTAACTTGTTTGTAGCTTGCTTGGCTAAATGGAAGAAGGTCACATAGCAACCAGCTGAACAGGGCATATCGCTGCCTACCGTGTCAGGGTCAGACAAAAAAAAGAATTGTCCCTCAGCACTCGTATACTGGGACAAGGACAGCAGTCCAATTAAATGGATTAATCGAGCTACAACCGTAGTTCAACTTAACTGTGCATAAAAACATACTGAGTGAGCAGAGCCATCACGGAGTGTAAACAGTGTTAAGGCTCCCTCACATCGAACTGACAACAAAGATCGGCAGCTTTGTCGTGCTCAGGGGACTTTCCCTCTCTGTTTCGATGTCTTTTTTCTTGTGCTGCTCCACTTACTTGAACAGCCAGTCATGGTGTTTAAACCTCCGAAAGCCTCCAACAAGCGCGGAGCAGTTCTAACACTGCTGTTCACACCACACTGTCAAGAGACACTGACTGTCTGACAGCCCTGACAAAGTCCCAACTCCCGACCGTCAGCCCGATGCGAAGGAGCCTTAAGGGAGCCATGGTGTTGTTAGTCTGCAGGGTGAACTACTCAACAGGTTGATAGCACACAATAGTATATATATGACTGCAATAATATATTTCAAAAAGGGATTTGGTTTGTGTTTGCCATGCACATCAGCCAGGAAGTAAGTGGACAAATTGTTGCAGAACAGAAGTGTAATGTGACCATACCTTTTGCACAAAAAAACTAAAAACTGGGCACCTTCACCTGGCTAGCCAGTGAGTTAGCAAGGTTAGGGTGATTCTGACCAATTAAAGAGACTTTCTTTGTACAATTCTAGAGGCTGCCAGATATCTCTTTGTTTACAGTCCACATACTCCTGCTTTAAAGTTTTAGACGTGCCTATCTGAATTGTCTGCAGTAAATCCCGCCCTTTTGGCTCTCCAGGATGGATGAAAAACCCCACAAAGCAATGAATTGCAAAACCTGTCCAACTCTGGTGTGATTATTGTCCGTTTCTGTTCTGTTGTGTTTCTCTAGACTGAAAAGGAGTCCATTCCAATTTTTATGCAGACAGACTGCACCATCACGTCCCAGATGGGGTCCAAGGCCTTTAAAATCCCCTCGTCCATCCACCAGAGGATCTGCGCCACCTTCGACACTGCAAATGCCAAGGGCAAGGACTGGCAACTCTTAGCCCAGAAACTGCACTTAGATCGGTGAGTGTCTGATGTGCATCCTCTCTAAAGTTGCATGACATGAGCGCCCTGTTCTCTGTGATGGCCTTACCTTGAACACGTACAGATAACAATTTCATGAATGTTAATCGTTTAACTCAGTTGTTCTCAGCCTTTTTGGGGTACTGGACCCCCT
>JAQLOL010000021.1:6895094-6906321 GCA_029783665.1 Naso thynnoides | reverse complement strand
CTGACTTGCTGATTCCACCATGACTTTGTTCATGTTATTTTTCTCTGTTATTGTTTTTTCAGGGGCATACATACACATTCAACAGTATTAGCAATTATAGACACCCCCCAGCCCCCAAATTAAAAAAAAAAAAAAGTTAGGCAAATTTCTGTGATCTCACACAGCCCTGGATTTGCCACTGTGTCTGTCGTCTCCCACGTTTTTGAAATTGATGACATTTGAAAACCCTGTAGTGTGCACTCGGCATGATAATTACAGTATTGTATTTCTTTGTAAGATGAACTGCAAGAACATTAATACAAAGTTAAAGTTTATCACATACTGTCATTTTTGGTGATGCTTTATAGGAGAAATTAAGACAAATTGGCCACTACAGACAGTTGATTTCATCACAGCATAATTAGGCCTGGAGTGAGTCAATGTCTTATAACCTATTAGAATATTGGATAATGTCTAATATTTTAAGTTGACAAATATGTAAATATAGTTACAGCTTCTAACAGAATGATGCCACTCACTTTTTCACATTTAAACTGTTTTCACGTTTACAGAATCTGTCAGCAGAACTGAATGGAGTGGGCGAAGTCAAAGGTTTATTGCATCTGTCTTGATAAAAAGCACAACAGACAGAGCACTATGTGCCGCACCATCTCAGAGATGCGCCTGAACGTATAGTCTTCATGCCCTATTTACTGGTGGGCAGATTCTCTATCCCTTTTGATTGCTGTTACAATTCCTCCAGTGAAAAAGTGAGTGACCTGGCTTACTGAGGGTAACCTGACTTAAGATCCTCTCAACCCTACACAACCTTTCTTCCAGTGTACACAGAAGACAGCGCGGAGAAAAATATTTTCCATTTCATCAGAACTGAGCTTGACCTCAGTGCGGCGGATGAGGAGACTGCAATACAGTCTGAATGCAAAATTTACTTATCTAAAAAGAAAAGTTGCTAAGAGGTCTTAAGCCTCCTCCCCGTGTGGCCTTATCATCAAAAACACAAGTTAGAGCAGAGTGCAGGGGTGAACGGCACAGACTTTCTTTCATGAATACTCGATTCTGAGTTATTACGTTTTTTCTTTTTAAGACGGAGTTGTAAATTTAGAATAATGTGATGAGCTGCTTTGCACAATATGCGGATGTAGTGCTTCTATCACTCTGCAGTCTCTCTTCCTAAGTCTGCCCTGCAGCCTGTGAAGCCATCAGTCACACAACTCTGAGTCCAGAACAGACGCATCAGGTTCAAGGATATTCCCAAAACTTCCATCACAACTGTGACAGTTAGCTCAGCCCAACAATTAATAGACTGACACTGAAGATAAAACTTCATTTCAATCCCGTCACTTCTTCTCCAGCCTGCATCAACTCATGTTTCACAACCAAACTGAGGATGTTAAGTTGGGTCCACCCCTTCCTGTGTGGCTGCATATCTGTGTGCTGCAGACAACTGCGTATTAGATAAATTTTTAACTGACACACAAAGGAGAATGAGGTTTGGAAAGAGCTAACGAAGGCTGACTTCATGTATTGTGAGATTAGAGGCTCTGTACAATAATCTTTCCCATTATCCCGCAGGGTTTAACAGCAGAGGGAAAATGTCGTTCAGTTTGCACAGCAACACAAGTGATGCCATCTTTGTTCAGCCTGAAAGCAGTTATGCTTATACGAGATTAATTACAATGGGTACAAAAGGATTTTTATTTTTATTTTTTATTTATTTATTTTTCTCTAATATGCATTTAATTTGAATTGTTGCAATAAATCTTGTCATTAACAAGATCAGTCCAGTTTCTGTACAAAACGACCTTGACCCTAAACCTGAAAGGCAAGCAATTAAAATATTGATTAAGGCATCTAGCGGTACAGTAGCAGGTGAGATATGATGTTTTAAAAGTTTAGTTCAGTGAGTTCAGCTGAAGATTACACGTATATTTAACAATCAACAACTATTTGCAGGTTCAAGCCCATCAGCGAAAGAGTGTCACAATGTCAGTAATGGATGCAGTGTGTGAATGGATGAAGTTTGATGCGTTCAACAAAACACACAACCGTAACTCATCTGGCTGGTGGAGGACCTATGAAGAAGAAGAAGATAGGAGAAAGAGTTAAACAGGAAGGTCACAAGGAACACTCCGCTCTTACCTTACAAACAGAAGGATGAGAGACGGAGATTACAATTTAACATGAGAGACGCAGCTCTGAAAAATCACATACCTGCTGCTCTCAAGTGTGATTTCAAATATTTTGATGAGATTTGATAAAGCATTTGGGGAAATAGAAAGCGTTGTGCATGCAGTACTAACAACAATAGGTGGGTTTACATGGAGCCTAATAATCCTGTTAGAATCAGTTTCAAACCTCAATCCAAATAAAAACACTCTGTATAAACCCCTTAGTCAGTTTAAACTGGCTCAAAAAAAAACTCATTACTGAAACATCATCATCATCATCATCATCATCATTTTCATCATCATAACCATCATTATCATCATCGTCGTCGTCATCGTTGTCATCATAACCATCATCATCATCATTGTCATCATCATCGTCGTAGACTTAATTTGTATAGCACCTTTAAAAACAAAGTTACAAAGTGTTGCACAAACATACAACAAAGCAAAACAAAACTGTCAATCAAAACAAAGATTAAACAGTGAAATAGAATGAACAGAGTCTGGATAATAAATAAAATAATCAAACAATCAAAATCAGGTGTAAAAGCAGCTTTAAAAAGGCATGTTTTAAGGAGTGATTTAAAATGGGGCACAGATTCACACACCTGATCTCAACAAGCAAGGCTGCAGAAAAAGCACAGTCACCTGTTTACAAGATTCAAACGGTCCGTGTCCATGAACGTCTCTGTGGCTGTGATACAATTATATCATTAATGAAACTTAACTGTTGCCACATGGCTGCTCTCACTGGATATGTTGTTTGTCGCAGCATTAGTGATTTTAGGCATGGACAGTGAAGAAAGCTTGGGATAAAGCAGTTTTGAATGGAGTTCTAAAATAAAAAGTACAGAAAAGACAAAATCTCTGTCATTAACTAATGTTAATATATCAACCAAATAATTTTACACGACATTTTGTTGGCTGTTTTATCACCCAAAATCACAAGAAGATCTGAGGTTTTAATTTTTTTTAAAAATTGTCATTGAGGATTTAATTTTCATAAACTGCAAAGCAGTAATGTTTTATTTTATGATCAGTAGGCTATTGTACATAATTACAAGTTTGAGGTCCATGTATTTTACTTGAATATATTCAATTTAAGTGTCTTTATGCAAACTCCACGTGATTTATATTACCGTTAATTTTAACACTGTGCTCAACAGTTTCGTTGATTTTAGTTAGACTACAAAACATATGAACTTTCTAAGATACATTGTTAGAAATGAGAAGCCCTGCATCCACACATGGGTGTTTGTTAGCCACGGTTTATGATGTAATTGTTCAAATTAGCTCCACCTTAATAGCGTGCTGCTGGAGTAGTTTTTTTGTGTGTATTTGTTTGTTCGTTCGTTTGTTTAATTAAACATACTTTCACTGAAGTGGAATTCAAATTGTACAGCTGTTTCTTTGTATGTTGTGTTTTGTAAATCTCTGCTTTTTACATTAATTTAAAAAAAAAATCCGAAGACTTATTTTGTCACTGGTCTGTGTTCTCCTGTGTACACTGGCCTCGTATCTGTGGGATGGGTGGTAACAAACACTGCGTCATCGTCATCACCACCTAAATCGTCACACCTGCGCTAAACTTTGTAGACAGCACGCGCGACGCCAGCCAGGGCATTTTACCGCAAATACATTTTTGGAATAGGCCTAAATTAGTCGGCATCTTTGGATTTTTACATCTCGATGAAGGCATGACCAAGTTCCTGCAGTATATAGTAAGTTTACCCAAGTTTTCTTTTTTCTCTGAACCAAGCCTGCAGTTTCTGAATATGCCAAACACTTTTCACTCTGTCGTGTTGAGTCAGTGGGAATCCGAACTTTGATTATTAGTGATGAGCTAACTCTCAGTCGGTGTTTGTTCAGGCAGAAAAGGTGTTGTCTTAGTTCCGCGGCTGTTTTCTGTTGACTTGGCCGAAGAAGCGAGTATCTGTACTTTTTCTTCTCGGGAAATTAAATTGGAAATGGATTTTGCGGTTGACTAGTTGGAGTCTCCGCGAGCCTCTTCGCGCGAGCAGTCTGAACACAGGTGCCAAATTCCTCATTGGCTTCAGAAAGTGACTTGTTCATTCAAGCTCTGGAGCTGCAGCGCAGAGTTTCTGTGCTTGTTTGCTGAGGGTAAAGAAAAATTCAAATACCCGGCTAATTAAACCCCCAGGCTGTTATAGGCTACTCTTAACTTCTGACCGGCTGTTGCCCGGTTGTGTTATCGATCTCTATTCAAGATTGTGGTCATTTAATATGCTTTTAGAATTTATGTATGTGCCCATTTCTGAGTTCAGTGACTTATGACAGCCTATTTAATTCCTGCACAGGCAAAGTAGTAATCAGCTAAACGTCTTAACTTAACTGAACTTAACCGAAATTACACCTTTTATCTGATTTGCTGGGTAGTCGGACGGTGCCTTTCCTTTAAAGTTACACGCTCGGGGAGCAAAAACTACAGCGTAACTACCCCCAAAGTTGACATTTAATCTAAACGAAGCGCTGGTTTGTGCATTACACACATGCCGATTCGAAGCGTGGTTTCGAAAGGTTCAGAAAATGTCTTTATACTGTGGCCGAGATGTTTTGTGCGTTGCTGCGTCGTTAAAAACGGTTTTATGCGACTGTTTTGAATGGAGGTTTGTGTGAGTTTCCCCTTCGTGCTGGGTGCTAAGACTCGTTCAGCAGCATTTAAAAAGGTGAAATTTAACACACATATTTTTTTTAAATTCAAATTAAAGAAAAAAGGCTAAAGAAAGGGGGGAGCGGTGATTTGACACTCGGGCTAATTTACGCAGGTGTGTGAATGACTGTGCGTGCGTCCACGTGACTTTGTGCTCGCAAGAAGTCCCTGAGATCCTTTCCAGCGGCGCTGTTTAATGTCAGGAAATAGTTCAATAAGGTGTGGATCAATCTCCCTCTCCTTACTGCCTTATTTGGCTCAGTCGTCAACCTGGCCAGGTACTGACTGGATCCATCTTGTTTGTCCGCAGCTGATCACGTGTTTGTGATCGGTGTCGTTTGTTTCCGTGTCCTACACATGGGGTTAAATGTTTGTTCAAAATGAAATTACCTTCCGCCGCCATGTCCCACTGCTCGGATCTGAACTTAATTCACTTGTGGCCTGATCAGAATTGCATCATATCCGACAGGCAGAGTCTTGTGAAGTGTTGCGTCATTTTAAATATTTTTGCGAAGCCAGGAATCTGCCAGAGGAAAATGATTCAGATTTTGCGTTTGGAGTAACAGAACTTAAGATATGATAAGTATTCCCACGAGTTCTTTCCTGTGGCTGCGGCTGCTGTGCTTACGCTGGCATTGAGAAGCCATGAATGAAGGGATGGGCTGTCAAAGCCAACTATGGCTGCTACACTGACATGACTTTTAACACCGGAGGGTTTTGGTAGCCTTTCTTATGTCGCTGGTGGTGTTCCTTAAATTTAATTGAGTCAATATTTTTAAAAGATGTAGAGCGCCATTTTCTAAAATTAACATCACAAAGACATCAAAGGGAAGAAAGAACAAGTGGTTAAAGCAGACTAAGGATCCAGATGTTTTTAAGTGGGAGAGGCAAATCTATAGAATACTCAACACAACTACCTCAACTTTTATTTGACCAAAATTCTGACAATTTCCAGATGTAAAGACAGAGAGCACCACATTTGATGGAAACCATAAAAAGTCATTTTTACTTTAAAAAAGAAAAAAGAAAAAAAGACCTAACAGTTACAAAATTATCCAAAAATTAGACCTGCCACGAACAGTTACTTTCATCATCAATTAATGTCAGTGTTTTTCGTAATCGTTTGGTCAGTAAAGTGCCAGATATTTTATTTATGTATAAAAAATTCAATAAACTTGTCCCTTTGTAAATTACCAGAGCAGAAGCTGAGATATTTAAATGTCTTGTTTTGAACTAAAAGTGTCAGATTTAAGAGCTGAATTGAAAGCATTTTTGTTTTAAGTACTAAAAATATGAATCATTTTATTCTTTTCCCGATTGATTTATTTCGTCAACCTCCTAATGTTGTATCATTTCAGATCAACAAACTGCTAAGAAAAACAGATCCTGCAATATAAAGTTGCCAACAAAAATTCAGTTCTTGATTTTTAACACATTAATTGCTGTTGTGTCATTTCCCGAAGGTTTTTTCTTTGTTTGTCTGGCTTTTCAAACCCTCGGGGGTGTTTCCGTGGTCCGGCCCTGGAGGCAGGTCACGACGGGACATCTACTGCAGAGAAGACCTAGAGTTCCAGAGCGGCAACATCTGCTGTTTAAACTGTCCCGCTGGTAAGCCGCATCGAGTCACATATGATTTAGTCTGCTGAGAATTAAGTCCTGTCACCATCAACACAGCTGTGAAGCAGGCTGAGCTTGAGCGTTACAGGTTATTGATGTATAGTCAGGGTGCAAAGCTCAGTTTAACTGTGTTGTTTTTGCTTTTTGCGTGTGTGTTAGGAACACGAATGGTATCGCCCTGCACCAAGGCACATCAGAAAGGACAGTGTGTGGAATGTGACGACGGGACATTCACGGAGCACTCCAACAGTCTGAGGCACTGCTTTAGGTGCACACAGTGTCGCTCAGGTAATTCTGCTCAGTGACCGACACTATCGAACTATTGAACTTAATGTGGAAGAAAAATCCCGATAAAACGTTTCGCTCTGAGTGAGCATAAAGTCACATTTAACAAGGTCCTTCTCATGTTGCTTTCTCAGACCAGGAAATTGCAAGGCCGTGTACTCATACTCACAACAGTGAATGTCGGTGCAAATCGGGAGGATTTTGTGATCCTGAGGAAGCGTGTGAGGTGTGCAAGAAATGTTCGAGGTGAGAATCTATGCAGATCCAAAAACCTTTAACCAAATGTTTGGATCATTCAAAGTGAGTGACGGGGAAAAAAATCCTCTTTGTTTCACTCTTTTCTCAGTTGGAGTACGTCCCTAAGACAGTCTCGCTCATTTTAATTTGTTCATGCTTAATACATTTTTTTTTGTCTTCCTCCTAACTAGATGTGAAAACGATGAAGAGGTAATGAGGAACTGCACCTCTACTACCAACACAGAGTGCAAGAAAGTTCATCCCAAATCTGTCTCAGCCTCAGGTACAATGAAGTAGAAGCTAATGGCATTTGTAAAACTTTTCAAACATTCTAAATACAATAGGTGTTGCTAGAGATGTGTGGTGTTTTGTTAAAATGGAAAAAAAGCCACATTTCCTTATTTTGGAACACTTGTATCCCAATGCAAACTATGACTTTACATAAACTTTGACTGTCATGGCTCAATATTCTTTCACTTAGACTGAAAATCCTCCCTAACTCTCACTTTTTTCTCTTTTTAAAAAAAAAAAAAAAATCAGCAAATGCCTATGTGATTGTGCCAGTTACACTGTTAGCTACTGGGGTAATTATTGGAATCGCCCTGGTCGTCTGGAGACGTCATAGATCAACAGGTACGTTAAAAAAAAAAAAAAAAAAAAAGAAGGTATAACAGTACCTTTTTACCTTTTGCAAATGAATAAATAAGAGTGTAGGGTAAATGATTTTTTTGTGACTGAAGTGAGGCATCAGTAATAAACTAAGACTGAATCATTAACCGTTAGGAGGTCCTCGTAGCGACTGTTAAAAAATCTTCCTTAAGATGTATGCAAGAGGCTGACTTTTGGGTCGGGACAGGAAGAACAGTTAAAGTAATGACACTAGGTCAAGTATTATACATAAATGTGCAGTTTATGTGAATAAACACTGTATTGTTATTATTTACATGTTTGGCCATGTTAAGAGTACAGTCTCTCTCTACTAAAATTTTTCCTTTTTTAAAAATTTTTTTTGTATTGTATGAAAGACTACAAAATTTGATTTCAGTGTGCAACCCTGTGTTGCAAAGAATTTCTTTGTGTATTGCACCTTGTTCGGTGTTGATTTACCTATTAATGCAAGTTCAAGCCACACATACTAAGTGCTGTCAGATAGCTGCCTGTCAACTTTGGTTGAATTTCTGTAAGTTGAATAATCCTCTCTTGTCGTCCTTTCTTCAGATTCTCCGAGAAATGCACCTGAAAGACAGAAAGTTGGACAAGTAAGTCACTTACAACAAGCACAGCAATAAAAACAGCTGGTTGGATAGATTGTATTTAAAATTAATAGAGATTAATACAACAGCCTGTACCTAATGTGCTGTAGGCTGAGGGGAAAAAAAGGTGTTCAGAAGGATTCTGTTTTCAAGAAGGGCATAAAGGATGTCTGTTTGAACATGTCCATCCTCTCCAGCATGACAATGAAAACTGTCCCACTGAGGAAGGGAGGAACCCAGAACCAAAGCTGAGTGTCTCAAGTCTGTTTCATCCCCGGCAACTGGTGAGAACCAGACCCTCCTCTCATGTAGAGGACGAGCGTAAAGTGCTGTGTGAAAGCCTCAACAGCTCAGCCAGTAACTCCCAGCACAGTCTAACCATCCCCGCATCTCCCCCACAAGCCCGCTCCATGATCCCCTGGCAGCCCGACAGGAGGGTGAGACAAGAATCTCATTTCCACCGCTGCTTCCATCCTCGCTTCTTTCCTTCTTTCCTTCTCACCTGCTCGTTTTTATGCAGTAATGCCTTGCCATCTTAACTGCCGATGCCCTCAGCTGTCTGGTTTCACTGGTCTGACTGTGGTTCTCCTCCAGTTTTTCCACTCGCCTCTCATAAGACAAAGAACATAAAACTGTAAAAGGATCACAAATGCATTATCACTCAACAAGTGTGTGTCACAAGCTCCAGTTTACTTTCATTCCAAAACTTAATGTTGGCCATTCTGTGTTTACCTTCTGATAGTCTACACATCAAAATCATATTTGTTTGATGAGAAAATACCACACAGTTTATAATCTCTGTGATCTTCACTTTTTACCCTACATAGCTTTAAAATTTCTGGAAATTGAACTTAAAATCCATTTGAATTCAGACTTTACCTGTCCCCTAATGCTCAGAGTCACTGTGGTTGTAAATGTTGCAGTGACTTGCTAATGGCAGAAAGCATTCTGTAAAATGTCTTCCTCAGTCCCCATCAACTACTTAGAACTATGACACAGTTACAGGCTCACTGTAATTGAGTTGTTTTGATATTGTTGGGAGCAGAAGCTGATGAGTCACATGTTCCTTGTTAAACTTGATTAAAGATTAACATGGAGAGAGAGAGAGAGTTTTCAGCCTGTATTCTTTTCATTTCAACCTGAAATACATTTCACATTTTTAGAAATCTCTCTTGCAAACAAATGATTCTGAGTCAAGCTTACTGGAGCAACTGTCCAATCAGTAAGATTTTTGGCCCAAGTAACTGAATAAGAGATGAGTGGTATTCACCAGGGGTCACAATTTATGCTTTCTGAAGAATTTTTGCTTACCTCTGTAGATATTAAATGATTGTTTCTCTTCTTTGTCATTTAGGAAGATGAACAGTTTCCCAAGCTCGTTCCTGTGAATGGTAAAGTGTTTTTATTTTCATTCTTTCTCTAAATTGTTAGAGCCCTTCTTATGTTCTTGACACACTGTCTGTCTCGCATTGTGTTCAGATCTTATGTTGGTATAAATGCAATCTGTACAACGCGCAGACATCCGCACATGCAACGTCGTTATCCCATTTTGACATGTGACTTCTGCGTCATTCCGCGCTGCACTGGCTGGCGTAAAAATTGCTGAGTATTGCCAAGCCCACAGCTCATATTGCTGATCTCTCATCCACAGAGACTGGTTAACTGTCGTGGCATTTACAGTAACTGCAAATGATGTTGAACCGTCTTTTCCGTTTCCTTGTGACAGAAAAGCGTCGCAAATGTCCCCTTCCTCAACAGAGAAAAAGGAAAAATAGGCTGTACAGTAGTAATTTTTTTGGTAACCACACACCTGCCATGTTGACAACCTGCAGGTGATTTGCAGCAGTGCCTAATCAGCTGGAGGACAGAGATCCAATCTGAATGTGGATAACGAGAATGCATTAAAAATACCAGCTGTAAATGCAAAGGCAAGATCTGATCGCTTATTATCTGGACAACTTTTCTGGATACAGGTCGCGTTTCAATACCAGGTGTAAAACGAGTGTGAGATACACATGGATCAGTGTGTATCTTTTTTGTTTAAAAACAACAACAACAGATTCAACTTTAGTTTTTTGTGAAGCCTCACTCTTGTTGTTGCAAACTATAGGAGTTGTGAATGTTCATAATAAATGATATTACTCCAATGATGACCACATACCTGGCTGAGGTCAGGGTGCTTGAATGAAGGTTTTTATCTGTTTATTTATTTATTTTTTTCTTATTTCTTTTTTTCTTGCAGGTGACGAATCTCTGAAGAAATGCTTTGAATATTTTGAGGATATGGACTTCGACTACCACAAGAGATTCTTCCGTCACCTTGGGATTAGCGACAATGTGATCAAAGGCAAAGAGAGCGTCCTCTATGAAGACAAGATCCATGCATTGCTGAATGTTTGGGTGGAGAAAGTAGGCAGTGAAGCCAGCTTAAATGACCTGCTGAAAGCATTAGTTGACTTGAATCAAAGGCGAACAGCTGAGAATATCAAGCAGAATGCAATTCTCTTTGGTCATTACTGCTATGAGGATTGAGAGGGAATTTGTTTATAAACAAAAAAAACCCCACACCATGAATAAATGCAGTCTTCATTGATAAAAGCTTATGCTCCGTCCAACACTGGTTGGACTAGCATAGCACTACTGCCCAGTGTGGTGTCTTATAACCACTGTGGTGTCTAATGTGATACGCTTTGTATCATCTAATAAAGGGCAGAGTAGTAGCTACCAAAGCAGCATGATGTCGGCCCTTGGGGCTTTTTGTAAGCTCCCTCCTTGTCAAAGACTTTTTGGAGTAGAAGGGCTACCACTTTCTGTGGTCTCCTGGTGAGAAAAAAATTCTTGTATGCTTACAAAGTGTGCATTTTATTCAAGTTGCTGCTGCTTTTTTAATAGGATTTCTTTACGGCTCTAATTGCGAAATATGGGGTTTTGTTGAGTCAAACCTGATGCAACTAGATGCCTGCTTGAACTTACAAGAAAAAAAAAAAGTCAAACTC
>JAQLOL010000021.1:6880956-6894994 GCA_029783665.1 Naso thynnoides | reverse complement strand
TATGGACATGATCTGCTGCTTTTATCCATTTTAGCTGATGAGCTAATGGAGAGCTTAACAGCATGCCTTGTTTAAACTAGTACAGATTTGGTTGAAAGTGAAAGAAGACTTTTAGATATCCAAGTGCCATGTAACCTTTTTCTTTCTAGCATTTTAATGACTGTTTTTCAGTGTGTGAGTCCACTATACTGCATACTGAAACACAGTCTTTTAATTTCTGTTGCAACTTTGCCTCTGTTTAACTCAGATGTCTAAAAAAAAAAAATTAACAAGTTCGCTCTTTGGACGTTCTTTGACTTGCAAACCACTAACTCACACTTAATGTCGGTCTTTGAATTTGTTCAGCCTGCAGATCCCTCCAGGATGGCGTCCGTCGTGAGATTCTACATATGCTACCTGCTGTGCCTCGCTCTGGGCCTAGCCTGCATGGTGTGTGTGTGCTTGTGGAACGCACGGTGGCGCGGTGGTTTCGCCTGGGATGGCTCGGCCCGGCAATTCAACTGGCACCCCGTTTTGATGGTAACAGGTCTAGTCGTGCTGTATGGTTACGGTGAGTGCCTTTTCAAAGTCTGATCATACAGTGTTTCACTTCTGTTTCTCACTTCTGTCTTCCTCATGACAGTCCCACTATTTTAAGGTAATTAGACATTACAGGTTAAGAGGAGACCTAGCATACAATTTTGTGGGACATTTCAGAAGTGTAAATGTGAGGAGACATGCCCAGTGACCATTATGCTTAAAGGGCCACATGTCAGTGATCACAGTCATTGTCTTCTTCTGACGTAATGGAGAAATTTCAAATGAAAGAAGGGGCTTTTCAGACTGAAACTGTGAAGCACCTCTACAGAACTACGTGATGTACTGGATATTATTTTGTGTTGATGACTTCTGTCTCTGTTCAGTGCATCATGTGAATAAAACTGTCAATACAAGGTAGAAACTTCCCCTTTATGCCAAAACAACATTTGAATTGGAAGTTCTATGCAGCCTAAATTTGCATAATAACTTGTGACACCCATCTGGTCATACTTATTCATTAATGTCTGAAGTATCTTGATTCCTTTCCTCATTAGGTGAAGTGTCTAAAAAAAAAAAAAAAAAATTGGAGCACTGATACTGAATGTCAGTGGTTAAGTTTTATATTTAAAGCACACAGCATGCCATGTTTTACATACATTACATAATGAGGTTTCATAAGTGCTTTGGTAGTAAGTCAGTGAGCCTCAGCAACCTCTGTTGGCTTATAGTTGTCTGAAGCATTGGTTCCTAACCTGGAGGTGAGGATCCATGTTTGTGGGAGCTGATTTCAGCAGCGGGGTCTGTCTTGGATTTGTGTGCACACACGGCGGTTTATGTGAACAGTTGTTTATACCGAAGACAAACACAAAAATAAAGCCGCACATTTTCTCTTTATCACAACAGGAAAACATTGAATTTACAGCATAAAATCCCGAGTAAAACTAAGTGTGAATTCAGGTTAAATGAACCAGACTATGTTTTGTTGGTTTTTGATGAGGTGTAGAAGTACAGCATTTTAAAGCTGCAGTTGGTTACTTTTGCTAACTGGCTAACAAGCTAACATTAGCTGTAGCATTAGACGCACTGGGAAGCAACTCTGCTGCACCCTCTCCTCCCTGTTTTTGCCCCAGCTCACGTTTGATTTCATTTGTTGTCGCTCTCTCACTTTTAAGTTCTGTTTGAACCAAGACAAAACGGTTGCAGGGAAAGTTACAGCAGGGTAAGTTGGTCCGTCTCGGCTCGAGCTCGCGCCGACTGACGGTGTCACCTGCAGACTCTGTTGCTGGCAGAGGTGAATCTGAGCGTAAGACACAAACAGCTAATCAGCTCGCACTGATGTCTCCTGTCTCTAAGAAGCACAATGTTAAGCTAGTTGCTGCTTGTGTAAGACTTAAAGCTAAAGTTTAGGTCTTGGGACTTATCAGTCTTGACTTGGGACGTGATTGAAAAGACTTGAGACTTACTTATTGACTTGCAAAACATTGGCTTGGTCCAAGTCATGCTGTTCACATTGACAGTAATACATAATTGTAACATTAGCGTTGCGTCTTTTCTGTTATCGCCTTCTCTCTGCAGGAGCTGTGTTGTACCGGGTTCCCCTGACATGGGGTCAAAATAAACTTCCCTGGAAGCTGCTGCATGCCGCAGTGATGCTCCTCGCCCTCATCCTGTCAATTGTGGGGCTTTGCGCTGTGTTTGACTTCCACAATGCTAACAAAACTCCTAACCTTTACTCCTTGCACAGCTGGATTGGAATTGCTGCAACTGCCCTTTTTGCCCTGCAGGTATACAGTTTTAAATAATTTAGTGCAAGAAGCCAGTCCTTAGTTTTTTCTCTTTGCTGTCCTTATTCTGTGTCTGATTAACTTTAGTCATCCACCTGTGTGTTCCCTGTATTTGTGTATGTCTGATGTCTGTCCCTGCATCCATCCATTCAGTGGGTGGTGGGAATGGCCGGCTTCCTCCTGCCCTGCTCTCCAGTATCACTGCGTAAACTCCTAAAACCCATACATGTGTGGTTTGGAGGAAGCATAATGTTGCTTAGCATCACTGCCTGCATCTCAGGAATCAATGAGAAACTCTTCTTTGTGCTGTGAGTGCCAAATTTCTGTCAGTATAATTAATATTTTCTTTCAAGATAAGCTGGTAATATTGCCCATTTCTATGTGTTTTTCCACAGCAAAGGAAACAGCAATGGAACTCAGCCGTATGCAAAACTTCCCCCTGAGGCTCTTTTAGGAAATTCTGTTGGAGTTTTAATTGTTGCCTTTGGCCTGGTTGTCCTAAAGATTTTGTCCAACCATGAATGGCAGCGACCAGACTACGGGCCTGAGGAGATGGCTTACACGGTAAGAGTGCAGATAATATGCAGTAAAATAAATTAAAAGAATCATTTTAAGGAGGAAACTATTTGCACCAAGGTGTCTGTAGCCAGCAATGCTATTTTGAGTTCTAGTTTCCTAAAGCTTGATGCAGACCTTAAGATTTTTTAAATCTTACTGGATTTTACAAAAAAAAGGGAGACCACAGACATGATGCTGATTTAACAGATTTGTAATATTTAATTCTAAGAGCGTACGCACCGGACAGGCAGTCAAGATGCAGGGGTGCACAAGTATTGTTTCTATTAAACAATTTCATTTCATTCTTGTCATTCCAGGGTTGTGGGAAACGTGTATTGTCAAATTTAAGTTCAGGAAGAAAAAAAACAAAAACTGAAAAAGGTCTACAGAATCTTTGTCTGTTGTGACACCAACAGAAACAAAAACAAGAAAAAAATGTTGATGAAGTCATGGCAGAATCAGTATGGCTTCTGCTTTTTGTTGGGAAAAAAAACAAAACATTTACATAAATGTTACTTAATAATTATGCATCCATCATATCTAATGCATGTGATACAGAAATTGAACATTGTCCTCCTTACCAAAACCAAATAACAAAAAAACAAACAAACAAACCAAAAACAAATTAACAATATGTTTTGACACACAAAAATCGCTCATGGTGGAATAACTTCTCCTAAATGCAGCCTCAGTATAAAATTATCCTCCAAGTATTTACTTAATCTTGCTTTCAACACATTTATGAACAGTTTACTAGGACAACTTAAAATGTGAAGCATTTGGTACTGTCACAATCTCCAGTGTTGCCTTCCTCAAAGAAATTGGTACAATTTAACCAAACATTCAGTCTTCAGTTATAACACCAGTATTCAGGATTTTCTTAAACAGAAAGACATATATGGGCATAAAAAGGCATGCAGTGCTTTTAATTTGATCGTTCAGGACAGCTTTTTACGTTTTGGTTTTAGAATTACCTTTTTTTTATTTTTTTTTGTTCAGCACAAGCAGCATCATAGGACATAGTTCGGATTTGAGTGGTAAAACTTTGGGATGAGCCGAGTACTTGCCTGAAACAAGCATCCAGTACGGATAATGCACTTTTTACGAGCAAGAGGATGGGACAAGTAAAATGTGTCAGTATGATGAAAGAAAATAATCAGCAGTCTCAGATATTCTGTGCAAACATACTGACAGAGCCCGGCCTCCTCCGCGACATGCTGCAGCTCTGCTCTGACACACATACACAGTCAACCCGCTGTCAGATGCAGCCTCTCTGTACAGTGTCTGCAGGAATTAACAACAACGCGACTCTCCTCTCTTAACTCAGCTGAGTCATCCGTTGAACTTAGCTCGTGTTTGGTGCGGTGCAGCTGGGAGCGCAGGTCGTCAGCCAGCACTGCTACTTGTTTCACTCAGCCAGAGTGCTGGCAGCCGCAGGGCTGAATGTACATGTGTCTGTTTTCAGAGAGCACAGACTTCACATCATCAGTTAATTTAATGTTAAATATGGATAATGAATCTAAAGTAAAGATCTAAAACTTAATCTTCTCTCTCTCTCTTTCTCTTATCTTATTTGGTAATATATCAAATAAAGTACATTGTTATTTTATTTTTAACAGTTTATATGGTTGACCCGAGAGTTTTTTTCCACTATAGCTCCTAAAAATAAATATTATTAATAATTAGTTTAATATTAGCTTATATATCAATTTTCATATTGGCATTAAAGAGGCAGTATGTGATTTTGGAGAAACTTGGTTGATTGTTGAGTCTCATTCTCAGATAGTGAAATATTAACACTTTGGGTTGGTAGGTGCTGCATTTTTAAACATTGAGGATATACATTGAACTGCTACATAGCCATTAGGTGTTTGAGTGCATGCACACATACACACACCACATAATAAATTAACGTTGTTTTACTTTGTGAAGGAAAAAAAAATGTTGAGAACAGCCCCCAAATCTTCTCAAAAACATGACATGGTGTCACACTTAAAGCACCATCCACTCTGAGTACGAATGCAGATACAGATCATTTGGTTTAACAGATATAGGTACAGATAGTTGCTGTGCCTGCTCATCCTTCGTCAATTACGTCCATCACAAACCTGAAAGTGAGGGTGTTTTACAACCAAATTGCTGGAGTTCTCACCGAACGCTGTTTCTTAGTTTGCAACAGAAGCAAGGAAGTTATCAAACATGTCAAATAGAGACTTTACCATCACTGATGTGACTTATAAAATTCCACACAGGAATTTCTCTTTTTTTGCCAGTCATTAGACTTGGTAAGAGTTAGATTAGAGTACAAAAATCTGTCACCTGTGTATGGACTTTCAATGAGCCTTGTGAAATCCTTTATGCCGTTACTATCCAATTTTATCTGAACAGAAGTATCGTTAACAGAGGAGATGTTCCGACAGTCAGACCTTGGCCAAATACTTGCTGGGTTTATTACCAAATTGTTTATGACATAAAATCGGTAGACTATGATCCAGTCAGCTGCATAGCGAATAAGTTTGCAAAATCCTCGCACTGCAGGATATTTTGGCTGGCTAGTCTGTTTCCACCAGCCTCTGAACTGGGAATTGGCAAGTATTCCCTGGTTTATGGGGCCAGCTTAAATGATCTGAATCAACCGTGCGACTGAAAACTGAATAATAAGTCAACTTTAACCTTAAAAAACAAACAAACAAACAAAAAAAAAGGTCAGCCTCGTCGTCTGGTTTTACACCTTACTCTAACCCCAGTGTTCTGTATGTAAGGCCAGTGTTAGATCCATTTATCTGCCTGTGTGGGCTTTTATACTACCTTTTATACTGAGTAACTTGATGATGAATGCAAATAGCAGCATAGATGCTGTGTGACTATCTACACCGTTATTTTGATCAAGTGTTTCATAACCATCTATATCTGTTCTTTTCCACAGCCATTGCTTCAAGAAGAAAATGAATGAGGAAATTTTCAAAAATGTTCTCAACATCAAACCCATTCAATCAGTTCAATCAACACAGATGACAACTGGCCTTAATGCTCAGTTTGAATGTTCAGTCATAGTGTCTGAGCACTATGACAGTTATTTGTGTCTGTTGTGAATGTAAATATTTATTTGAAATTGTGTTTGAGTTTGCCTTTTTCACCAATAAATAAAGAAGTTGTTTCCTTGAAGCTTTGACATTTTCCTCCCTTAAAGCTGCAGTTGGTAACTTTTGCTAATGCGCTAACGAGCTAATGTCAGCCATAGCATGAAACTCGTTGGACAGCAACTCCGCTGCAGCCTCCTCTCCCTGTTTTTGCTCTGGCTCACATTTTATTTCGTTGTGTGGTTCTCTCCTTTAAGTCCAGTTTAAACTGAGATGAAATGGTTGCAGGGAAAGTTGCAGCAGCTCCATCTCAGCTCGAGCTTGAGCCGAATGACGGTGTGGCATGCAGACACTGTGTTGTTGGCAGATCCAAAAAGCTCTTACCATCGTCATCTGTCGCTAGGGGGCTAAGAAGTGCAGTGCAGACTGGCCAATTAGAGCAGAGAGCACTGAGAGCGTCACTGATTGGGCAAATAGAGTGGGAGTTATTTTTACCAGTCCCGAAAACAGAGGCATGGGAAAACAGAGATCTCACAATACTCTTAGACCACATCATGTACTAACAGCCGTCTATGGGTATCAGAGCATGTGAGCAGAGCAGAGCGGTGAACATGAGCGTAAAATTTTAGGCAGAGCTGTGAGCGGATTTTCGGACAGTCTGGAGCGGAATGGGAGCTACATCGCTCAACTCCGCTCCAGTGCCGCTCACATCATGTCTAGATCTGCCTGAGTGTGCGCAGCTTGCCTGCAAGTGTGCGTGCAACATGGTGATTTTTTTTCTAAATTTCAATTAGATTTAAAACACTGGCTGCTCTCATCCCTTAAGGTGTGTTAATTAATAAAAATATGAAGAGGCGTGCACTGTGGAATTAAGAGCTCTTCACTCTCCCCTCGTCGTTTCTCTTCTCTCAAAATCAATCAGTTACCTAACAGCAATGTGTACCACTGACAGTCAGCTTCTTTGAATCAGCTGAGCAGTGGATAGTGAACAATGCAGGAGTAAAAAGAGATTTACATAAAGACCAGACGCTGCTGATAGGGACAGGTGAATGAACGTGAGGGAAGAGAACAAGCGTGCCACTAGACATAGCGCATCTCTTCAACTCTTCATGCAAAACCTCCACACACTACTACATGCTGTTTGTGTGTGGCTCAGAGTGGTGTTTGGCTGCGAAGCTCTGACGTGCTGAGGGCTGTGAGGCGTGACGTGCAACTAGCCGGCTTCACATAGAACGCGCAAAGCGCAGACTTGCACCATCAGACCCATTCATTGTGTATGTGTTTGCATGATGAGAGAGCGAACCGGTCTGCGCCAAGCTTAGCGAGTGCAACGCAAACCGCGTTCTATGTGAAAAGGCCTTAAAGGCTGTGACCTCAAATACAACCGACAGGTTTATGTGGCTATATAAGGAAAACGACCGACTGGGCGGACTGATGCGTCACATGGCTGCTTGCAAGATGTGGTGGGGATTTTTTTTTTCTTTTTCTTTCTCTCTGTTTTTGTGAGTTAAGCCATTTTGGAGGGGAGTTGGGGAAAGTCTGTGTTGAGCGGAGAGCGGGATGGAGCAGAGCGGTATGGAGAGATGTTGAGTGCTGGAGCGCGCGTTATGGACAGCTCCATGAGCTGTGAGTGGTGATGCATCCCACTCATCCTCCGCTCGCATGCTCTGATGGGTATTACAACGCAAAAAGTTACTGATGTTTATCCCAAAGTTACCAACCGCAGCTTTAACACTGTTTGCACTTACCTATAATACACTGTTGCTTTCACATCATACAGTAAAGTTCCAGCTGGGCTCAGGGAGGATTTGCTGGGGCACTCAACTTGTCGATAGCTGAGACAAATACAAAGTTTGTTATAATGCTCTTTAATAGGGTGGTAACTGACGCTAAGTAGAATTCCACAGTAAACTAAAGTCATTCAGTGTGACTTTCATAGATCTAATATTCACTTTTTTTAACAAGTATATCACATACGATATGACTTAAGTGGTGCATAAAAACCTGAACTACTTCCAAATCACAATGCTAAGTGTGAAAGATGTGCAGAAAGGACTCTTACAGGCGTAGTAGCCACAGATTTAATTAAGTTGAATCTCTACCAAGACTTCTTCTGGTCCACCTCACACAGTCTGTCCAGAGTCTGCTGACACTGTTGACCTTAGCAACAAGTCACTGCTGAAATATTTTGTTTGCTAAACCCACAAAAGGCAGAAGTAGAGAAAACCCCACAGGGGAAGTCTACAGTGAATGATTTGGGTTAGTAAAACATTGCTCACCATGTTAGCATGCTAACATTTGGTAATTAGCACAGCTAAAGCTAATGGAGGTGTGATAAGTGAGGTATTTAGTAAAATGTTAAGTGTTGGACAAATTCAAATTAGAGCAGCTTACACTAGTTTTAACAGTTAAGGAATCCCCAAGGAACAGTTTTTCTCGTGTGGTTGAATATCTGTGATAAATTTAAAGACAATCCGTCCAGTAGTTGTTCAGATATTTAATTGTTGGAAAACGCAACCCATCAGTTCTTTTACAGAGGATTATGTCAGACTGTTTCTTTACCAGGCACAATGATTTCCTGGAACCAGTTTAGACTCCAACCAATGGAGAAGAAGTAGTTTGGCACATAACTTCCTCTACCTTTTTTTGTCCTTTGTTTTTACACTTCAGCGTTTATTAAAAAGACAGTTAAAAATGTCTGTGGTGTATGCTGTGCAGTTGCTGGTAGACACTTTATTATGCACGAGTTTAAATCTAGTTCCTTGCCATAAGTTACATCGATAATAATTCTGATTATAATGGCTGTGTAATGTGAAATCTAATTACAGATGAGATGCAGATTAGTGTCACATGTTCCACTTTACCGAACGCACAACAACCAAGGTCACCACCTCTGTAACAACTCAGCTGTAAAGACATGAAAGACGATGTGTCATGTTCAAAAAATAACAATAAACTGCCAAAACTGCACCACAGAGGCGCTAATGATCTGTCTGGTTTATTTTGTGATGAAAAAGTCTTGGACAAGAGGGTGAACTAACAGAATTTTATACATGAAGTGGAACATTAGGTCAGTTTGTTTCACTTGGCCACAAACTTTACAGCGTTGGGAGAAGGATATCTTGTACTGTGTTACACAAGGTGGCAGCAGAGTTTAGGACAGTCCAGCGAGGAGTTTTGACATATTAAGGACACAGTGCTGAATTCTTGTGATCAGTATTAAATCATATGACGTACAAATTTGCTACCAGAGTGTCAAATGTAAAAGAGACTGGTCAGCAATAATCCTCATACAGGGTTAAAAGAGATATGAAATAATGAGAGATTATGAAAACAACTTCAACAATTCATAGTAAGGGTGATAATTTTTTACTTCTGATTTATGTTATTAGCATCTACTGATGTGTTATTCATATTCATATGTGACAGACTCTTTAATATTATACAGTAGCTGTACATTGTCATTAAATGTAAATTTAAAAATCTATTAACTACATACCTGAAGGACATTTGTTCCTGCTTATTTTAAAGCACAACACAGCTCTAAATATTTCTAAAATAAAGTTGAAGTATGAATAATGACACTTCAATTTTTATCTTTCAACTAACAACTGTTTAAAAATCCATTAAAGCGGGTTTCAAATGTATTATATGCCATTTACATCATAATGAGTTTGGAGGAATCTATTCTAAATTTTAAGGAGGAGAAAAAAAAAATAGCCTACACCTTTGTTTTCTTTTTATGTACCCACCATACATAAAGGCGTATAAACTGATTTAAATAGGCCTACTTTTTTCATGTAAAGTGATGGACTGTATTTAATGATCAGTAAAAAGTTCAATATTTCTAAAATTTACATAAACCAAGAAAAAATAGTTAATGTATTAAAAAGAAACAAAAGTAGAAATAAGATTTCTGACAGACATAAGAGGTTAATTAGACATTATGAATGAGGTCTAGGGTCGCCAGCTAGTTTGCTTACAGAAACTTAATTTATTGTATAACTGAGTCGTTTGATTTAAGGAATAAACCCCAAAGCTCTGCAAGTTAAACACCGTTAAGACAGAGTAACTACTGGAGATAAACTAGACCCCTGCACAGCTGACACTGACACGGTGCTACGAGAGCGGCAAGACCAAAACAATAACACCGAAACAATGCGCTGAAAGATGCTGAATGGTCCAAAGGATTAAGATGGCAGTTGAGTGACACATCTGTGTGTTAACATGAAAAACTAGACATTAACTTTCATGTGAACTCGGTTATTTTGTACGGTAAATTCATATACACGAATGTAAATTTGCAAAAGTCTCCTTCAACTTTTTAGGTTTCCTGTGTGACTTTTATTGATACTAAAAAAGAAACAAAACTGTTTAATTGTTCAAGGACCTTTTCAATGAGGAGTGATACAATGCTGTTTTTCCCCTCTTAATTAGGCTACTTATTCATTAACTTTTAAACCTTGTAATTCCATGCAAATTAATTATCATTCTTTATATTATTTAAAATGTCTTATCTATGTTACAGTAGATGGAGTATATGTCTGATGCGTTTGTAATTCACACTACATTTTCTCAATTAAAACAAACAAAAAAGATACCACAAGTGCCTCCTTTCACAACTAGTGGCCTAGTCAGTCATTGTCAAGAGGCTACAGGCCAAATGGGTTGAATTGGGTGAATTCAGATGCATTGGGACAGTTTTTGTAATTTTATCTTGTGATTGGCTTCTTTTCAGCAATTAAAAAAATAACACAGTATATGATCCTTTTTTGAATTCCTTAAGGTGTATACTTTATACATGAGATCGAATTGCATGTTTTTTTTTTTTAACAAATGATGGCTCACTGGTTTGTTGTAGCTGAGACCAAACAGATTTTCAAAAGTTTGGTCAATTGAGACAGTCTCTTTGGTAAACTGGGACACATTTGCTTCCAACTCTAATGTAATATATAAAAGAATACTTAAACTGATTTTTATTGGCTTTAAAATTAATGGCACCCTCGTGTAAATAAACAATTATTCAGGCTGTGTAGCTAAATAAAATAAATAAAGTTCAATCTCAGTCACATCCCAACATCTATTGTTTTTTCCAGCAGGCTAGATAAGGCCTAGATGTTCCGCCATTATCGTGGGATAATCACTCGGCATTTATGAGTTTTCCGACAGTCTCAAAGGCATCACTGTCGCTTCTCAAAGCTGTGATATGTAGTTTAGGACCACCCTCAGAAATGCCTCAGTCTGAGCCCCAACACTATAATCTGCTTTATAAGTTAGAAAAAGATCTTAGGGTTCGTGTCGTGAAGATTTGAGACTGCATCTGAACTCCTCGGTTCAGCTCGGATCCGTTATTTCCACATCCCGCGCCATCTCCGGTTAGATCATCGCAAAGGTGGGCGTCCGTAGGCGGGGCCACCGCAGCTCAGGTCCATCGCTGGAGATTTCCATGAAAGTGAGTGAAAGTTGAAAGAAAAGAGAAGAAGCAGCAGCCTGTGGTCCTCTGGCTGCACACACCGAGCTGCCGTCTGTGTTTATCTGCAGCTCACCGGAGCACAGCCGCAGGAGTGACCGTCCCCATCCGCCAGAAGGAGAGTAAGTCCGCAGACAAGCCGAAAAAAGGGCGAAAGTCATTTAAATAGTGAACATATGCGACTGCCAGTGTGATGTTTTTCACGTCCTGTGTATCTGGGGCAGGGACTGCTTGATGGTTTTAACTTTTGCTTTTTCTTTTTTTATAATCTGCCTTTGTATTAGGGAGCTTTTTGGGACTTGTAGTCAATGTAATTTTTTTTTATAGAGAGAAAAATAGCTCAAAGTACAGCAGCACTCTCAGTCTTAAGTTTTTATTTCGATTTTTAAAAAGTCTAAAAATGTCTGTTTTATAAGTCTGTGCATTGCAATAGGCTGCATGCATACAGTAGTTACAAGAAGTGGTTAATCAATTGTGCGATCATTAGAAGATTAATCATTAGCCAGGTTATTTGCAAGTGATCAGCATATGATAGTGGACTTTTCTGATGAATTGGAGGAGTGACTGAAGGATGAATCTATAATAATCAGCATCATCAGAAAAAATGGACTGATTACAGGTACTTTTATTGCATTTCCATGCAGCTACGCTTCAGTGTTTTCTTCATATGAATCAGTCCCTTTGTTTATTGTTGTGCTGCTAGAGAGGGCCGCAGTCACAGCCTTTAATCCTGTGTCTCCCTCCACTGAAGATGTCTTCTGAGTGACTCAGAAAAAAGTACTGACAGAGCAGTTGACATGACATAAACTGATACTTGGACCTTTTTCAACCCATAATAGATCCCCTGTAGCAGCACTGGGTGGGACTCATGCCTGATTTAAATGAAGGTGAAAGCAGTTTGTGTATGTAGAAGAGAGAAAAGGCCCTTCTGACTTTAAAGAGGGGTTCATCTATGTAGCATTTGTTTGAAGATGTCCGTGTGAACACGGTTTCCATGGCTTCGAAAAGGCCGAGGATTCTGATTTAAAGGTTTCTGGTTCAGTGAATCCGAGCTTCCGGGATTTGTTGCTCCGTTTGATCCGATATCCCCAAGGGCTGCAGCTTTGTCCTGTTCTCATTATTTCTTAACGTCAACTCTTTGGTGAGATATTGTAAAAGAGCGTTTTTGTTTGTTTGTTGTTAGCTCGTACCCTTCGGAAATGAGCTGATCTGATAAAGTGCATTTCTGTGAAGTTTGCCTGAGCTGAACCTCAGTTTGGATGCACATGCTGACTCTTAGGACACATTTCTAGGCAGACCCAGTGGCTGTGGGCTTCATTCCATCTGTTCATTCTGCAATGTGTGTGTTGTTTCTGGCTTGTGTAATCACTGCCACGTTACAACAAGGGAAGTCCAAACTGTGCAGCTGAGTGATCATCTTTCTCCTGCCAGGCGTTTTGGTTCAAAAGCACAAGACTCTGAGTTTTCAGCATTTAATTGGTTGTGGAAACATCCTGTAGCTGTTGATTAGTCTCTTTTGGGTTTACCATAAACTCTCGGTGAGATTCTTTTTTCTGTCAGTGAGTTGGAGGCAGAAGTACAACCTTCTATCAGTATATTCCTGAAGGAGTTCTGAGTTACATCACCATGCAGGTGTCTGTTTCAAGCTTTAGTCCAGCTGTCCGTGGAATCAATCTCTTAACCCAGCTCAAAGAAAACTTTGGATGATCACCCCTTGACATTATCATTTGAAGAAGTTTGCAACTGTTTCATACAGCGCATTATATATCACAATAATGATTTAACATAGAGTCAGGTATGGATATTTTTCAATTTGCTTTTTTAAAGACCAAGAAGGGTGATTCTGTGCTGTAAAAAAATCCTCTGCTGTATGAAAAGTCATGCATTTAGACCTTCCCCAAACACAAGCAAACCTGCAGGTTTTTAAAAGGTATAAAAACATGGTGGGACAGCGCCTATAAAAATCCTAAGAGAATCTTTTAAGTCATTTTGAAACAGTTTCAGTTCAAGACTGATGCCTCAGTATGAACTTCATAAGCGAACAAGACCATAATTGAGAAGACTGGTTATTCTTGACTTGATCAACCTGCCACTAGGTCAGAATCCTTAAATGAGAACAATTCTTAATGGCGGAGTGCTGAAGACAAATTGAGGAGTCTTACAGTTAGAGGAAAGAAGTGCTCTCTAGTCTCGTGGTGCAGCAGGAGATACTTATGTAACGCCTGACGGCAACACAACAGCTGGCTAGAACATAACATTTATGTTGAACTTACTACCACACTGCAGTCGGTTTGATAAGTGTTTGGACATTGACAAATTGTTTATAATTTTGCCTCTTTTCACCACCACAGTAAATTTGAAATGAAGCGGTCATTGTGATTTAAGTGCAGACTTCCAGCTTTAATTCAGTCAGTAGGATTTTACTAAGAAATAAAATACAGACATATGTAAAAGTAACGCTGCTCAATCATCACTTCTGGACTTCTGTGATATTTTGGCTGACTCAGGACCTGCTTGGGACAAGTTACTGTAAAGAGCGATGTAGAAACACAATCAATTTTTATTTGATAATAGTGTGAGAGCACCACAGAGCGCAGATACTGGACGTGTCCAGATCAGAGAAAGTT
>JAQLOL010000021.1:6847017-6877081 GCA_029783665.1 Naso thynnoides | reverse complement strand
TTTCAGCAGGGGGCCCCAGACTTCCCTTTCCCTGGCCACATCAGCCAACATTGACTGGGGGATCCTGAGGCATTCCCAGGCCAGTGCAGGGATAAAATCTCTCGGCCTGGACCTGGGTCTGCCCCGGGGCCTCTTCCCAGCTTGACATGCCTGGAGAGGCGATCCTTACCAGATGTCCGAACCACCTAAACTGGCTCCTTTCAATGCGAAGGAGCAGCGACTCTACTCCAAATCCCTCACGGATGCACGGATGACTAAACTTCTTACCTTATCCCTAAGGAAACCCATTTCTTGTATCCACGACCTCGTTCTTTCAGTCATCATCCATCCTTCATGACTTTGCCTTCTGGCTCAGCTCTCTTTTTGTCACAATGGTCCGGTAAAGCGAGCGCCTAAACTGGCTTTACCATGGAGCATTACAGAAGTGTCTGTCTAACCTGATGCACCAGATGGTTTGTCACATAAAAACATCTGGGAATTGTCCATGGAAACTGCTAGGAAAGGTGCAGGCACTCATAAAAATACTTGGCAGGTTGGATAAACCATCTATTACAAGCTAACTTCAGCCAAACAGATCAACCATGTAACATAGTAGAAGAGCGCCAACGGTGGAGCCGGTTGGTAAATTTATTTTTTGCCAAAGCAAGTGTGTATGTGTGTGTGTGTGTGTGTATGTGGGGTGCGGGTGGGGGGGTACCCTTTCTTAGTAAGAAAAGCCTTCAATACTGGTTTCTGCTCTTCTTCATTCATGTAAATACTCTCCAGCTCTTGAGTAACTAATGCTATAGCAGAACTCCTCTTTAAGAATCAAACTAACAGCTACTTCTTTCACTGGTCATTACACCTACACCACGTCTGTGGCTGGCAGCACCATATAGGACACTGATTGTTCAGAACCACTTTGGTTTGGCCACAAGCGAATGCTAGCAGCTGGCAAGTTGGCTTGCTGAGATCATGTGATCTCGCAAAGCCAGTTGCGGCACAAGGTAATGTCTGTCAGCAGTGAGAAAAAAACTGGAGATCTGTAATTATGGCTGACTATTGAAGCCTAATCATAGCAATTTTTGGTGCAAATATGGGCAATTAGAAGTCATCAAAAGCTTTTAAAAGGGAAAAGAAAATGGGTCTAACTTAGAGACTTTCACAAACAGGTCTTGGATCGTATTTACAAAACATCTTAAGGCTAAAAGTAACTCCTAACTTGCTGATTCAGCAGCAACTCTTTAAAAAATGTGCATATCAGTTTTAATTAAAGGATTCATACATTCTTGGGTAGTTTTTGGACCAACATATGTTCACAAAGTGTTTAGCACTAAAACCAGCTCCTAAAACTGAAAAGTAAGAAGTAGTCAATGAGTGCACCCTTATAAGGGTGCACTCATACTAGGCATTACGTACCATGCCTAAGCATGTTTGACACCCAAAGTTTAGTTTGTTTTATTAGTGTGAGTGCTCTGTTCTGTGCCCTGGCATGGATGGAAGAGGTTGGCTTCGGCATGGTACAAATGCAGATGCACGTGTAGGCACGGAGCGCCGACATCGGCAACTTTAAATTCAGCATGCAAAGCCTGGATAAAGAGTGGTGGAAAAATCCGAGGCTATCTTTTCGATTGCGTATACTAGAGAACAATTTAGAAATTTTATTACAAGATGAAAAACATGCAGTTGAAAAATCAGGATATTAATCTGGAAATTCAGGAATGACTTTGGGTCACCTCAACCCCAAGTCACTAAGATGAAGGGTGGAGGTGACCTAATAGTTAGAGATCCGAGCTTGTGATTTGAAGGTTGGCGGTTCAAACCCCCGAACCCCCAGCCAGGATTAATTAATGTTTCTGATGAGAATGAAGTGAACTGCTTGCCCCATCTGTTATACCACCTTAGGGTTGGGTTAGGGGTTGGTTGCTCAGTGGCCTCAGAGAAACTTGTCATGTACTAGGCAGCTTTCACATGGTAATGGGTAATTGTGTGAATGTGAAAACAAAAAAGGGTGTTCACTCTCAGCGGCACCCTCCCTGGAAAAAAAAGGGTACAAAAAAAAAATCAGTGACACATTTTATTTTAAAATCTAATTGGCTGGTTCTCATTACCCTGATCCACAAATTTGGTTTGTAAGCTTGGCTTGTGGAGAAGCCACAGGCCATTTGTGTGTGAATGGGTGAATACTGTCTCGTGCTGTAAAGTACTATGAATAGACATAAGACTAGAAATTCACTATACAAAGGACAGTTCATTTACCGCTTAATTATGCTAGATAATGAAGCTTGGGAGTTTTCTTCAAATGCAGTTGACATGATGAAATATTATTCACCATGGAACAGAACGCTATGGTAACTTGACTACAGGGTCCGAATTGTCCCAAATTTCACTTTTTTATGTCAGAATCACTTCCTGAGGAAATCAACATGCCAATAAGGAGGCATTCATATTACAAGGTAAGGCAAACTGGATGTCATTAAGTGGATGGGAGCAGGACAGTAATGTTTGATCAGTAATGGTAGATGGCATTGCCACCAAATTTAAAATATTTTAATTTTTTGCTTTCCTCTGTGGTTGAATTTACGACCCGATGTTATGTAACTCCTCAAATGCCTCAAAAAAGGGGAAATTTTGTCCAATCTCAATAATGGGAAGCTGATTATTTTGGTGCGATAATACCTGGAGTTGTATTTACCAAAGCCTGAAAATCTACCGTGATGTCACACAAAAAGCTGATATATGGAATGCAGTCAGCACATAGCTGATGATTACGTTTTTTTTAACTTTTATTTTAAGTCTGCAATAGAAAAGTTTAAGAAAGCTGTGTTTCACAGCTAACATTACATGCATATAAATATAATAGTCACAAAATAATCTTTTTAAATATTTCTCATTCCACTCTTTGTAAACAATACAACAACACCATAGCAACACACGGTGGTGTCTTTTGTTTTGCCTTCCTTTTCTTTACGTTGGGCCATGTCGTTCTAGAGGTGTCTCTTGCCGTCTGCAGTCTGCTTGATTCCATGTGAATGCAGCATGCAGTGAGGCTTCTTCTGTTAGTGGACAGAAGAATTGACAGCAGTGTACAAAACACAACAGTTCAGTGTTTAGTAATGAGGCCTTAATTGTCATCCCCTTCGGTGGTTGCAGAATGTGAGAAAAGCAGGGGTTGGTAATCCTGGAAAGCTAGCAAGATTTGAAAAATAACATCTATTCAGGGCTCTGTCTAAACCCACCCCCTCCCTTAGGGGCTCATTCAGAAGCCTAGGATTGTTGCACAAAAAATCTGTGACCAGAGAAGAGATCCAAGTTTCACGAGTGCACAGATGAGGCCAAGTGCAAGGAGAGAGCTGATGCTTGAGCACAGGAAATCTATCCAAGCAAGCATTATATATGCATTCAAGCATAAAGGTTTGTGCAGAAGCACAGCAAATCTAAGCACAAGAGGGAACTTTTTCAGCACAAAGGCTGGGTTTGAAAACATTACAAAAACTGCATGTGAAATCAATAAATCATGCTCTCATAAGGAGTGAGTTTCATAAGTTGTGAGTTTGCATCGTGTGAAGAGACACGCTGCTGCTTACTGCATCATCATGTCCTGGGAAAAACAGACTTACATTTGGAAGTTTGGAATAATTTTAGGTCCACACAGTTCTGCTGGTTTCCTTTCCTCTTCATCCTTCACTTCTTCCTTTTCCCCCTCAAAATGCTCGGCCCCCAACCCACCGCCATGCAGCAGCTATAATTTCAGTTTCTTTCCTTTTTTGAGTGTAACTTTCCTTCTCTTCGCCCTCCTTCTTTCGCTGCTTCTCTCTTTCTCATAAGTAGATTACAAGCAGCCATGAGGTCACCCCAAGCTAAACTCGCATTTTCCTCTCCATAGTCATTTTCCCCTCTGAGGGCTTAAGGTCAAATCTTCCACCTTACCTCCAGTAAATTTCTTGGGCAAAATGGTTCCATAAAGCCTTGTCAGCACTTTAGCAAAGTTCCATGGCTAACATAGATTAATCCATGGCTGCCCTTTGTGTCAATCGGAAAATGCTTTTAACTATTTAAATATTTTTCACATAGCTGGTAGATGCCTCTGAAGCTATGTAAAAGTTTCTCCTCGAGGCTCCACATTCCCACAGTGCAACACAGGCGGATGTTTAGCCTCTGGAGGCTGTTAAATTAAGCACTCCAGCTGACATGAATGTGAAAGGAGGATCTTACTCAGGGCAGAACTTGCTTCACAGGCAATGGGATTTTTTTTTTAATGTGAAAGTAATAAACATGGATGTCAAGGTATTTTTACTGTGCTAAGGCATTAAGAAATGAAATTGTTATTTAAAGGGATATTCAGGGACTTTTGACATAGGATATCTTTTGACAATTGGAGGAAACATGTCAGTATATTACCAATAACAGTAAAGTTCAGCTTTTTGCTCTGGTTCGAGTTCAGGTTACCAGCATTGCAAACTGTTGAGAGCTGCTATCATAGTCTGTAGCCCATATATACAGACTGCAGCCATAGACTTTAGCTTAGCTGGCCAGGCTTGCTAGCGCTCTTACTAGCTAAAAGTAAGTCAAATTAAGCAGCTAATATCCACTAAAAACAACATGACTTTAATGTTTATCGAAGCTTTACTGAAACAGATGTCATGTTGGCTGTGCTGTAAGGGGTTCAACGGGGAATGAGGATGCCAGAAAAGTTTGGGAAAGGCCAAGAACATGAATCTTCTTTGAAACTCGCCAAATTAGTCAAATCACTTTTAAAAATGCCCCAGACTCAATGTTTAACCACGACAAGCTCCAAATCCACAGAACCAGCCTGGAAATGACAAAAATCTGAAAAGACTGCATGAGTTTCAATGGAGCACAGCCGCGTAGTTGTCAGACCTCGGTCAGGGCTGGCAAATGCTACACTCTGATGGCCTCTTTGCATTCGAGGGCAGTGCTTAGCGAAGGGTCAGTTGGAATTTGGTAATGGCTACTGTTCTCTTGCTGCTTGTGCCATTGAATTGCACTAGCATTCCCATTTGCGGCAAAACAGCGAGCCATTCCAACTCTGTACTGTATCAAATGAGCTGAAAATGGTCTCTATCAATAGGAATAGGACAGAAGAAGTCGAAAATGAGGCCATATGTCAAGTATTCCAGAATATCCCTTTAAGGATGACAAACATGCATCAATGTCAATGGAAGTAATGCCTTTGATTATTCATCAGTGGAACATATTTCACTGTCGCTGAAGAGGAATGTAACGTTGTCATTTGCCTGCTAGTTTTTTTCTTCTTCTTTTTTTCCTCTCTTCTCCACAGCTGTTTGGCTTTCTCTGTCACTGTGTATAAATATGTGTCACATATATGCTGGCAGAAAATCACACTTGCTATGTGACCATGGTATTTAGGTAAAATCACATTTAAAACTTGGTATAAGAGTTCATTCTTTTGTGTTTAATGAAGCGTTCTTGAAGCTGGGGGTAGCAACATTTGGAAATCAAGCTAGCTGTAGTATGAGACTCCTCGGGAAGCAACTCTGCTGCACCCTCCCCTTAATGTTTTTGCTCTAGCTCAGGTTTTATTCATTTGTTGTCGCTCTCTCTTTTATATCCAGTCTGAACCAAAGATTCACGATGAGACGAAATGGTCTCTCAGCTTGACTCGAACCAACTGACGGTGTCGCCTGCAGACACTCTTTTGTTGGCAGAGGCCAGTTTTAGAGCGTAAGGCACGTCACTTGTTTCAATAGCCAGTCAGCTTGTACTGATGTTACCTGTTGCTATGAAGCGCAGAGGGGAGATGTAGGTAGAATGCGTGCCATCTGAAATTACAGTGATTTGTGTTCATACCCCATGACGGTCTGAATACAGAACCAAGCCTGAATATAGAGCATACAGAGCCACAGAGAGGTTCAGAAGTCTTGAGTTCTTTCAGACCACTTGAATTATAATATACGGAGAGGTTCTTATGGAGTTTTAGTGTGATGACACCAAAAACAACCTGCCTACCCCAGCTGTAACTCAAGGCCCAGTTACTGGCTCTTTATGAAGTTTGCAAGAATGAACAGAGAGGTCATTGAAATGGTTCTGTGGACATGTAACTTCAGTAGCTGTTATGTTAAGCATTAAAGTTAATTCTTGGCTTTAGGAAGAGGCAAAAACCTTTTTAGTGAACTTTGAATTAGGATTGAATTGCTCTGGAATGGTGATGTTAGGCAGTTGATCTGTCAGTTTGTACATCTTTTGTATAGACTGCAGTGAATATTGCACAGATGAATCCTAATGACTTGACTTTTCCTTTGTGGTTTCGGGTGTAAAATTTCGTCAACTGTTGCATGAATTGCCATGAAATTCAAAACTCTCTGGCTCTCTGCACCAATAGAAAATATTCGATATACTGGTGGCTGCTCCTGTCTGTACATATAGTACAGAGGAGCAAATGGAAACAAAAACAATACTATAAAGAATCACTCGTGAACATTGGTGATTCTCTTCTAATAGCTGTTATGCATTTTGTCAGCTCCAGTAGTTATTTCCTTTGCTTTTAACAGACCACAGTGCTTTCAGCTGTAGTTTACCCATGACCCATAAAGGATAACATGCTCAATCCATAAAAGTGTAGCCTATATTTGCAGGGAAAAAATAAGGGAGTGATTACTGTGTAGGTTTATCAATTTAATGACATTAATTGATTTGTCCATTTGTTTTTACTTTTAATCAAAATTTACTGATGTCTGTAAAAGCTTCAAGATTTAGTATTAACTCCCCTGCTTTGAAATGATTCATAGCTTGTTCCCCAGCTGTAGTTTCCTTTATTTATATCCTGTGGTCCAGCCATAAGTCATTGCAGCATGTTTTGATAAAACAGAGGCTGGAAGCTGAGATTTGCAGTGAATGACATCCAATGGAAAATATTTTCATAAATGACTTAAGCTGTCAGCTTCTCATCGCTTCTGCGCAGTTGTGTAGAATTTGTAGATAAAAATTATGTCATACGTCATCTCTCTCTTCTTTAAAGCTGCGCTGTTCAGAGTGTTTTATTTTAGATTAGATTTAGAATATCTATTTCCTAATAAATCCTTTTATAATATTTATTGTTTTCCTCTTACTAAAACTCAAAGTGTTATCTCAATTCTACAGTTCTATGGAATGTACGGCAATATAAAAGCTGCATTATTAATATTTCAATCAAAGTTGGGTTTTTTTGTTGTTTTTTTATTGCAGTGGATGGAATGAGTATGCATTGTGTCAAAGGGTTATATGTAGAAATGTACAAATAGTGACATCTCAGTGCTGCTGTTGTCCTCAGCTGTGAGAAGTATTTAAGCATGAAGTTACTGATGTTTTTCTGTCTAATCACTTGAACTTCCAGCCACAGCAATTTAAAAAATCAAATACCAAGCACTAAAAAGCAGACTGACAAGTTTATGTACATGCTAGGAATCAAAATATTTTCTAAGAAGTTGGTGGCGGCCAAATAATTCTTGACTTTAACAACTTTACAAGTTTTGATATTTAGTGTGTTCCATTAATATAATTGTGTACATTAATACTGCTTTTACATAGTTAAGGTAACTACAAACAGTTTCACTAAGATCACTGTAGTCAGAAGATTCAAAATCGATTCCTACAGAGCCGCTGTTTCTTTTCCATTTTTTATGTAATGTCACAGGACAGCTGCAGTGTTTTGGGAAAGAACAGT
Organism: Naso thynnoides; assembly: GCA_029783665.1. NCBI lineage: Eukaryota > Metazoa > Chordata > Actinopteri > Acanthuriformes > Acanthuridae > Naso > Naso thynnoides. The sequence goes on along the minus strand of JAQLOL010000021.1, from coordinate 6,869,418 downwards.
TTGTCATTTGCACTTGAGGCTTCCAAAACACTGAAGCTTTGTAAAGTTTATAGAAGGAGATCACATGACCATAATGAGGTGGTTTTTTAAAGGTTCGGCTTTTGAAATGGCAAAACATGTATTGCAACCTCGAAGTAACCTCTGTGTTGCAACACACCGGGGCCCTTTCACTTCTCCTGTACAACTCATCACACTAATGGCTTTTCCATCTGTGCCACTTTTCCTCCAGGACAAGAAAGGCCCCCTTATTCACAGCGTTAGAATTTCTTCTTTCTGCAGTCAAATGCCCATTTTATCCGAAGAAAGACACGTGAGGACAATCTGAACTCTTAACAGACAGATGGGGGGCCGAGGGGGAACAAGTTTCCTTGTATGCATGGATAAGGGTTTGTAATTTGTTGTTGTTGAAGAGGAAGTTTGTTTTTTTTGCACTTTAAGCCTTATAATAAGGATATTAATGATCATATACAACGTTCTAAAGCATTATTACGATGAGTGGTGCAGTCCTGAGAGCTGTAACTCGTTGCTGATGTTACTGCAAGCTGAAAACAACAGAGGTGCGTAGGCACCAAGACAATCGTTTTAAAAGAGGAGAAATGCACTGAATGTTTAGTGGTCTCCTCTCGTGTATGGACACTAAAACAATGGCATGTAACCCAATAACTGCTTTTTCAACTGCCTCAGGAAACAAACAATATGCCATTGCTTTACTTCGTGTTTTGATGTGTCCGAACATGAGAGGACACCACTCAATATTTGGTGAGTTTCTTATCTTTTAAAAGGAAGGTTTATTGTGTTGTTGACGGATTGTCTCGGTGCCTATGCACCTCTGTTGTTTTCAGCTAACAGTGACGTCAGCAATGATCTCCAGCTCTCAGCAGTGCGCTGTTTGTCATAATAATGCTGTAGAACATTGTATATGAACTAAATATCCTTAATATAAGGCTCAATAAGTGAAAAGGCAAACTTCTCCTTTAATTTCTCCAGTCTCAGTTTTTTAAAAGGAGAGGAGTAGTTTGTTTCCGCGTTTGCTGGATACAAATATCAATCCTGAACACAAACATGTTCATTGCAAACTTTTTAAGTTACCAGTGTCCTATGATTTCCTGGCTAACCCACCTCACACCGGTTGGCTCAAACCTGTTCTCTTGCACGTCTGCCACTGAGCCACATAAAGTATATATAGTAAATCCAGACAAGGTCACCATCATGATATATCCAGTCATTATCATGCTCTGTGGATTTTAGCATTTGTACAGTTACATCCTTAGCCGTTCAGACCTCGTTGCCTCTGACCACAATGATTAGTGTGGTTATCGCTGGGAGAAAATAGCAGAGGATAGAAAGACTGATAATTTGCAGTTTTCACTCTGGTGGCATCTGCCCTTCCTCTGAGGCAAATTGCAATTTAAGAAACTCTACTTTCTCATTAGTTGATGTCTCGGTCTTTTTTGGCTATATATGAGAGGATTCTGAACCAGCCCATCTGTTGAGCGAGGCAGCGCAGCAGACTGAGCCCCCACCCATCAGCCTGCACTGTCACGTAGCACAAGAATGTGGGTTTGGTCCATGGGAGAGGAAAATATTTATTTAATCCTTGCAAAAAGTCAGAGAGGAAAGTCTTTGAGTGGAGTTTAGTCAGGCTCACACTGCCTGTGAGTTTGCAGTCCACTGACTAAGTTTTGATAAATACTCAGAGGACTCCCAGCTCACAGTAATAATCATTCTTCATTGGTTTAAGTTACAAGGTGGAAAACTGTTCAGTGTTTCTAGAGCAGATTTTTATTTTAGTTTATGTGAAATTGAGTGCAACTATTGTAGACTTACTGTTAAACTGCACTGTTAAATGGAGTTCATGCATTTTTGGCCACTTAGTGGCAACACAACAAGGTATAACCACCAACATAATATCACCTGATAATGAAGGCGTGGCTAATGTGTCAGCAGACATTAAAAAATAATTGTAAGTTTAAACTATTTTTAAGTCCCACATTCCATCTCCCCATGCTCTTTTCTTGATCTTAATCAACTGGCTGTAAATTTCCGGTGCTTTAGTCACTGCAGACACAGACTTCATCCGTCTACAACTGTCTGTCTGCCCTTTGGTGCCAGAACGGAAGTGTACAGTTATTAGAGCTGCTTTGATGGATACAGTGTGTTTCTGCTGCATTGAACAGAAATAACAACAACAGGAAAAGTAAACTCAAAAGTAAAAACTTCGCTGAAAAATGCTGAAAAGCCCAAAACAACTTAGGGGATCAACTACTGTGGATTGAGAATTATCTGTTTGTCACTGCGAGCCACCCCTCACTCACACTAAACATTAATTTGATCCATTGTTAATCTAAAAATATTGACAATTACAGCTTTACAGTATATACACCCTTAGTAGACTGCTTTGTATGACTGTGCAAGCCATGCAATGATAATAAAATAAAACACACCACAGGAGGAGACACACAAGATGGGACAATGCCCATCAAGCTGACAGATTATACAAATTTTTGGGCCCGGTGCTGATACCAATAATTGAGAGTTAGAAAATTCCCATGTTCAGTATATATCGGCTGATATTGTACATACACAATATCCACTCAATGTGGTTGTTGTGGTTATTGTACTTGTGACAAAAATATGTAATGGAGGCAGGACATCTTATATCTTGAACTTTATTCTAAACTTAAGTGCACTGAGGAGTAAACATGATGCCTTTAAGTTATGAAATAATGAGCTGCAAACTACAGAATTACATCCTTCAAAATCACTAGTCTGAGTGTTTTTTCCAGCCTTAAAAAAGTTTTAGTATTGGCGCATATAGGCGAACCATATGCCAATACCGATATATCTGCGAAGGCACAATATCGGCCTTTACAACCGATATATTGGACGGTCTTACATATTCTGTATTTAGAGCAGCCACTGCTTGGCTCCAGCCAAGCAGTGCCTTGTGATTTGCCACAGTGAGTTGATACACTGTTGTATCTGAATTTGCCCCCCAACTCCTATTTTATGCAAAACAAATCAGTCCATCTTGACTAGATCAAACCTTTAACAAGTCAGTGCTGATAAATTATGAGTCAAGATTCTTATTCATCTTTGTCGCTATGCCGGTTTCTGGCCCCAAATGTTTTCAGAAACATACGTCGTGTAATGTTAGCTATGACAGAGAAAATGAGAAAGGCCACCAATCTTCCCTGCTCGGCAGCTCACAATTCAAAACCAAGTCACAGTCCAACTGGCAGTTATATCCCCTAACAGCCAGAGGGTTCACTGGTTCGATGCATCCTTGCATCAGGCCTGACAGTCAATCATTTTGTCTCTCGTGGTGAAACTTATGCTGCATCTAGAATGCCTCACAACGTCCTAACACATGAAATGGCATGTTTGACTTTTTGTTTACCTCCCACAATGGCCTGTCAGTGGCAGTCAGTAGCCAACAATTTCTGGTGGCATCATGCAAGTTGTGAAAGACTTGCAAAAGATCGGGAGCAACGTGTAGCCTGTCATGTCTCTCGGTCAGGACACGGCAAGGATTTATGACTCTATAATCACCTAATCTGACACAGTAAAAATTTTAACAGACAAAAACATCTCATAGCCTGACCCCTGCATTAAGTAGTGTAAAATTTGAACATTCCAGACATTGGAGCCCCCCCTTGTGGTAGTTTCTATAAAGACAAGGACAGAGATGAACACTTATCCTGCACCTTTTCACATTTATTATTGACGTTAAACATACAGGTTTCATTGACTCTACGAAAGTCATCATTTATCATTGAGTGTTTTGTATTTGTGGCACGAAATATAAGAATAAATCCACCATAGAAACACATGGAAGCCATTATCATTGCTCAAAGTGGGAGTAAATCCACAGAACAATGTGAAAATCATTTGAGGACACCAGCAGAAGCAACTTCTGTCCTTCCGTTGAAGTAACGTGCGACTGTCCAAGGCCTGTGCTCGATGATGAAGTGAGGAAGACGACAGGCATCTGGTTATTTCATCAGCCATTTAACTGTCACCTACTACATTTGCACTCACAATGTTGCCAAGTGTCCAAAGACACTTGAAAGGCAGCCATCCCTGATGTTTAGCATTAAAAAGTAATTCACTGCCAAAGTGATTGAGCAACCTTTAGAAGATTTACACGCAGTGCACAGAGCTGAGCGGCTGTGGTTGAAGGCTGGATGGGGTCGTGGGTATTTGATTGCATGTTATGAAACACAGAAAAATGCAGTATATTTACATTACTTCAGATCACAGAGATCTGTCTTACCAGAAAATCTCACATTCTTCTTGGCCCTTGTGCAAAACTAATATATTTCTCAAGTGAACATGTTGTTTGTCAGTTACAGAAATGGATCAACATATTTTCTTAATTACTTTTGCAAATGAATCACACATGACACATGTACATAGATTCTATGAGTGTTTCTCAATGTTTTGTCCACAGAACCTCGATATTCAAGTGGAAGACGTGCGCATACGAGCTATCCTTTCATCGTACCGTAAGAGGATCCCTGTAACAGAGGGCTACGTGGAGGTCAAGGATGGCGGTAAATGGAAGCAGATCTGTAACACAGAATGGAACCAGTTAAACAGCAGAGTCATCTGTGGCATGTTTGGCTTCCCCGGGGAGAGGAAGTACAATGCCAGAGTCTACAAGTGAGTATTGCATTCCTGTTTGTGTGGTCCTGAGAAACTTAAAGGGCAAAGGATGATTTAGAGGTTGATTTACAAGTGGCCACTTGCACAGAATTTGATAGTATGGTGTGGCTCATTAAGTCACTGGGGAGCTGATGATGGTCAGCTCTAGTTGTTTGTTGCCATCTTAAAACATATTTAATACTATTTAGAGTATTGAGTGTGGAAGCTACTTTCTAGAGAAAACAGAAATTAAGTCCAATGTTCATGCTCCTTTTAGCTCTGCTTTTTCCTCCCAACTTTTAATCATTAATTTATTTAACTTGAAATAAAACGTTTTCTCCTTGCAGTTTAGTAGTTTTCTGTCAAATCTATCTTTAAAATGCATTGTGGAAAATTTTTCTCTTAAAGGGATATTCTGGAATTTTTGACACTGGGCCTGATTTTCAACTCCAGTCCTATTCCTATTGATCGAGACCATTTTCAGCTCATTTGATGCAAAACAGAATTTGCACGGCTCACTGTTTCGCCGCAATGCTAATGCTAGTGCAAGTCAATAGCACCAGTATCAACCCAACAGTAGACACTAGCAGTCTCTGATTATACACTCCACAGTGCACCTAAAGCAAGTCAAATGTGACGACAGTCCATTGAAGCGAATTTGAGTGTAATTTTAGATGTCAAACTATGGCTGAATTTCTTTAATGTGTTGCTCTGGTTCAGTTAATAGCGACAGGAAGCTTCTGAACTGTTTACTTCCTGTTGCTACTAAGCTAGAAATTAAAGAAATTCAGCTGTAGCTTTACTTCTAAAATTATTCTGCAAGCACAAATTCACCTCAATAGACTGTTGTCATGGTAGACTTGCTTTGGGTGCACTGTGGAGTGTTTAATCAAAGTTTGGTAGTGTTAAATTGCTACTGGCGCTATTGCCTTGTACTAGCATTACCATTCGCAGCAAAACAGTGTGTCCAAACTCTGTACTGCATCAAATGAGCTGAAAATGGTCTCTTTAAATAAGAGAAGGACTGGAGAAGTGCAAAGGGAGGCCCTATATAAAAAATTCTGGATTATCCCATCAAACCTATACTGTATGATTTCATTATAAAAAACACAAACGTAACTTTATATATGCAGTCAGTCCTCTAACTGATCCTAAATGCCAGCTTCAGCTAGCTACCAGTTTGCAGCTGAGTGAATGGAAAAAAAACCCACCTCAGACATGATTTACAAGGACAGGACATGCAATTCTGCAAATGAGACTAATTTAATAAATAATATGGGCTCTAGGGCTGCACAATTTTGAAAAAATATCCAATTGTGATTATTTGGACTGATATTTTGATTGCGATATGAATTGCCATATAAGAGGAATTTAGAATTTTTAAATCCGTACACTCTCTTTCATTAAAAAAGAAATAAATATAATATGATTATTGCAGGGGTCCATCCCAAACAAAGATGTTTTCATGAGTCTGTAGAATGTGATGTGTGGGCCAGGACAACTCTGCAGCACCACAATATTTGAATTAAATAATATTTTGGAGCACATTTCTCCTTCAACAAAATTGCGCCCAGATGTGATTTGAAAATTGCAGTGGGCCATATCGGGATATCGATTAAATTTCAATTTAATTGTGCAGCCCTAATGGGCTGACTAATAAGGGCAGGCATCATTAATACCAGTTTGTTAAAGTTTAAATGGAAGACTGTGACCTTTCCAGATGTTAGTTCACCCTTCACTTGCGTTATTAATTGTACAATATGCCCATGCCATTGCCTTGATAAGTCTCATATTTTTACTTCAAACTTGATTAATGTAATAATTATAAAATGATCCAATGACGCTTCAAGTGTTTGTGAGTAGCAGATCAAGGAATTTAATGACAGGCTCAGTCGTCTGGTGAAGTGGCCTTGAGAGAATTAATTAAATCCCATTTTTTTATCAACTTACAGTTTTCAGGGTACTTGCCTGAAGAGAATCATAGCTTTAAATAAACTGGAAAAAAAGACTATGACATAATTATACATAAATGATCACTTACACTCAACTCTGTTTTCCACTTGGTCACCGAACTCCACCACAAGCTGAACATCATACACATGGTTAAATGAACACTTTTGTAGTCTTTCAACTACCCAAAGAGCTTTACAACACAAGTCAACATTCACACATCCACACACATTCACACACTAACAGCAGGTCCTTGGTGGGTTGTTGTTTTTTTAATGTTCATATTAAAGTGTTGCTTGTGTAGATTTCAGAATCAGAATCAGAATTACTTTATTGATCCCCAGGAGGAAATTGCTTTTCATTACAACAACAGCTCCTACTCAAAGTGTACAGGTGTTTAAAACAAAGAGTAAATGCAGGCAATAGAATACAAGTGTCAATGTTAAAATAATATAAAAATATATAAAAATATGTACAAGTATACACAGTGAAAAATGAGTTCCGAGTTGTTGCCCTGTAATAGCATTGAATATGTTTTTTTTTCTGCATAGAAGGAAAGTTAGTACACATGACTAGTCCAGAGTCCAATATATATATAAAAAATATGTGTAAGTATATAAAGTGAACATGAGTTGCTCATAAGTGAGTCCAGAGTCAACCAACTGACTCAGAGTAACTTGTAGGTCTTTTTGAGTTCAATGGTAGTCCAGTGTTGTGGTTTTTTTGAGTTCAATGGTAGTCCAGTGTTGTAGTTTTTAAAAACAAAACAAAACAAAAAAAACTTCACTCTTTACTACACATAGAAATAAATATCTTTTCATCTTCTCAAAGACTTAATGAGCCTCCTTTCCTTCTCCATCTGCCAAGGATGTTCGCTCGCAGGAGAAAACCCACATACTGGGACTACTCTGTGAACTGCACTGGCAATGAAGCCCATTTGTCCAGCTGTAAACTGGGCCAGGCTGTGTCACCAAAGTCCAATGAGACCTGTGCTGGAGGGTTGCCTGTGGTAGTGAGCTGTGTGCCAGGCAGAGCCTTTGCCCCAACACCCATGACAGGATTCAGGAAGGCCTTCCGACAGGAGGTAAATAATGTTTGTGAGCCAAAGAAGTGACTGAAATAATATTTGATATAGTATTTAATATTTGAATAACATTTTATTTGCCTCCCTCCTGCATTCCAGACAACAAGATAGATGCCATTCTCTCAACTGTGCCTGCAGCAACAAGGAAGAGACAGAGCTTGCCCTACTGGTAGTCAATGGGAAGTGCTAGCCTGCCTCAACCAAAATCAGATAGACTTACAACAACTCTAAACAGTCCTGTGTGCTTGTTGTGACTCATTTACCACATTATGTTGTTCTAGACTCAGATTAGCACTTTGTGTAATCCTCTATATATTTCTTATTTTTCTTCCTCTGCTATACTGACACACATGCACACTACTTCTGGTACATATTTGATTTTAAAATGAAGTAAAATGCTATTCTGAGTCTAAAAATACCATGATATGCTAAATTAACAAGTCACAACAAGCACACAGGACCATTTAGAGTTGTTGTAAGTTTATCTGATGACTTAAGGTGGAGGCAGGCTAGCACTTCCCATTGACTACCAGCATTTGAGCTAAGCTAATTAGCGATAGGGAAGCTCTACCTGCACGCACAGTCGAAAGAATGGTATCCATCCTCTTGTCTGGAACTCGGGAGTGAGGCAAATAACAAAAAACAAAACAAAACATGGTTTATCCCTTTAATAAAGTATTTATCTCGTTTATAGATGATCAGTAATCTGAAATGGTAAACAAGCTGATGTAGGAAATAACCACACAGGTTCAGATCAGCTGAAAGTAGATGGAGGGACACAAAATGTTTTGATTTGACATATTGAGCCAGCAATGACACCTTGTACTCCCTTGAGACCTGATGACCAAGAGGCTAAGCTGCTGTTTTGGATTGTCTCAGTGATGCCATCTGTTGGAGGGCACTTTTTTTTTCTTCGAAGGTCACCATGGTCACCTGTCTTCCAACATGAAAACTGTCCCCAGAAGTTTGGGAGTTCTATTTGATGCAGCTCTAAGCTTTGAAACATAAGTCAAGAAAAGTTGTCCAGTCCTGCTTCCTTCAGATAAGAACCATTTCCAGAATGAGACCAATGCTGTCACACTTTTACTGATCACTTTTAAAGCATGCGTGAGTCCAGCCCTATGTTACATACAAGGTACATGAGTCAGTTTGCAGCCTTACATCCTCTGGCGGGGCCCTTTTGGCTGTTCCAAAGTTGAGGATTAAATCTAAAGGTAACCACGCTGTTGCAGTCTGCTTGAGGCCATATGGCTTGTTTAATTCAGTTTTGCTGCTCTGTGGCTTTGCATTCTGATATTATCTCCGTGAATATCCTGCTTTTTGCTTTTTCTGTTGAAGCACTTTCTAAATTCTGTTTTGAAAGGTGCTTTTCATTATTGATGTCACTTTGTGAGCTGCAACAGTAGCTGCCCTGGACATCATTAAAATGAATAATGATCATTTGAGGATGGAAAAAATGACACAATATTGAAGAATTCTTGAGAAAGAGAGAGGAAAAACAAGTTCACTGTCAGCTAACTTTATTCTTCTCAGATGTCCTTGAGCATTAAATTTGGATAGTTTTTACATATATATTTGCTCGAATAAATCCATCAAAACTGAACTTGTTGATCTTTTTCAGTTCAATGATAGCTGTCAAATTAAAAAAAAAATCTCAGATCTAGTTTATGAGGAATTTACAAAGACTGGCTGCTGTGTTTTAAAAAGCCAGAGAATCCCGGATGGAGAATGTGTTTTTTTGTTAACATGTTTGCCATGATGCTTTTGTCCTGCAGCAGTGGCAGCTGAAAGGACTTTGGTGTTGCTTTAGAAAAAAAAAGAAGCTGGTTAGCTCAACACTTATTGAAGTGATTCAACATTTTTCCCACATGAGCTAATTTTTCTAATCAGCTGGTCAACAGGTGTGCATGAGTAACTGTTGGATCTGTGGATATTGGTCAAGGTTTCGAGCAGCAAACCTTTGAAAATAAGGGAAGCATGGTGTTTTAAACCATTCTGTGATTTCGTGGCAGCATTTTCAGAAAGGCTCTAAACTGTTTCAATATAACAATGCCCTTTTTCTAAGCTAGTTCCTTTAAAAAAGGACTTTCTTCAGCCTTTTGAGGCCTCAAAAATCCCTAACACTGTTGTGGCTAAATGACAGCAATTCCTCACAGCCTGGTTCCAACATCTGGTGGAAATCTGTTATAGTAGCACATAAATGGTCATGATTTTGAAATAACCTGGTCAGTTTATTACACTGTCATATGAATGTGTAAGATGCATACAGACAATGAAAAAACCCTTTTGATCAAAATTTTATAATTTTTTGTTTGTTGTACAGAAACTTTGTCATTGCATCAAAATTCAGTAAGTCTCGACTCCCTACTTGTTACATCGATGCTGTTCTTCTCCCGATTCTAAAACTTGATTTTCCCGGCAGGCAAAACTCTCACAGCAGATTAAAAAAGGTTTGTTTGTTTTTGTCTCAGTCTATTTCCACACCACATTTGAAACTGAGAAATGAAACACTGCCAATATTTACAGCACCAGTAAGCAGATATGAATTTCCGTGTGTGTGACTTAATTCACGTTCTAAGGTGAGCTCAGAGCTCGCCTGCTCTCTGTCCCAGTACAGAGATGAGCTTGTGCTGAGGGTGAGGGTGTGTTTTATGCCAAACATCACATTCCAATTTTTTTTAAACCACTTGGCAAGTCTGACTTGAAGTATTTTGATGCCAAAAGCAGATATTTTCTTTTTTGTAAAAGGAAAAAAAAGCCGACTTTTGGTCAGCTGGTGTGTAGATGCGCTGAAGGCGCTACTTACACACTGATACACACTGAATACGGTAAACTAATTAGATAATGTTGGTTAATTATTTTTACTTTTAATGTAACATTTACCTTGCCTAATCTTGATATTTTCTGATGTATTTTCTTTTACTTTCTTTACATCTAATTATAAGATTTCTTTTAACCTTTTGATCAGTCTGTTATTTAGTTTCATTTGTTGATTGATGGATTTTGTAGTAACTAAGTAAAATATTTGCACAGCACATAAAAGAAAATGCAAAAAAAGTGGAATAAATTTGGATAAGGAAGCATAAAACGGAGTAAAAATGAGATACTGTGATTTTGTTAAAAACAAAAGAGCTGATATTTATATACAGGGCCCATTTTACTGAAGTTGCAACATTTATGCAGTAGTCTTCAAGATCAGTTTCATTTTGGCATGTTTCACTACTCAGAACAAATACAACTCATACTTACGCATGAGAGAGATTTGTAGAAGGCACAAATATATGAGCAATTTGCCAGCTGCAATCCTTTGTGAAACAGAACACTGCTGCTGTTTGCAATCTCTTTTAAGTACTGCTTCTAAAGTGCATATTTTTAATCGGTCAAATAATCAGAAAAAGTTCAGTCTTGAACATTGATCAGTGCGCAAACAGAGGTCGTTTGCACAGTAAGCTCCTTGGTTTAAAAAAAGACAAGTGGTCTAGTTTTGTACTGATTCTTCATATGACCTAAAAAAGCCAAGTCAAGTCCCTTTCATTTATGTAGCACCTAATCATAAGATACTGTAAGTGTCTCATGACACTTTTCATGCAGATCCTGTGTAGACTACTCTCTATAATTAACAGGTACCCAATGATTGCAAGCTATTTCCACATAAGCAAGCAAATGGAAACAGTGGCGAGGAAAAACTTTGTTTTAACAGGCAGAAACCTCAAACAGATCTTGGGCGAAGAGAGAGAGAGAGAGAGATTCTTAACAGCAATAAATAAATGGAGTGGAGGCAATGCCAGACCAAGAGAATGAAGTCCACTCAGTGGAGTAGGTGGAGTCTCTGATCTGGGCCCAGGCTAGTGTTGTGGTGCAGAGGGTCTAAGGATGCATTAAGATGAAATCAGCTGATCCAGTGAAAATGCAGGTTTTCTCTTTCATTTGAATAAGGGCTTGCACGCTTTGGCGTTGCCAAAAAAAAAAAAAAAAAGAACAAAAAAAACAAAACAAAAACTATAAAACTATAAAGCTACCAAAAAAGTCATAACAGGTTCAACTTTAGGAGAAACTCAGTCCTATATCACGCTGCGACAGCTAGTCATGTAAGGAACTGTCCCCAGCGATTGACCTCCACCCTTGGACCGGGGAAGAAAGAGTTTACAACTTGACATCACAGAATGGGTCCTATTATGTTAATTAAGGGACACTCCCACCGCCGGACAACCCTGCAACGTTTTGCCAGATCACCTGATTTGGTCTGATTACAGCCTAAGAGGCAGCAGAGGATGACATCCAAAAATGGGATAGTAAAAGGCCTACTTGTACATTGTCTCTTAACGTCTGCTGCTTGATTTAAGGGACAACACAGGCACAGATTTTTCAATCAATACTGACCCACAGTCAGACTATTGACTGAAACAACTACATAATAAGGATTTTGATTGAACTATTCCTCATTCCTTAGTCCATCCACACAAGAAAAACCTTGTAAGTAGTCTGTGGGCCATTCTTTTTTTTAAACAGTCTCTTGGAGTAGCTGATTTGCAACAGATAGGGTCAGAGGGGGTTTAGAAGTGGGTATACTCAGTGCAGACTGAAAAATAAGTGGGTATGCTCTGTATACCTTCTAGTGTGTACACCCTGCACTGCACCACTGATGACATCCATGGAAAAGCAGCAGGACTAGCCAGCCTGTGACAGCGGTTACTGTGGTATCAGGCTTTCTTTGTCCTGGAAGGACCTCCCGGGTACTAATCAAGGTGATTTACCTTCGTCTGTGCGCTGTGGCTGACCTCTTGCCAACCCCAAGCAACATTAAGATATAGCACAAAGAAAAGAATCCACTTGTTGCGCACTGTGGAGCAACGGTCTGCACCCTGAACCACATTGTGAAATGATGTCCTAAAACACGGGGGAAGGCAGTAGAGGTGGAGACATGATAAGGTCCTTACGGATATAGGGAAATCAACAGAAGGTCAAAGCCATCAAACACAAGTCATCATCATCTGCTGATATCAACTTTCGAGGGAAGGTGATAAAGGTATATGGACAAAAACAGTATCCAAGAACCCTCCCTTCATTTTGCTTCAGGCTTCAGACTTGAGGATGTAACTGGACCTGAAAAGGAGACTCATCTTTCCAGAGAAGGTGACAGTAACCCAACTCAGACCATACATGGTTCTGTTGTTCAGGAGCACCAAAAACATCTTAGCCGTGGAACTCACAGTGCCCTTAAACAACAGGCCAGCCATCTCCCTCCAACTGAAGAGGGCCGAGTAGAAAGATCTCAAAACTCTTGGCAGAGGATGGCAAGCAGCAGTATTCCTCATTTCAGTTGTCATGGTTTCCCAGCAACATCACTGTGCTGTTTCTTGCAAACCATCAGTTTGGAACCCAAACAAAGGAGAGCCACCATGCTCAAGATGGCTGTGACTGAGGTGAGCCCACAGTGGAACATTTCTGCAAGTGAGGGCTAGTCTGTCTTTGTTGTGTTGCTAAGGTGATGTGTACAAGCTTATGACCCTGAGATACCTTCTGAGGCTGTAGGAGGGTTCCCAACAATGCCCTGAGCACCCTGCCACCAAGAAATAAGGTCAAGTAGGGGAACATGTAGCACCATTGTAAATAGCTCATGCAGTTTCTGCTTGCAGAAAAGCATCCCTGATGTTTATTTCACCAATGAACCAATTATGTCAGTAACAGCTAAAAAAGAAATTCTGATAAAGTAATAATGTTTTCAGTGTGGAATTAACAATTTTTCTGATATTCAGTAATTTCAGTACTGAGTTTCACTTTGGATATAATAGTTATATTGTAATCGAACTTTGTTGCTTTTTTTTAAGCATTGATAATGTTTTATTGCTAACCCTGCCCATGGCACCTTACCACCACCCAGACCTGTTGGTCCTCCCTGGATGAAAACGGAAGAGACCCAGGATAGGAGTTATCAGCTCAGCTTAGACAAATGGCTGTTCCTGGCTAATTCCATTTTGCAGGAAAGTCATACTTACATAGACAGCCATATCTCCACAGTACTATGTCAGAGCTGGAGAAAGGTTTAGTTATACAGATCAACATCCTGCTATGGTGAAAAACAACCCACTGACTTGTTTATATTTCTTTAAAACCAATCAAAATCACAGTGATACTGCTCTTGCGAAATAGTAATGTGCAGAAAGCAGAAGGAGGGGAGAATGAAGACTGAAATAGTCACCCGCAGGCAGACTTAGCCACAGACAACATCTGTCAGTCAGACTACATGAAAATAAAATGACTGTAATGAGACCTGGCGCCTGAAGTTTGGAGAGTCATATCCACATCTTTGAAGAGACCTGTCTCCACCACAGCAGCTTAAGTTGTTGCGATTGACGGGTCAACTTCTGAGCTGCCAGAGTGCAGGACTCCGGCAGGAAGAGAGTGTTTTTCATCTGTATCGCAGTCAGAGTTGATAAGGAATGTTTTTCAGATGTTGAACATTTAATACAAAGATGTCGACCACATTTTTCTTCCTGTCTTGATGCTACTATTTACTTTTACCTAAAACCAAACTTAAAAAGTATATATAACTAGTAGATCAAAAAAATAACTATGCTGTTTTTAATTTGCTTCTTTTCACTTATTTTATTGTAAATTAAATTACCTGTGTGTTCTGTGTTTGAATTATGTAGGACTGCAACTTTCATGTCATTGAGTGTCCTCATGAACACAAACAAATAAATCCCCTTAATTAAGTTTCTTATACATTTTGGAAGTCTGAATGATTTTAATGCTAATACCTCAAAATGAAGACTGTACTGCTGATAGCAGGATTATGGCTCTTTTTCAGAGCTCAGCACATGAAGATGCCTAGATTTAACTTTGTGAACAAAAATAGCTTTAAGTCAGAGTAAACTGTGCTGCTAATATGTGTACCTCTGCTTGTCTAAACAGTTAATAGGAGAGCCGCATTAATAGCATGTTCTATAAACATGAAGGCACCAGTCTGCTGAGACGGAAAAACAAGGTTCCAAAAGTTCAGCTAAGTGTATTATTTTTCCAAACATGTGGTTTTAATTTTTGAACACGTTACAGTGATGTCTGTCTGTGTTTTCCCTCTTCAGCAACCGTTGGTTCGTCTTCGTGGTGGGGCCATTGTAGGTGAGGGCAGAGTGGAGGTGTTGAAAAACGGAGAGTGGGGCACCATTTGTGATGACAGCTGGAGCCTTCTGTCTGCCACCGTAGTGTGTCGAGAGCTGGGCTTCGGTACGGCCAAAGAAGCCCTGTCTGGAGGTCGCCTGGGACAAGGTATGTGGTTTTACGTTTTCGCTATTACTTTTGCAAAAAATTTAAAGTCAGTTGACTCTTTTTTCAGCCACTCCTTGCTGCACATTCAGAACTGAGGGCTTCCAAGCAACGATGAGTTAGAGGAAAGACACCATTAGGATTTCCCAGAGCATTTTGAATGACTTAAAATTAGCCAAATCTATGCATAAAGGAAAGAACTGTGATTGCATGATTGTGTACAAAAAACTTAAATCCAACCTAAACTAAGTGTACAGTAGACCTGATGCAGTCCCGTGCCAATAAGCTTAGAAGGACAACCTTTATTGTTGAACTATAAATACATTTAAATGTGTATGTATATTGCCTTCATGACACAAGATGGAAGGTTATGACTGTGCAGCAAAACCACATATCCCAAACAGGCATTTACTCTTTTCTTTAAGTTTTCAACTTATACCACTCCTGTCTGCCACAGAGGAAAATATCATGAACTCATTGACGTGATTGCAAAAGTGATTTCACTCCGTGCCTTTAGTCAGTAAGGATGGGAACAATTCCTGAGCTGCAAGAAAATATGTCACAAGGATTCCTGTGTATTTAATTTGATGTTCTGTCCACTGCAAAAGGAAAAAGAAACAGGGGCGGACATCGGACAGAGACCTCATTCTGAGCAGACCTGCTTTATGAGGTGGTTCTTTCCAGACTGCACCTGCAGGGTTAAACCACTGGCTGCATAAAGAGAGTTTTACAGCAGGTTTAGAAGTTTGGACCCCCCATCCAACTAAAATATTCCGCTGACCCACTTCAAAACCACACACTCAGCAGATATCAACCCTGTGTTGTACAGCCCCAGCTCACCTATTTAGGATGGAAAAAGTACATACAGGGTAAATACAGAGTATACCAATAACTTGTGAAAAGAATGCTGTAAAGAATGGTACTTGTGATAAAGGAGGTATTTTTCTGTTTCAAACAGAGACATTACTGCACATTCCAGTAACATCAGACATGGAAAATGTTTTATTAGAAGAGATGCTATTTTTTTTTCTGGAAAGTCAGTTTTCCACTATAAATTTTAATTTGTAACTCCCTCTGACCTGTCATTAAAAAAAAACTCAGATGGAAAACTCAAGTGAATTTGATTTTCAAATGGAAGAAAAATCAGCTGGTAATAGTACACACTAATGAAGCGAAACATTTAGTGAAATATCTTTTGTAGATGAAGGCATGTCTCATTGGTTCGTTGCAGACAGGATGCATACATAGTCTTAGAGCGAGGAGGCCAAAATGCTTTCAGTCCTTCTAGTCAGGATGTAGACAGTGGTGTCAGAATAAAGTTATTCAGCAACTTACATCTGAAGGGTTCATCATGTTGCGTGATTGCTCAGCTTAGCACGACTGTAAGTGGTGAAACAGCCAGCCTGGCTAGTTAAAGCAGTAGTTGGTAACTTTGGAGTAAACATCAGTAACTTTTTCTGTGTTCTAGCTATTTGGCAAAAATGTCATTATACCCATAGACAGCTGTTAATAAGTGATGTGGTTTGAGAGTATTGTGAGATCTCTGTGTTTTCCCATCATGCCTCTGTATTCAGGGTTGGTAAAAATCTTATCACTCCCGTTTTATTTGCCTGTGCAGTGACACTCTCTGTGCTCTCTGTCATGATTTGCCGCTGTACGCTGTGCTTCTCAGCAACAGGTGACATCGGTACAAGCTGATCAGCTGTTTTTACCTTACACTCTGACTTATCTCTGCCGAAAACAGAGTGTCAGGCAACCGTCAGTCGGCTGCCTGAGCTGAGCTGAGCAATTTACTTTCTCTTCAACTGTTTTGTCTCAGTTCAAACTGGACGTAAAAGAGAGAGCGACAACAAACAAGCCGGAGCAAAAACAGGGAAGGGAAGCTGCAGTGGAGTTGCTTCCCAATGAGTCTCATGCTACAGCTAACGTTAGCCTGTCAGCTCATCAGCAGAAATTACCAACTGCAGCTAAACCACAAAATAACATGTTCTATCTGGTTTATTGTTTGGGTTTTTTTTAAGTAAAAAGCTGTGGCTTTATGAATGGCTGTGAGCTGTAACAATTTGCTCGTGGCATGAAAAGAGTGATGACTGGTGAAGATTTTTCAGCTTTGGACAGAGCAGGACCGGATGTGTCTCCATACTTCTGGTCTTTATGCTAAGATAAGCTAAGCTAATCTGCTGATAGCTTCAAATTCAGTCTGCAGACAAAGAAATGACACTGTATTGATCTTCTCATATCTTTATGAAAATGTTTAACACATCCTTGGTAAGTTTTTGATTTACACCAGAGATTCATTTCTAAGTAGAGATGGTGAGATAAAAATAACATCTCTCAGCCATAACAATCTTTTTATTTTCCCTCTCAATTTCAGTGGGTAATGGAACCCCACCCCCCAAAAAAACCTAAGAATCGTTTCAAATCAGTTTCTTTTGTCTGTATTTTTCAGGTATGGGCCCAGTGCATATGAATGAAGTGCAGTGCTCTGGATTTGAGAAGTCCATCACAGAGTGTTTCTTCAACAAGGAGGCTCTTGGTTGCAGCCATGAAGAGGATGCTGCCGTGAGATGTAACGTTCCTGCTATGGGCTTCCAGGAGTCGGTGAGCCTCACGTTTTGATTCAGTTAAACAGTACAGCGACAATATTCACTAAGAAACATGATTTTAATACAGTATTGACCAGTTTGACTTGTATCTGAACAGCACTTCAGACATGCACCTTAATCATAAATGGAGAGTATTTGAATCCAGCAAATAGATTTAAATTGAATTTTAACAGATGTTTTGGAGCATGTTTAGTGTGTTTCAGCTGCAAGAGGCTGAATTTGTCTTTACATGTTTTTTACTGTTTATTTGAGGCTTTCTGTAGATTTTTTACTGTTATATATGAGATAATATTTTTAATGTTATTTTGTCTTTGTATACAAGTTTAGTAAGTCAGCACTTCTGTTGTGTTTTTCATGGCCACAGCTGCGCCTGAGTGGAGGTCGTACCCCCTTTGAGGGCCGTGTGGAGGTGCTGGTGGAGAGGAACGGTTCTCTGGTGTGGGGGACAGTGTGCAGCGAAAGCTGGGGAACCATGGAGGCGATGGTGGTCTGCAGACAGCTGGGCCTGGGCTTCGCCAGCAATGCTTTCCAGGTACAAGTCACAGTAGTCAGAAGGTGAAAATCAGCATTTTAGGATTTGTTTATTGAAATAAAAATTCATTTTTAATTTTCATTAGGAATAAGCTGAAGTCAACGCCTAATTCAAATTAAATGCAACCAGCTGTTTGCAGTTTAGGTTGCACATTGTTTTTCACTATGAAAATTCCAAATATTTATTTTAATCATCTTTGTTTTAGGGCTAAAAGTACAATGACGGCGCACCTAAGTTATTTGTTAGTGTTGGATTTGAATGTAAATTTTTGCAGTAATGATGCTTTTGCCAACAGAAAATTGACAATTACAATTATGATGATTGAATTGATGATTTTATACATCATGCACATATAAATGGAGACTAAAATTACTAATTTATTAAATGATTTACTTTTACTCTTGGCAGCATTGAATTCCTTAGACTCCCACTGTGGGCGACTCTTGTGTGTAGATGAAGTCATTGTCCTCATTAGCAGGAACTGAAAATTTTTGTATGGTTATATGTGTATAGGTGATTCTGTATATTTACAGAATGCCAGGTTTATCTGGCGGCAAGAAAGAGAAGGACTGTGGGTTTTGATATTTGTTTTATAATATTGTTTGACTCATTTCTTCATCTTGCTGCTCCATTACATGATAATATATTCAAGACACAACAGCCCAAAAATCCCCCACATAATGCTGTAAATTGATAGGTTGTGCCCTCTAGTGGTCATAATGGAGAATCACTTGTATTTCATAAAAAATTCATTGTATTACTGTGAAAATGTCCACTGATATCATCTAGCACTATCACCATATAATATCAAGTGGCAATGCAGTGACCTTGTCTTTAATCTCATACAGTTTTACAAATAGCTCCACCTGATTTTGGCAACCTTTCATATTTTAAAATTTCATTTTGCTGGTGATGTAACGGTAGATAGAGGCTAAAAGAATCAATTCATCAGTATTGCTAACTGTTGATACCTCACATTACTGCTAAGTTCTTAAAAAATGTTTCACTGCAAGCTATGCACTTGCAGAATGAAACGCTCTTGTTCTTTAAAATAAAACAAATACTGTCTGTCAGCTGTCACCATGCGGACCACCATTGATGAAATACAGTAAAAAAAAAAAATCAAGACAATATCAGTTCTGATTTTTTACTTATTTTGGAATATGAGTGTAAGCTATATTCAAAACAAATGTTGCACTGCAATCTAGCTTAATTAACTTAAAGACCTAAAACTATTTTGGGGGCATTTTACAACAGTGGCTTCCTTAAGCCGCCTGTGGACAATCTGAGTTCAATCAGTTTTACATAACACACTGCATGTACTGTATTAAATCAGAGATGGATGGTATGGATCCCACCCTAATGTCACCTGTGAACTATGGTCATGTTTTCACAATAGGAGACTTGGTATTGGCCAGGAGAGGTGAGTGCAGATGCTGTGGTGATGAGTGGCGTTCGCTGCTCCGGCACTGAGATGTCTCTGTCCCACTGCCTGCACCATGGAGCCCACATCAGCTGCCCTAAAGGAGGCGGTCGCAACGCTGCTGGAGTCTCCTGCTCCGAGAGTAAGACAGCTACGCTCATATGCTGCTTGTGGTTTTATAACTCAAAAATTGTGCCCGGAAATCATGTAATGTTACAGTAGTAAGCTTTTTCTATTGCCCATTTAATTCCTTAACATGCTTTAATAGAAAGAAAAGAAGTAAATGATGTTTCCACTTTCTTCTCTCCTTCATTTTGAGCTTTTGCTATTTAATTTGTCAGTTCACACATCAACTCTGCAAAGCTTTGCTTCTGTGCTCTGCACAACAAGTTTTCATTCAACAAATTAAAATATTTCCCTCTCTGGACAAGCTCTGTGGTAAAGAATCATAACAGGGCTCTGCAGCTTGAAGCAGAAAACACTCATTGACTTGAAAATTGCCAGTGCTTTTCTGGTTTTCATTTGTTTTTTTGCTAATGAGGGAGCCATTTCTCCATGTTTCTAAATATTTTTTGTCTTCGTCTGCTTCTGTGTGGGTTTTTTTTCCGATCCTCCTGCCAACAGCCGCTCCTGACCTGGTGCTGAACCCTCAGGTGGTGGAGCAGACCACCTACATGGAGGACAGGCCCATGTTCATGCTGCAGTGTGCGTACGAGGAGAACTGTCTGTCATCCACCTCCAGCCAGGTTCCAGCCAACTCCTACCGCCGCCTGCTGCGCTTCTCCTCCCAGATTCACAACAATGGCCAGTCTGACTTCCGGCCCAAAGCTGGCAGGCACTCCTGGGTGTGGCACGACTGTCACAGGTCAGTGTCACAGAGTTCAAGTTCTTTTTTATGTCCACTGGTTTTAGAGGCAATTATTTTAATCTACTGCCAACCAGAGCCAAACAGCATGTTTGCCAATGAAAGGTGCTAAATCGTCTGTGTCAGTCCATTTTAGTTCCACATTTTGGTACGTTATTTCAAACATGTATGTTTTGTTTTCTTTCTGAGAGCTGGATGGTTCAAAGTAATACTGCTCTTACATCTGTGTGTCGAGTACATGGCAGACTGTAAAATGATGGATGACATGAAAGTTCCCAGAAGTGAAGCCAAGCAAATTGATTACATTGTGCACATCATATCATCATGATGATGATGTCACATGCTCAGATTATTTCTAGGCCAGTGACAGGTGGGCACAGATTTGATTTGCCAGATTTGTTCCAGTTGTGACTCTTTGGAGAGACGTACACCAAAGCCTGCAGTACAGACTCTGCACTAGTGCTGGGTAGAGAGTTGGCGGTGGATAGTGTTTGACCTGCTACTGAAATACTCAAGACATTAAAAAAAATTCTAAATTAAATAGTTGCAGTGATAGGAAAGTAAGGTATTAAATCATGTAATATTGGCAGCGCATACAAATATTCATATTGGCTTTCAGAAAAAAAGCTAACACAATGCGTCATAGAGAACAAAGAGTGCCTTGTGGGAAATGATGGCAGGCTGAGTTGCAGATTAATATCAAATGAAAGACATTTATCATACAAAACCTCCTTAATCACAGAAAGAGAGGATTTATGAAAGAAGTTGTAAAAAGTGCAATATTCCAAGAACATAAATCAGAGTCTTATCAGAATTTATAAAGTCCTTTATAAGCAATTCCTTACTTAGATTTCAAATTACTGAGTTTGAAAATCATGTTACATGTTGAGGTTGAAAGGTGGATGGACTGCATTTGTGTGGCACTGTCTCGCACTTTCTAATACATGGCACAGCCAATAGAAAACTGTTTTGGGGTCTGTATTTTTTCCAAGGACTCTTTGACACGCAGACTAGAGAAAACAGGGATCAAACCACCGACCTCCTGAGCCAAAGCTGTCCCAGGAATACATGTGTACAATTCAGAAATGACATCTCAAATTAGACTTAATCCATGAACAGAGAGATGACTCCCATGTCTCCCCTCTGGAGAAGTTTTTCCTTTCTTATGTTCTGCTGCCCTTTAATTGACTGTGTGTTGGAAGCTTAACTTACTGTACATGTAGCACTTTAAAAATCTCTTTTGTGGTTCCTGCACTGGCTGGGAAACACTTCACTGCTGGCAGCTTCACGCAGCTGCCAGCTTTAAACCTTCGAACCTTTGGCACCTTTGACTGGCAGAACTTGACATTGCGCATCAGGAAAAAATCAGACCATTTAAAAAAAATGTTGTGGACTACAGGTGCCAGTTTGGGATTTTAAATTGAAATGACATCGGTGCACTTTCAAAAGCAGAGACTGAAGCTACAGTTAGCAACCTGACTTTTGTGCTGAATTTTCAGCCTGACTTCTTTTGTAAAACTACATTTTTGTGTGTTTTTGTGTAGGCATTACCACAGCATGGAGGTGTTTACGCTTTATGACCTGTTCAGTCTCAATGGAACCAAAGTTGCAGAAGGACATAAAGCAAGTTTTTGCCTGGAGGACTCAGAGTGTGATGAAGGTGAGAACCACAGCGGCATTCCTACCTTAATTTCAAAATTTAAAATAACTTTCAATTTTCAAAAATGTGGCAGCAATACATTTTCTCACATAATGAATAATGGCTGCACCTTTGAGCTGCACTAGTTATTTTTTCTGTTTTGACAATAGATCAACTGACTATTTGTAATTCGAAAGTGTGAGGTTCTCCTGAATACGAAGATGCTTTTCAGCATTTTTCACCAGCCAGGTGGGACCAGCCAGATCCCACTCAATGCGGCTGGATACAGGTTTGCGGTCGGCAGAAAACGCTAGCTGCTAATGCAGCTAACGCCAAATTTAATCAAGTGCGTGGACATGTGTTTTGAGTTTTAGCCTTAAGCTTCAGGC
>JAQLOL010000021.1:6834139-6846917 GCA_029783665.1 Naso thynnoides | reverse complement strand
TTTAGCCTTAAGCTTCAGGCAGCTGGACACAAGTTTGTGGCTGTAATGGTCAAAGCTGCTAATTTAGCATTTTCTGCCAACCGTCACAACCTTGAGTCCAGCCTCCCTTAGTTATTGATTTAGCATAGGTTAAAAGCTCTAAACACAAGTCCGTGCAACTTTTATTTTGTTACATCAAAATTCTGCTTAGCTAAGCCTTAATGGCATTAGCACAATTTGCTAGCTGGATTAATACTGCTAAAGCCATTGTGTTCACGTCAAAAAATACAGGAACCAATCAGGGGCTGCCATCCACTATGGGACAAATAATGGTCAGACCACAGGCCCGGATTGGCCCGTTCATTTTTTGACCAGGCCCCTCCCAGTGACATGGATGAAAGCCCAGACGGATCTGTGGGAGAGAGACCTGGGTTGCCAGGTCCACAATTTTCCTGCGAAACAGGGCCACATTTTAGGTGCTGCCGCAGGTTGATTTTTTTGTCCGTGGGTTGAGTGGACCTATTTTTGATGTCAAGTAAATGAATAATAAAATCTATTTCATAAATAAATTTCTCAGTTAACACTCAGATCAAACCAAATCAACTTGCAGATCAGCAGGCACACATGGAACATGTCACATGGCCAAATTCACATGTACACACACATTGCATGTATTGTACACACTCACAGGCAGCACCGCAGCCCTGCCGTCACCTGCACGTGCACAAGTAAAAACAATACATTTATGTTGTCCCGACAGGGAGGAAGACACATAGAAAAGTGAGAGACTCAAAGGCACCAACACACATTCATCACACATTCAGAGTTGTTTTTTATGTGCCTTGATATATAGCCCATTTAGTAACTTAAGCAATTTTAGAATTAGATTGAACAACTGTGTTGGGAAAACTGCTTACCTTGCCGGTATACTGACCATTTATAGTGTTATTTTGTAAATATTACAATACATGTGACTATGATAGCAATGCTATCGATTTTTGAAGGCAGTTTATATGGTGTGACCGAGGTTTTAAGGGCTTATTTTGAATTCTGGCATCGGGCTGGGTTTTTGGGCTGGCTTTATTGGCTGTTGGGCCAGTTTTTCACACAGACCTGGCAACCTGGAGAGAAATGAATGCGAAGCTTGCAAGATCTGGCTGATCTCATCAAGCTAATCTTTTACTTCATTGTTTTGGTTTTACAGCTCCAAACTTGTTGGTAGAAACCAAAACACAGCTGAAAACAGTGCAGGACTAATTTTGGAATGTTCCATTTCAGGTATTGAAAAGAGGTATGAATGTGCTAACTTTGGAGAGCAGGGTATCACTGTGGGCTGCTGGGATACCTATAGACACGATATTGACTGCCAGTGGGTCGACATAACCGACCTCAAACCTGGAGATTACATCTTCCAGGTAATGTTGTCGTTGGGTCGTTGTTCTTTTTCATCTAAATAAAGAGTGAAACCATCGACACCCTGCAGCCATGAGTATTGACCTCTCTTTGTCATCCTGATTTGTTAATGTTCTCCTTCTCACAGATAATTATAAATCCAAACTATGAAGTACCTGAGACCGACTACTCCAATAACATTATGAAATGCAGATGTCGATACGATGGCCATCGTGTGTGGATGTACAGCTGTCATAATGGTAAGACTTCACAGTTACTGGGAGGAATATATCTGTGACGTCTAATTTGCTTTAAATGTCCATGATTGCGTGCAATTTTTTTTGTCGTGGAGGGGGCAGTTGGAGTTACACAAAATGCAAGTCAATGCAATACAGCAGTAATTGGTCTTAAAATACAGCGTCAAAAGTGTTCAGCTATAACTTTATTATTGTGTTATTATGTCATCAAGTTTCCCTTTCCACACACTATGAAAGTGCACTGACAAAAAATAAAGTTGACTGTCACTGTTTCCTGAGCACAAAACACAAATGGAAGGTATCAGAGATACTGTTATGGTAACGTTATAACATGCTCATGTGCGGTAATGTTAGGTTACAAGCCAGACGGATGACGGCTGTGGTGCATGTCACGCGACTTGATTCATAGAGACAAGAGCACCAAATCTCAAGGTTTCTAAATGTGAATCATCATGTTAACTTTAAACGGTTCAAACTGGGAAAAATATTTATTTGGCCTCCTCACCCATTCCTCATTTGGAAGCTGTCTGGTAATTGAAACCAAGTCCAAGCGCTACAAAAACAGCTTATCCAAATGTGTCTCTTTTGATTAAACATTCAACGGTTATTCCTCTGTTGTTGTTCTCTGGTGTTTTGTTGCGTGTGTGCGGCATAATAGGGCTAATTTACAGGTGTCAAACAATTGCAAAATTAGTCCAAAAGACTGTGATGATAGAACAAAATGATAGGGCACATTTAGGGCAGTGCTCTCTCAAAGGCACGGTGCATTTTTGAGCTGACATGTCACTGAGAGTGTAAACACAATTGGGTTTTTTGTTGTTGTTGTTGTTTTTTAAATAAAGTTAAATAGGATAAAGTGGGTCTACTTGATTGATATAAAATATAGGGTTCCTTGTGGCTGTATACATGTAGGCTATATACCGCCACATTCTTGCTATGCAACAGTTAAAAAGTTGGTAAGAATGTTATTATCTATCTTCGATTCTAAACTGGCTGCAGCCCCCAGCCACAATTCTGGCACAGTGCCAGTGATTTTAAAGCCCCGCATAATGCAAATGAGGAGTCATATCCGTTGTGCCACCTACTGAGCCTTGTTTGTCAATCACCATTTGTTTTGTATTTAATGATATGATTTTGTGTGCATTTTACAAACCGGAACATTAAGTAAAATTAGTTGGAGGATTGTAGCATCACAGGCTAATACAAAGCTAAAACCGAAAAATTATGTTGTGTCCAAAGCACATTAAAATTCAGAGCCATGTTAATCCCATGCTTGCAGCTTTGATAAATAATAAAAATAAAATAAATAATTTTTAAAAAATTACCTTTCTTGAGCTCATGCAGTATGGTTTATTAAACTACTCTGTGGTCATGTGATGTCATGTGGTCACATGTGAATGGAGATTATTATTCCTGTCTTGAGTTAACTTTAATGTATAGCATTGTTTACTGTGTATTCAAATTTTCCTGGCAACAGCCCTGTGAGACAACATGCAATTTTTCATTTTTTTTATCTAGCGACTATGCAGGGTGGAAATCCCCACATGTAAAACAACAAGTTCTTTAATGGTTACTCTGTCTGTCTCTGCTAGGTGGCTCGTTAAGCACTGAAACAGAACAGACGTTTCCAGGCTTACTCAACAACCAGGTAACCCACAGGTAAAGACAAAGCAGAGGACAGGAGTCGACCGGCCGTTACCACTCTGGCGGGGAGGATATCTGAAGCCCAATAACTACGACACAGCTTCATTGGTGGATTCCTCCTGCCAGCCCTGAACTGGTCAGACCATCTTCTTATGTTCTGTCCCTCATCTATGAGGCAGCAGCCTCCCCCATGTTTGTTTCCCCCTCCTCCAGTTACAGCCTCAACAACACTTCCAGCCCCCCTGGTGAGGATAAAGAGAACAGTGAAGCTCCGTGTGCCCTTCTTCTTTTTTGAAACGAGTGGTGAAATGAACCATCAGGGAAGAAACAGGTTTAAAGCTCACTCCGCTGGAGATGCCAGTACCAGGTTGCCTTAAAATTGTGAAGATCATCAATAGCAGCAGCAGCAGTACGCAACTGTCGCGGATGTTTTCTTACTCAGATAACTGGAGGGTCTCTTTTACACATCAGTTATGTAGTTATTTCAGTCAAGCTGTGGCACAAGCAAGACCTTAAAAAGCAAACAGCCCATTCATCACCAACAACAACTTGCCTGATATAGTTGTTAGACTAATCTGCCAAGTGAGTTGAAGTGCCCCAAAGCTCTCTTTTAAATATATATTCTCTAAAACTTCTCTGGAAACTGGTTACGCTACCATGCTTCATGGTGTTGGCATTGCAGTCTCATTTAGTCTAGACTTTTGCTCACAGATTTGTCTATATTTTGCAATACTGTGTACATTTATATCATTATTAAATGGTTTTAATTTAACCAGTAATGTTCAAAATAGGTCTTCATTCATTTGGTAAGTCAGTGCAGGAACAGCTTTTCAAACTGACAGCTTCCATCTCTAGATATTGTCCCATAGTTCTGAAATATCGATAACCCCTTCACCCCTTATAAAAAACAGCATTTTTAAGCTTGAGACCAAAGAAGTTTTTCCAGGGTTTCTTCAAATAACCTATTTGTCAGTGAATAATAAATATATTTACAATGAATTTAAAGCTCATATCAGTCCTCTGCGTCTTTAGTCTTCACAGGAGTATCATCGGACTGTTCTATGGTAACAAAGGAAGGTTGCAGCTGCTTCCTCTCACAGCTTTATACTGTTTGTTGCTCTAACCAGGAAACATCAGAGCTCTCTTTTTAGTTGCTTTGTGGCACAGACAATCTTTTTTATAACCTTAGGAGCATATGGAATAGCATTTCCTCTGTTTAAACGGAGCTGCTAATATGTTCCATTTGTACTATTCAGATTTTAAAAAGAACACACAAGTAACTCACCATTACTGAAGGTTTAATGTTTTTTATTTTCATTCATTGTTTTAAAACTGCTTACAGTAATTTGTGTGTGAATCTTTGTAATTGTACTTTTTATCATGGTGCTATCGAACTGATCCTCTGTTTTCTGAGGGGTCATGTACATGTTAAACAGCTACATTATGTATACTAATAGTATACTTGAACTGAGCGTGAGAGACAATGTCTTTGTGTGTTAAGCTATATTAAAGGTCTGAGTTACAAAGCAAACACATCTTTGCTGTTCAGTGTTTTTATGTAATACATTTTTTTGTCCATATGTACGCAGGTATATTTAAAACTGGGATTTGTCCATTTTATTTAAAAAAAAAAAAAAAAAAAATCCTGTCCACACAAGCATGGTTTTAAATAAATCTCCATCCACATTAAGTCACAAAAACATGCTATTAAGCACTGGTAGGAGCACGCCAGACCAACAGATAGTTACATGACACCGACCCTACAGCCATGGCGGCCAATCAGGAGCCTGAACAAAATTTTTTACTCAGCGGTTCCTTTAGGCCAACAACAACAACATTCTGACACATCTGTTCCACAGTAGATTGAAGATTCACTTCACATTTATGTGTAAACATGTCAAAAGTTCAGACAAAAGAATCAAAAATGTCCAAAAAAGTTTTAGTTCTTTTTTAATGACGCACAGCGGCAGACAGAAACAGACATGTTTCAGCCCTGTTGTTCATTAACATGGAATGTTGCTCTAAAATAAATCAAGGAATAAATACGTAGCCTTAATTGTCGGGTGCTGAGGTCATAACTTCAAACAGCATCTTCGTCCACAAAATTTTGATGGCATTAAAAAATAAAATCCTTTAAAATATTCTGTTATTTTCTGATATTTTTCATTAGATTTCCTGTGATTTCCATCTGCTCAAAAATTGTTGCATATACATACATTTTTTTTGCATTATTTTTGCCCTGAAAAGTGCCAAATTTTAAAGGTCCTATTCTTAAGATTTCCAACTCGTCAAATACTGACACTTTGGGTCAAGAGTACGGCCACCCATCGACCAAAAGCTGAGAAACCCAGCTTGTCAAATACTGACGAGTTGAGAATGAGACTCAAACATCAACTGTTTCTACAAAGTGGACCTTTAAGTCTTACATTGTCTAAAAAAATGTGATCTATATTTTACAAGCATGCAGTGTGTGACTTTAGGGTATACAAAGTGAACTGTACTCTAGGACCCAAATTCTCAGAGAAAAAAGAAAGAAAGAAAAATAATAAATTCCATGATTTAATGTATCATCAATCAAACAGGACCCCAAAATTGTGCAGCACTGACCTCTTGTGGTCTGAAACAGACATTAGCTTTTTTCTTCTCTCTCTCTCGGTACTGGAAATAATATGCAGTAAAATGATACATGTTAATTGAGGATCCATTCTTAAAAGCTCTTCTTGTTCACTGTCATGTGGTGCTGGCACCTATCCCAGCATGCACTGGGAGGGAAGTGGGGTACAGCCAGAGGGCTTACTAACAAAGCTACAATCACACCTACATGTACTTTAGACTTTCTAATCCTCCCAAGACATACAGAAAAAATACAGCAGTGAGTCAAAGTGGCTTCACCAAAAACAATAGCAGTGGTTCATCTATATACCCTGCAATCCTGTGTTTCCCTCTCTGCCGCAGACAGATCCCATTTCAAAGCCCACTGGCAGAGGGGAGGGATGTTTACAGTAAAGTCCAATTATACTTTTTTTTTTTTGCCAGAGGACATCCAATAAACCATAAAGCCAGTGAATTACAGTTGTCATAAAAAACATTTAGAACTGAGGATTTAAGCTGCTCCAAATCTTTATGCAGTCTCTAAATTACGGCTGTTGTCTCTGTAGGGGAACACGAGCTGTGGATGTTGGACTGGAGTCAGACATTTTTTGTTTGGGCAGTCTGTTGTGCTGCAGAGTTAACTGAGCTGGATCACACAGTAGGAAGCCCTGTAGAG
This sequence comes from Naso thynnoides, assembly GCA_029783665.1. Classification (NCBI taxonomy): domain Eukaryota; kingdom Metazoa; phylum Chordata; class Actinopteri; order Acanthuriformes; family Acanthuridae; genus Naso; species Naso thynnoides. The sequence goes on along the minus strand of JAQLOL010000021.1, from coordinate 6,840,377 downwards.
GACTCACCCCAACACTGGGATATAAAGCCCATCAGGTTCAGACAAATGCACACTGTCTCTGGCATTTATGCTGCATTCACAGAGGAAGTGTCTGATTTTTATCTGAGCTTTTGTGGTTCATTAGGGATTTAACAGTGGATGGCTTTGATTTTGCTGTTTTGGTCTAATTTCTTGCTGAAAATCCTGAGTTCAGCACATATTAGGCAACACACACATAATTTCCTGCTCGTTTCTGAGATTTTTATGTTGTTTACAGAAAAGATTCATCAAAGAGTTACACAGAAATCAATGTTCTTTTCCAGATGTGTTTGGATGGGTTTTCGTTTTTTCCTTTGCAGCAACAGTTTGAAATGTAGAGCTCACACTGAATCAATTTATTGAGTAATGCCTTACTGTGCACCCTCTGGGTTCTGGCTTCTGATGCCCATATTGTCCACAGTATATTAGTAACATCAGCGAACAAGAAAATGCAAGTGCCAGAAATGATATGAGGTCACCTGTTGCAAGACAGTTTAAAGAGGCTTTTTACCCCGCAGAGTTGGTGGTTAATTAGAGGTCCCTTTAAAAAAAAAGGTGAGAGAGCTGCACACTCAGCACAAAGTCAGACAGGTTTCCTCTGGGTGTTGACCTTCACCAAGGTTGCCCTTAACTGAGTCAAGTCCATTTTATTTGCATAGCATCAAATCACAACAAAAGTTGTCTCACAACACTACGTATGAATGAAGTCTAGATCACAATCTGTAATTAAACTGATCTCATCCTGTTTGTGATATTCATTGACAGGATCTCGGTGTGCAGCCGAGGTGAGAAATGTGCCCAGTGTTTCTGTTTTGTGCAGTTGATAGAGACAAGGTGAGGAGCTTGGACATGTGAAGGGAGCTTGGAGTAGAGCCACTGGCCCTTTGACTTACAGGAAGGCAGTTGAGGTGCTTCAGGCATCTGATTAGGATGCCTCTAGGGCGCCTTCATTTGGAGCTTTTTTGGGCACGCTAGAACTAGGAGGAGACCCTGAGCCTGGGATGGAACAAGATCTCGTTAGAGAGATCACATCTGGCATGGGATTGCTTTGGATTCTCCAAGAAGGAGCTGAACAGTATTGCTGGGGAGACAGACATCTTGGAATACCCTGCTTCCACCGGGACCCCATCCTGGATGAGCAAAAGACATGGCTGGACGGATGGATGGCTTTTTTTTCCTTCTAATAAAGTCAGAGATCAGAAATATATAGACAATCCACAAAGAAGTGGCGAAAATTCAACATTCTGCTCCATATCTAACTGAAGGATGACTCTCTGTGCACTGGTTCCTCAGTGTGCTGCACTAAGAACATATTTTCTTGTTTGGTCAGGGTCCTCCTACACACTAAGAGATAGTGCAGCTCAGATGGATTCAGCAGAGCTTATCTGCTGTAAGACTTAAAGAAAACACAACATAACACCCTTTAGGCACAACAAGTTGCAGTAAGTCCTGGAGTTCTTTTAGTTCTAAGTTTAAAACTTTTGTCTCTGTGTGCAAGTGTGTTTGTAAAGCATGGCAAAAGGGAAGTACATTTAACGCAAGACGACAACACTGCAGTCATTTGTCTTTAGTGAAAGCACTCTGATACAAAGGAATAATTCACTGAAAAAGAACGCATGAACTATCAACACTAACATAATACAAGAAGCGAGCATTATGTAAAATATAAACATATTTCATTTATTAGCATACAAGTTTTAAGTTAATAAACACAAGATTTCAACTGAAAAAGGCATATAGAAAAGTTAAATAATCAAACTCCAGATAAATAGAGTACAGGCTAAATAAAAATTATTACTCATCTTTTATCTGCATAATTAGAAACCACAGTAATTTTTGATCTTTCAGCCATGGCATTAAAAAAATCTTCTACCATGATTATTTGTTACTAGCTTTACTTATTACACTATATTCAAACTTCAAGGTTTCAATAACATTTAATCATAGTTGTAGGTTTCAAATGCTTGTTAGCAGTAAGTGAACAAAGCTTAGATCTGACTTACATCATTTCACAGTCAAGGCCCAGTCGCACCAGAGAGAGATACAGCAAAATTAATCTTTCCAAAAAATATTTGGTTGTAAAAGCTTAACGTAGTGACTACTAGCAAAACTAGTTGCTGAACTGCTGTGGTTAGCAAGCTAACCGCTAACTCTGCTAGCACTGTTCCTGCAGCTTTTCTCTGCTTTCCCTCAAAGTATTCCATTTACTCCCCACATTTGAACATTTTCCACCTTTTTGTTTAAGAACAACGGAACTGGGAAAATAAAGCTTTAAGAGCTAATAAGCTTGTTGGCAATCAGTCAGCTGTTGGTGGGATAATAAGTTTCTACAGGTCATTCTCAACACATATTTGTTTCATCCAATCCTGTCTAATAATGAATGTTTTTTTCATGGTGGAGTCAATATCTGGATGGGGAAGGTTCAATAAAAGTTGATGATAGCTTCCTCCACTTCTGGAATCTCTAGTTCTTTGTCTGCTCAGAGATCTTATTGTCAAGAAAGCTTGCTGCTGTCAACAACGCACCAAATTAGTTTTGTGCTTATTTACCACTGAGTGAATCAACAAATATCTGCGATTTTCAGTGGATTGTATTCTGGTGTGACCAGGCCTTAAAGACTTTGATAAAGGCAACATTTAAAGCCATTACAGGCACTGTCAGCTAACAAGAGCACTTTTAACACTTCAGTCAAGGCAGTCTCACAATATATAAATATACGCTCATTTTATATGAATCAAAATAAAATAGTAGTCACCAAACACTATGCATAGCACAGTTCAAAAATGATTTTAAAAGAAACCTTAAAAATATTTCATGCTAAATACAGGAACAAGTACATGCTTTGGTCTTTCAGAGAGAACTGCTTAAATCAGAGATGTATATTAGGGTTAGAATTTGAAAACGTGACTGGAATGTTTGGATCCTGACAGAGTTCGGTTTTTAAACAAGCTATAAAGGCTACAGAGAATACATGCAGGACACAGAGTACCAAGCATCCTAGCAAAATACATAAGTAAGAATAGAGCAAACAGATAGTGAGGTTTGACACATGCAAAAAAAAAAAAAAACAAAACCCGAAAACTTCCACTAATAACCACAGTCTCAGCCAAAACAATCACTTAAACAAAGTATGTAGGTGAGTTCCACTGTCCTTCATAAGAAGAAGTTACCCTGTGTGTTGACTTCCTTATTCAAAAAGTAGTGTCCAATGAAGAAAGGCATATACAAACATCCTTTGTTTTAAAAAAAGGTGACTAGCGTCCACATTAAGGATAATTATTGGAGGCTTAAAAATGTCAAACTCTGTGAGCTTGCTATTCTGTCAGTTTTTAGAAAACATTCTTTTCTCCAATGAAATACAAGCATTTAAGACTTTAACCCTAAATAAACAAATCAGGAATTGGTTTTAACGCAAATGACAATTAAAAAAAAACAAACAAAACAAAACAAAAAAAAACAGGAATGATAACAGAGTGTCAAGTATGAAATCTCAAAGTTGGTCATAACAGATAGATTGCATGAATCATGCACATGATGGTTACTGGAGAGGGGTCAATTGTAGAGACGCAGTGCGTAGGTGTGGGTGGTCCTCAGGGAGGTGGGCTGCACACCCTGTGGTTCTGCTCAGCCTAACAACTGCTACAGAAAAACAAATTAATGACACAACACTGAGTGGGCGTAAAATAAAACCTTTTCACAACAAACATTCTGTTTTTTGCATTAAACAGAAAAGCTTATGTAGCTGATGACAAATGATTTGAGCCAGTGGAGATTTTGGAAAATGTTATCATTTGTATACAAATTTTGCACAACAACAATAAGCAGCTTTTGTTAACTGGCTGAAAGCTACTAAGAGGAAAATGTAAAACTTTCTAATTGCAGCCTACAGTGGAATCAACCTTACAAGTCGAAGTTATGTTTAAGTGTCATTTGTAGAAACAGAATTGATTGTCAATCTAAGAGAACAGGCTCCCTCTGACATGACACTAAGGAGCATTATGTTGCGGCAGTAACACATTAAAGCAGATAGCGAAATTCCTTATAGAAGAAGAAAACGCAGGAGGAAGGATTCATGTATGAGTTGAATATGCTGCACTCAATATAGGATGCCAAACTAAATAAACTCTTTCAGACAAAAGAGAATGAAAAACGGGATTTCCGTTCACACACCACCACAAACTGTAAATACTGAGCCTTTTTAAACTGACCGTCAGCATGGAAGAACAAGCTGGATGGCTGCTGCTCCTGAGAAAAGCTGACAGAGCTCGTCTGTATAGAACTGGCATGATGAGGAGAAACAGTGACCCAGCTATTTATTCTTAATAATTTTATTCAAACTATCCCTTTAAGGCCTGCAACCAGTCAGTAAGGACTAAAGAAGCCTTTTTGAAATTAAACTTCTTCGAGAAACTCAAAGGAGTCCAGCTGACTGAGAAATAGCACTTCGACATACAGTGACCTGGATGACTGAGAATCTTCACCCAACAGTTACAAACAAAATTCATCTTGTTTTAAGTGAAATGACTGGAAATACAACTGTGGGCTGAATTTCTGTATTTATATTAATGGTGAAGATGATAGCTGAGATTCACGGGACACACCTCATTACTTATTAAGATGGCAATCTTTTTACAAGAACTTTTTACTTTATGTACTTTACTTTTATTCTGAACAAAACTTTATAAACCATAAACAGTCATAGCTATTCAAGATTAAGTCTAATTTACAAAGTTCCACAGAATCCACAGAACATTTGTCTTTGCTCCTACAAATGCATCAACAGCAGATATAATTCTGTCTGGCATTTATAAAGCAAGCATAAATACTGACCAAACAAATGGCCTTAAAATGCTCCATTACATTTAAAAACAGGCAATAAAAAAGTGACACATTTTAATGTACAATATCTGTTGGCTTAGCCTGTAAAACATATTCTTAGCAGTTTATATGAAATACTAATTTCAGACTATGAATGTACTAATATACCATTTTATGTATTTGCCTCGTCCAACATTCCCCACTGACACTAAATGTCATCTCATTTGCCGTCCAATACACAGGTTTGTTGGCGAGCTGTTGGCAGGCAGTATTTCTACATGGAGCCAAAGGAGTAGAGTGTCTTTAGTATGAAATGCCAGGACACCAGCTCGGTGTCGTCTGCCTCTGAATAAAAGCTAGGCAGTCGGGCCAAGTCTGGTTTTTCTACACTTCATTTCTCTAGAGGCCGATCCATCATGCTGCTCAGCCCTCACCGGGGAGGCTCCCAGTCCAACAAAAAGATCCTGCTTCAACTGTGCAGGGCGTTCAGCCATAATGGCTAAGGAGAGAGGATGTGAAAGGACCTCTTGTTATAAACCTGATGAGGGCTGATAAAAAAAAAAAATTCATTGCTGATGTGGAACAACCAGTGGCAAATATTAAGTCAACATTCCTTTTCCGTTGTTTATCTTTCTTAAAAGCACAGAAGGCTGTAATTTCCAAGTATTCAAAGCTTTGCTAAAATAAGTATTAAACAGCTCCACATTCTGACAGCAATCGCTGATATAGAGTTTGGTCTGCTATGTGGGTCTCACAGTCTCTACGCTCTGCAGTAAACAGAAAATACATTTCTGGAATCCTCTCTCCTGATTGGACAGGAGTGGGAGTAAATTAGCAGAGGTGGATAAATGGCGAGCCTTCAATGTGGCGCTGAAGTGGAGTCTCTGCGTGAAAAGGGCTGATGTTAACTCGCTGGTCCTGTGCCAGAAATACAATGTCTCCCAATATAAATTGCTTCCCCATCATGAATTGCCCCCAAGCAACCACGGTTGGGGTAAGGGGGAGGGATGAGTTTGAATATTGTGTTTACATAACATAACTGAAAAAGTTTTTTTTGGCTAAAATCAGACCTGTGAAGTTTCCTCATACGACTATGTGGTTTTTAAAGAAACTGCTGTTCTACAATGTCCACGACCAAATTTTGTTTTACTTTGCTTTTATTGAATTCATTTTAAACTTCGTCTGCTGGTTTTGGCAAAGCTTTTGAGGCACAGAAAAGGACTGTCAGACTTGCCAGCAAACTGCAGAGGATTATGTTAACAAATATGAAATTAATCTACGGAGACAGAAAGATGAAGAAGGCAACCAACTTTGCAGATGATCAGATGGACTCCGTCGCCTCCTCATTTATAATTTTGCCATCTGGGCGATGATAATGGCCTCCTCTGTTCACTACTTGATC
>JAQLOL010000021.1:6805367-6820049 GCA_029783665.1 Naso thynnoides | reverse complement strand
TGTCTTGTGTGTGTGTGTGTGTGTGTGTGTGTGTGTGTGTGTGTGTGTGTGTGTGTGTGTGTGTGTGTGTGTGTGAGTGAAGGTGTGTGTGTGTGTGTAAAGGTGTGTGTTTTAAAAAGATGTGTATTTAAAAGGGTGTGGCAGCGGGAGCAGCCTATTGCAATAAGGTGCATAATTTCCAGATGGATTCACAGACTTGCGCAAGATTTAGTGGAAAGGTTGGACATGAGCCAAAGGACAGCTGATTAATTGGGGGCGTGGCAGTGGGAGTGGCCTGTAGCAATAAGGTGCAGAACATCTAAATGAATTCATTATGTAACACGGCCGAACTTTGTAGCAACAAAAACACACACCCACTTTCACTGGTCAGGACTTGCCCTGCCCCAACACTTTAGCTCCGCCCCCTTCCATAACTCATCAACTGCTCGCCTTACTGTGGACTCACACCAAAAGCTTCATGAGCGTCAAAGGCAGCTGGGTGTCATTCATTTTCAACGTACACTCACAATGAAAGACATTTGCTGTCTCAGCTGCAGCTAGCAGCGCAATGGCAGCGATCTGAGTGACCACAGGTGTCATTTTTAAGTTGAACAGTGTTTAACTTTATGCAAATGAGCAGCGACAACGCCGAAGCAGCAGCCAATTGCAGATTGAGTTGTGATTGCCTTCCCACAGCAAGAAAAGTTCCTAGCAAACACATTAAATTATTTCTGATCCTCCACAACGAAGAGAAACTACCAATTGATGGTTATTTGATGGTTGTTTTTGATGGTTTTATTTGATGGTTGATTTTTAGTTCTTATTTATTGTTTTTCATGTTTTTATGATAAACTGAGTTTGATGACTACATTACTTTATTTGCTCATATTTATGCACAGCACTTTGGCCAACCTTGGTTGTTTTTCAATGTGCTTTATAAATAAATTTGACTTTGACTTTGATTTAATTTGCCATCTCTGGTTTCCCAGAGCTGTGTGATGCGTCTCTGTTCCATCCACCGCGACACAGATGCCTGAAAGAAGCTGTCAGATAAAGACTGGCTATCTAGTAAGTGATTACGTCTGCTACCCAATCACATGGTTGACAAATGCCAACCCTGTGCAAGTTAAGCTAGGTGAATGGAAAAGTACACATATTGCTTTTTACAATGAATACTGTAGTTAAAATAAATCAATAATGATGATCACAGACAAATGAAAAAACATCCCACCCCCGCCAGCAACTAGCAGAGGGGCTGGCAGCGCCGGGCAGTGCGATACCAGCGATCTGAGCACCCGCAGGCGTATTTAAAGCTCTTGGTGTGCATCTAGTCTTGCAGGCAATAATTTTTATTTATTCACTGTCTTCCTTTCCAAATATACAATAAAGATAGGATTTAACATTCAAACAAGTACACAGTGTTTTGCATCCCCACATTTTTTGCTGCTGGTGGCAGCTATAGCGAATTTGCGCTCATTCCTATAAAAACTTGCCCCTATTACTACTGACAAACACTCCATACACTCCAAAGACTCTCTCAATCTTTCTTTCAGTTGCTAAAACCACATGGGAAAAATTCTTGAAAGACATTATTGCAGCTGGATAGACAAAAGCAGACTATATTAGACTTTATGAGCGTTAATAAAATGAAAACGTCATCGCAGTTCAATTCTGTCCACTTAGAGACAAACAGAGATCCAAATCCATCAATCCATTTGGAAAAGACCGCTGGCATATGGATCCATTTACAGTCCACATGAACTGGGCCAAAAGGGATTTTAGATGTACGCAAATCATAGTTATTTGAGAGTTTTCATAGAGGTCAGCGAAGCACTTCTGAGGACACTTGAAAGCACAGACAGCCACATGGTGCACTTTTTGGTAATTAGTTGAATAAATTGAGTAACTGAAGTTAAAAGTTCTCAACCATGAAACTGAAGGTTTACTGGGAATTAAAGGAGGCTAAACTGAAATGACTGTGTGCTATTACATTTGGACACCGAAAGCTGAATCAAAGGAACATCTTAACCGATTTGGATGCATTGTGCTTTTTGTAATCGAACTTCTAACTCCTTTTTTTGTTTGTCTAGATGTTTTAGACTAAAATGCTCAAACAATTTCGATCAAAACTTGACTGGAATCTTTATGTTTTTTGACTATTAATTGATGAAGAACAACTGATATGTTCAGAGTTACTGTACCAGAATATGTTGTAAAATTACTTGACTATTTCCCCACCAAAAAAAAAAAAAAATACTAACTAACTAAAACTTACATTGATTGATTTCACGACCAAAACTGAGACTGACAAAATTAAATCTAGGAGTCTAGGAGGACAAATGTCTCCCACCTTCTCGTAGTAAGTCTCCATACAAAGGAAGATGGTGTACGCTGTGAGGCAGGCCAGACAGCCTTCAGTATATGACTGGCTTCCCAGCTTCTCCGCTTCAGCATACAGGTTATTCAGTGTCCGCACTGTCTCCTCAAAATGCTGTTTGTCAATCTGAAAAACATGGACACATCAACAGACCTGAGGGTTAAAGTCATTAGGCAGGGCACAGAGCCAGGTGTGTGTAAAGACAAAGGTGTGTAAGTGCTTTCTGCCTCTTTTGGGATATTTTGGGTGGAAACTCATCTTGCTAGCACCAGATCATTTTCTCCCATTCTTTCCATCTCTAGATGCATGAGGGGCTGAATTTTCTTGGACTGGTTATACATCAGGGGAATGCTCGGCCTCCTTCCAACATTGGAAACACCTCCTGTAATTATAAGGACGCCTCGGCCATATGCTCTGAGAATGGATTCACTTAATAACTGACTGAACACACAAAGACAATCAGGGAGGAATCTTGATGGTTACTTATTCATCAGTGGCAGAGGCACACCTAGAATAAGAAAAAAAAAAAAACACGTCTCTGCTGTTTTACAGACTGCACACTTCTGGCAAACAAACTGCCTAATAATCAAACCAGAGTTTCTCAACAATACTTCAAATTAACTGCTGCAGGGACGACTGATGGATGGTGGAGAACTGTTGGACTTGGAGGCTGTGATGGCTGGGTTGTTGACACGAGTCCAATGCTGGTGTCTAGAGAGGATCTGCTAATCTCTCTGTGATACTGGCAGTAAAAAGAAGAAGCCTCCAGTCCAGATGAGGAGCCAGCCAGGGGCCTCCTGAATCTCCATAAACGCTTCAATGTTCCAATGTTCTGCTCCTTTGTGCTTGAGGAATGTAAGAACAAGCTCCAACACATCACCGGTCTTAGGCGTGTTTGGTTCTTGTCATTGAGGGCCTTTGTTCTTTTTATTAGTCAATTCAGACGCTGCTAATCAAACCACAGTTCTCCGCCTAAACATCTTTTAATTATGTCTAATGCAGCCATATGAGCATTTCAAAAAGTTTTGGATGTGAGCGCAGGCCTCGCAAGTTCAGGTAAGGAAAAGGTTATTCTCTAAATTGTAACTGTTGCTGAACCTAATGTGAACTAGGTAATAAGTAATGTAAGATACAGGTCAGTGAAAATTGTCACTCCTTAATTAATATTCTCTCGTAGATGGTTTGGCAATCTAGCAATTTTGAACAGAGGCACAATACTCAAACAGTACTAAAACAGGAAAGAGCAACCACAATAATAAGCTGCAAAACCTCAGAAAATTGGGATGAAAGTGCCAGCAAAGTGCTGCACAACGGGATCTGAACTACACTGCAAACTCTGAGGTAGAAACAAAGAACACAAGGCTTTATTAAACAACATGTTCTCCAATCACAAATAAACAACTGGCATGAAACAGCGTATTGTGTAAATTAAAAAAACAGCAAAACATAAAGTAGAAATCTACACAGAAAGATCTTTTGATAATAGACTTTTGCTTTTAACTCCCAGAGGTTGAAGCATTTTCCATTGGTCCAGCAGTTCAGTGCTTTTGTGTGCGTACCTGAACTAAATCCTTCCATAAACCATGGGAGGCCACCCAATCAAGAGGAGAGGGCAAATACCCACTGCTGAGTGGCTTAAGTGCTGTAAAGCTGCTCTTTTTATACGCTCACTTGCATTTCAAAGTGAAATTTTATGTTTTGCAAACTCTGAGCTGTTCGGGTGGCATCGTCATTAACGTGTCTTGAAGACTTCTCAGTCTCAGTCCTCTCACACGTCCTCCTCTCCGCTAACAATGTGTGCTCTTACGTTGTCCAATGTCCACGATGGTTCACACGAGGACAAAGTCCAGCAGAGTTTTCCTGGAGACACTGACAGTATTCTTGCCCCCTTTGGTTCCATTGCCAAAGCAACTGTATTTCACAAGCACCACAATGACAGTGAACAAGGTACATCAGCCGATCCAGGCTCTCTTACTGAACTGTCAGTCAAAGAAAACACATGCATATAAGCATATATGCCATATGTGTAACACACCTGCTGCTGTGAAAGTGGAAATGATAATCATGCATTAAAAACAATGGGAAGAGCAAACAACACACTGAGCCACTTGTTGTTCTGAGGAGAAATAACAGCATGCACAGTCGCGCACGGGAAGTTATCTTTATGTTATCAGTCTGTATTGTGCATTTAAACCTTAATACTATTCTATTACAGAATATTTTACAATAAATGAAAATTTAAGGAAACAGTTAAACGCTGCGTTACACTCTAAACCAGTTTAATTTTAGTCGACTAAAGTCACGGTAGAATTCGCCAACTAAAATAATGTGATATTTAGTCAACTCGCTAAAAATAAAACTTTTCAGATGGATAAAATATAACTAAAACTAAATGGAAATTTGCTGTGAAAATTAAACTGGTGGAGAAAGGTCTGGCAAGATAAATGCAGTCGTTTTACCCTAACAGTCCTGCTGTGTGTTCGGCCTGCTGCTCACCAGGTGCTAACAGCATGTGAAGCTCTCCTCAACAGTAAAGACCGCAGGAACATTTCAGAATCTGAAATTTTCTGAGAGCTGAGTAGTCAGCCTCTGACAAGGTTAACTATCAGAGCAGCATTAGAAGATGTGCTCAGTTGTAGTCGGAGCTTTAAGTGACAGACGACCTGTGAAAGATTTCTGTCTGTCTCAAACGAATTTTCTGCCATCACATCAGTTTCGAGCTCCTGCTGCACTATCGTAGTTTAGCAGTGAGGAGAAAATCTGTATCACGTGTTTTGCATCATCTGATCTCCACTGATCGCCTTTATAGAGACAATCAGTTATATCATTATAAGTACATGAAATTAAACTGTTTAAAATGGATATTGGCTGATAATGATCGGCTATCTATCTATTTTCATATCTGAAAAAATGCCCATGGCTTCACGTTGAAATCCCAGCACAGAGCCATCGTGTGTTTGAACAAGTCATACAGAAGAACACAAGCTGTGGCCAAATTCAGGGGGCCGCTGATGCTGCTTTGTTTGTTACATTTGCTTTAAAAAATAAAGAAATATAAATATTGTTGGCGGCACGCAACAAATCCTGGGACATGCTGGGCTACGAAGGATCCACTCGTTGGATCCGTCACAACGAGAGATTCATCAGCGGCATTTGAAGGAGCCTACGAATGGGACAGCCTTCGTCGCGCAGCTGTGGTGCAATCGATCTGCGAATACACCGTTTGGAGGATGCGGCCCCTGAATTGAGACACAGCTACAGTGAAACATGTTTCCTACCCTGGATTCCAGCTCAGAGGGGAACTTGGTTTGGAACTGGCACACAGTGCCGTTGGAATAATCTCTCTGAATGAAGACTTTGGCAGCAATGGCTGCCTGTTGCCTCAAGTCCTGCAGGCTGTGAGTCTGTGAAAACAGGAGATTACAGTTAAAACATGGTTACGTATACACTGATATAACACAGCTCTGGAGCCTGTCTGTTCATCAAGGGATACACTGAGGAAAACTTATTTACTTTATACTCAATATTTACTTAAAGCTTGCTTAAACAACTTTATTTATACCATTTGGAGACAAGCTGAGCTTACCGGCTCTCACACGGTATCTGATTTTATGGTCTGTAGACCATAAATAGACCTAGGCTATTTCATTGAGAGAAATTTGAGAGAAGCACAGACTTTCAATGAAGAAGACACAAAAAAAGTCTGGATGATATTACTTTAGAGTTATTTAAGTTTAATTTCTTAGTTTTTTTTCTGCTGTAGTTACATGTATGAACAGTGAAACAAATTCTACAACTTTTAACTGCTGACTTAGAAAAAAAATAACACTTTGTACATTTTTATAAGCATCTGTGTTTATTTGGGTTGTATTTGAGATCCCTGACAAATTTATATTTCAGTTTTGTTAAACTGAGAAACGGACATATCACAGTTGAGTTTACGCTGAAGGACAACATGCATCCAAGGTAAGGGCTTTTTTTTAAAGCCACTTAAACAAAACACGATGCATACCCTAAAACGAACTGGACTCCAGAGGGTTTTAATAATCTCTGCCATCTACCGGTACATGGTGTACATACTTTTTGTCATTATCTTTATCAATGTTTTTTTCAGTCAAACTTAAATTTCTTAGAACCATTTACAGCACAGTTCATTTCCAGTTAAGCTACATCAAGAGTACAGCTAAAACACAATAAATACGCACAAAATGATAAATGAGACAAACAAACACCAACAACAGAACACAGTTAAAAACTGTTACTAATATTATTGCCGATGCTCAAGGAGGACTGGCTTGTAATATGAAGTTTAAAATGAACTATGGGTAAAATTGTGTTGAGCTTTAATGTGTGCTATGAAAGCTTCTTAGCGTAGTTTAAAGAGTAGTAGTTTCCCCAAACACTGCTGAATAATGACAATGAGACTGATTTAATAAGAACGCAATAAAAAAAATGTGTATACAGATAAACTGGCCAATCAACCTTTTCGTACAAAATGCATTGATCAGCAGAACAAATGTCACCAGTAATGAATCTTAGGGTGGAGCGATGAACTAAGTTTAGGGGGTTATGAGTGGCAGAGGCATGTCTACAGATAGCATCAGCATAATCCGAGTCAGACAGGAAGACAGCCTCAATTATGCCTCTTCCTTTAAAAAAAACAGGAAAATTAGCTCCAAGGTTGCTAACTGGTGCGTCTTATACTCCCTTTCAAAATACTCTATCCAAATAAAATAGAACAATATTTTGGCCCTTATGAACAGTAATGGGTCAAAGATGAAACAGATTTTCATGCATCGAAAATCAGATTTAGAATTAGGCTCATTTATATTTGTGTTAATATTAGAGGTGTCACGATTCTCCAGATCCTTGATTTTCGATTGTAAGGTCGGCATTAGCTGTAGCTCGCCGCGGCTACAACACGCTGTGTCATCTGTGTGGTTTTTTCCCTCGTGGCACACGTGCAGGACTTGACCCTGGGGGCAGGGCTGAATCGTTGTTTGCTTCATTGATTTTGATGGTCGGCAGTGGCGTCAGTTAGATCAGTTTCCAATTTACAAACCAGATCGTGACACCCTTCGTAAATATTTGTTGTTGCTGTTGTGGTTGTCATTGTTGCTGGTGTTGCTATACACACACACACACACACACAAAAAATGTATTCTCACTGTTCAATTTGTATTTCATAACAGCTTTACATGGTACTGCCAGTGATAATAACAAGCTGTAATATAAGAGGAACTAACTCCCGTAAAAAAGAACAAACATATGAATCCAACTTAATAAAGTAAAATCTGATAAATGCTTTATACAGGAAGCTAACATCCCAGAGGCCGAATCTCAGAAAATTACAGCCAGATGAATTGGCCAGACATAATACTCCAAAGAAAAAAAAAAGAAGAAGTAAAAAGGACACTCCATCTTAAGCAGCAGCAATATTTTTTTCTCACACGTTTAAACACTGACTAAGCCTGAGGGTCGTTCAATCATTATCACTGGAACTACTGAAAAACATACTTCAACAGCAGAAAGCATCTTTGGTTCCAACACAGATATTCGTCCTTTTTTAACTTCTTATTCTCAGCACTATCCTATTTCTCTGACTCACATATTATCCAAGGTGGCGACTTTAGTACAGTACTGGATTCATACATAAATCGATCATCATCATTAATCACAGTTGAGCCAAACCACTCCTTCTCCCTACTGAAACAGTTCGTGTCAGATTATGGATTGATGAATATGTGGAGACAACTGAACCCAGTAATAATGAAAACTCGTATTTTTCACCCTACATAAAATAAAAACTTTTGGGTAAACAACTCTCCTCACACTCCTGTAAGTGTTGCTTTCTTGGCAGAACGCCAAACCCATCCTCCCCTCTACATGGCACCTTAAACAAAATGTCCCATTTAAAGATAAACACGTTTTCTATGACACATAACTCCAAAATCCAACTAAAACAGTACAAAGTACTGCAAAGAACACTATCATAACCTGCAAACTTAACCACATAGGTTTTAGTCAAAGCAACGCATGTTTACACGGTTCACCCTCAATACATAACCACCTCCGTGCCCTCTGGCTCCGCCCACTCATCCAAAACTTTTGATCGGAGGTCATGAACAGGCTATCTGAGGTACTTCGCCTCAGCATCCCCCCTCACCTAATCACTGCATTACTTGGCCACTTCTCTACACTTCATACACCCTCACATCACAAATCATGATATCAATAATAACCATCATCAAAATACCACAGAGACGTTCCATGACACCGAATCGTGAAGCGCCTACTTTTATACTGAAGGCGATCAACTGGCCGCCTATATCAGTGTCATCGTCCAATGAAGTTTGCTGCAATTTTTCACATCATGTACTTATTTTTAAATATTTTGTTTTGATTTTGGAATTTATTGAATGACATGCTTGTAACTTTTGATAACTTAGGTTACCACATTGTGAAAAGGTTAAATTATTAAACATTTAAGAGAGAAAAATTCCCCCTGCTGCAAGTCCAGGTTTTCAGGGGGCTCTTTTTGATGATGTAAACGTCATTTCGATACTTAAAGTCATGCCGATATAATATCGTTCGTCAGCTGAAATTCAATATAAAATACAGTATAACTATCAATTAAGATTAAAAAAAAATCCACAGCCTTGTCATTCTAAAAACTTAACAGCATGAATTTATCCATTAAAAAAAAGACTTCTGCCTACACGAGAATAAGAAAATGAAGGGTAGTGCTGCTCAGTTGTGTTGTATCAACGTTAGGTCTCTGGTCTCTGCTGCACCTTTAGCTTTGGGAAAGCCATCGCTGACTTGCCACAGGGTGTTGGAGGTGAAACAGACCGAGCAGCATAGAGCTATTTTCTTGAACTCAGAGTTGGTCCGAGTAGTTTAATGCCACACTGTGTTTTGGTCAGCCTGTTTCATTTGTTACAGCTTATCAATGGTCTGCTCCATTAATGTTAGTCTATGCTACGTGGTGACAGCATAGAAAGTTCACAAGGTACTTCACATTTGTGTCACAAAGGTGATTATTTAGAAATTAGATGGAACACGCTTGCAGCGTCGCCATTTTGGAGATGAAAATGTTGACAGTTACGAAACAGGCCACGTCAAGCCCGTGCGCGCTGTACACTGTCTGCCTACGTTCCACCATTTAGGTTCTGTCAACATCATGTTATAAACCGATTTTTATATATAACAAAGCAATTTTTAAAACATTAGGAATTTGTGAATCAATTTTGAACCACTGAAAGATTTTTATGTTAATTTTTTCAAACAATCGTAGTTTTGACAAGGGATTTGTAGTTCACAGCACTTTCTGCTCCCTAATGATAGCAATGCACTGACAAATGAATTATTCATTTAGGATTTAATCTTTCTGATTTATCTTAGTTATTTTTGGGGTTTTTTTGTTTGTTTTTTGGTTAAAATTTTAAGTAAATCTTCTGGCAATATTAAATAATGTAGCCTGTTTGCTAACATCATTATAAAATGTCAGTGTTATTTTAAGAAAATATTAAAATACATAAAGAGAGTATTGAAATGATAAAATGAGTACTTACTGAACCTGTTGGAATTAAATGCACACGTCTTTCAGCTATGGTTTGTGTCTGCCCTGCACAGCTGTACATAACTATTTCTATTTACATTACCTCAATGTGTACTTGCTGTCTGGACTGGTTACCTATAAGGGGCTGTTAACATCAGAGTTTGAAGTAAATAATCAAATTATCTAATTATTTTCTTTACAAGATAACAGCCTGTGGTACATAGAAATGACATATATCAGTAACTGGTCGCCTCACTTCAATAATAACAATTATACCTTTTGGTTTCTTTATCTATGCATTTAATTAATTGTTTAAGTGTATGAATTTTGAGGATGGACAAGGATTTTAACGAATTATTTGCTTTATCATATGAAATAACGGTCAGTGCAGCCATGGCAGTCAAAAACTGGTGATATTCTGATAATTATATTCAGAGATGCACGGAGTAGGACGCTGTGTTTACTGGAGAAGCATACAATGTCACCATTTTAGGTTTTGTAGAGGACACAAAAATGAACTAAATAAACAGATTTTGAAGCAAAATGTTTTTTACAACCATCAACTTCAAAAACTAGACATACTTAAGTTATGAAAAAACATGGCCGTGCTTTCCTGTACCTGGTGTAGGGGCAGCGTTACACAAACTAAAGCCTTCGGGGTGGGTTTACGTTAACGGCTTTACAAAAAAAACGCTACACCGGCGTCGCCGCATTTACGACTCGTTTTTATTAATATCCTAGCTTGTTAACAACAGTGCAATTATTACATGGCCAGTCGAGCACCGACCGACCTCTGAGCGACCAGCTTTAACGTTAACGTCACTCCCGGTAAACAAAAACAAAATGTGACATCACGGGGTGGACTGTTCACACGCCACCGCCGTGTAAAAGAAAGACTCAAAATCAAAGTTAGCTCACCTCTGCCATGATAACTCTCTGTTTATCTTCCGCTAGCAGCTTTCACCGTGTCCTACGCTGTAAGCTTTCCGGATGGAAATTTTGATCAAGAACAAGTGTTCCGAATAAGGAGCACTGTTAAAACTCAGGGAGTCTTCAAAATAACTTAAAAGCTACTTAAGTTTTTGTTTGTTTGTTTGCTTGTTTGTTTGTTTTTTTCTTCTCAAGTCCGAAATCCCGTGTTATCAGTGGTGGAAAGTGATTATGTTCTCCAGGATCAAGGTAATCCAGAGATGACGTTACTTTACTTGAGTATTTGAATTCTTTTTCTCCATTATACCTCGACTCTACTTTACTCAAATGGGAAATGTAAGTTAGCACTTTTTAGGCTGCGCCACAATATTAAAGAAATTCGTAGTTCCCCACAATTAAATACTTTTAAAACTAACAATTCAATTTGTAGCAGTTACAACCATAAAAGCTGCCTTCATGTTGATGCATCAGTAGTAAAAATATCATAAAATCTTTCTAACAGGACATTTTGCGTGCTGATAATGGGGACTTTCATTAGTTCTGTACTTTTGCATATCTGTAATTTTGAATGAAGCCCTTTAACTTATAATTGCATATTTTTAGGAGGTAGTTTTGCTTAAAAAGAAAAAGAAAAAAGAAAAGAAGGAAAGACAGAAAAAAAAGAGGCAGCAGGAACTACCATTGCTCTTAGAAGGGAATACTTCAAAAAAAAGGGAACTTACAATTACCAAAAAAAAATATGGTTTGAAATATCCAGGTCTTGGTTTCTAGATGGTTTAGAAAGCATAAAAGGCTTTTAATTTATTGGGCTAGATACATTAATAATACACCAGCACTTATCAGCTTGCACCTTCTTCAGCCTGATGAATTAAATGTCTTCTTTGCTTTTCAAATAATCTTGAATGCCTGGACCTGGATCATTTATACCACTGTTATCAGCTCTGGTTATAAGTGCCCTCTTTTTTTTGTTGGTAGTTTTGCTATGTTTACTTGCAGGGATATTTCACCCAAAATGAAAATTCACTCTTTATCTCCTCACCCTCATGACAATGGAAGGTCTGGTAAAATTATTTAGTCCACAAAACACTGCTGGAGTTTCACAGTACATAGTAAATGGTGACCATGATGCAAGCATTAAAAAAGTCTGTAATAAAACTATGAAATGCCTCCAATACTGCTCGTCTAAAGTAATCCAAGTGTCCTGAAGCATTCCAGAATGTTTGGAAAAAATGCCACTGACGTCGTATAGCCTCACTGTTCACTGTAACCTGTCGCTTCTGAGATGGGATCAATGCTCACCTACGTGTGCATCCTCACACCATCTGAAGCTTGCACGCAGGTGCAAAGACAAAGTAGAGCTCGCGGTGTCTGCAGACCTGTGTTTACATGCTACCCAAAGTCTGTTGCCAGCAGGAGGCACCAGGGGTCTCATGTGTAAACGTACTGACATGTTGCATTCTAAGTTTCACGCACACACCAGGGATGAATGAAAATCAACAAGACCAGCCGTGAAAATACATGGGCTGTCCCTCAAACTCTGTCATCTGGCAGCGCTAAAATACAAAGTACTGAAACTTGATAAATGTTTAAAATGATGTAAAGATCGGTTGGGAGGTGCATTAATCAGCAGGTATGATTTTAGTTGTCATGTAGGTGTTGCTGGTCAAATCGCTGCAGTAGTGGCACATACCGTGCGCTCTGCCAAGCACACACACACACACATTCATCACGATTCCTCTGTGTAATTGAGGCTAAGTTCACCTTGAGTAAAAACCAATAAATAAAACGTGAGTTCAAGGCAAGAAGATAGATACCATTCTTTCGATTGTGTGCAACAACAGACAGAGCTCGCCCACAGCTAAGTACTGGTAGTCAATGGGAAGTGCTAGCCTGCCTCTGCCTAAAATCATCAGGCAAACTTTCCAACAACTGTAAACGGTTCTGTGTGCTCATTGTGACTTGTTTATTTGCCACATTATGTCATTTTTAGATTAGTACTCTATGTAATTTTAAAATCAAATACGTATTGGAATAAACCGTAGGGCGCATACACGCTAATAAAGAGCAGCAGCAGATGAAGAAATATGAAGAACAACATAAAGTGCTAATCTGAGTCTAAAAATAACATAACATGGTAAACAAACAACTGCAAAAAGCGATAGCAAGGGAACAGCTTGATATTTGTAACTTTGTGCACTTTAAAGGAGAACTTTCGTGTTTTTCAGCCTGGGCCCTATTTCCATGTGTGTGTGACTAATGAAGAACACTATTTTGGAAGCTGGTCCAGTATTGAGGGAGGCCGATGCAGCCAGCAGCTGAGAAACAGGGATTCTTGGGGGTAAATACGCACACTCCGAGTTAGTCCATTAAAAGTGTTTCTTTTTCACCACTGCCCAGCTCAAACTGAGAGTGTAAGTCTCTGGCAGCAGCATGCTAAGCATTTCTCTTTCCCTTCACTTGTTATGGCCTGTGTGTAATGACATCTCGTTCTGAAATCTCGCTCTCGTGGGATCTTGTGTGTTGCAGGAGAAAACTGAGTAGCCATGACTGAGCAGAGCCGACTGCATCGGTCTCCCTCAATGCTGGATCATCGTCCAATATAGCTGTCCCCATCAGACACACACACACACACACACACACACATACACACACACACACACACACAGGGAAATTGGGTCCAAGTTGAAAAATAGTTCTTCTTTACTGTTCGTCTTTACAGTAGGACAACTAAACACTAACTACAATAATGATACCTCACCTCACAGCTACACATCATATTACTCCGCCAACCTAACCAGCATCACAGGCAAGGTGCACCGCATTTTGTAGTTCCTGATCTAGACATAGTAACAGGAAAAGAATACAGTATAGACATATGAAGTGTATATATACTGTAGTTATATTCATTACCTCTGTAGTTGAGTTCCCCTTCATTTGTGTGCCCTATTTTGCCAGTGGCCGTAGCTTACACAAAATCAAAACTATTGGGAGGGCAAGAGTGCCAAGTGGGTGGGCCCAGGCCCACCTAGACCCACCCTCCGCTACTCCTGTGAGTCCTTCTCAACACTGCCTGAGCCAGAGTGCACACAAGTTTTCCGGTCCACGTTAATGAGGGGAGAGAGAGTAGAGGGTAAAAAGCATCTGAGCTGAACAAACTAGTGAAGCACATATTAACACGCCATTACTGTTTTCATTAGAAAAAAAATGAACTAATGTATTAGCATTGTTACACATTCTTTTATGCCAGTTTATGAACCATTTTGTTTCCCGATCCCAAGTTTGGATAAAAGCGTCTCTAAGAGTATTAGAGCAACAGTGTAACGACTTTGGCAAAGTCAAGGCAGATTTTCGCAGCCTGTCAAAAGCTAATGTTTAGTTTGGGGATTTGAGCGGCTTTCTCAGGAGGAATGCATTTTTCACTACATTCTCCTGCATCACAAGGCCCGAGCCTGGCCTTAAGAGGATAATTAATGGTTCTGTATTAATTTAAAAATCCATTTATTGCTCCAGCACTGGGCCTGTTTGTTTCTTGTGAGGAGTTGAGCTCTCAAAGCCCCTTTTCTCTGTGCTGGCCGGTAAAGTAGAGACCATTAATAACCTCATTTAGATCCTTCATTTACAACACATGCAGGTTATCAGCCCACAACTATGGTTTTACCGCTGTTCAAGCTGCTTTTGCTGTCTAACAGAAACATTACATTATGTGTCCTACCCAGAGTACCTTGCTGCTTACCTAGTGTCAGCCTGGATTGGCTCCAGTATTATCTATCTATCTATCTATCTATCTATCTATCTATCTATCTATCTATCTATCTATCTATCTATCTATCTATCT
>JAQLOL010000021.1:6787814-6799367 GCA_029783665.1 Naso thynnoides | reverse complement strand
AGGGGGGCGGCAGGATGGGCAGGATGCGTTTTTCAAATCTGTCTCAACAGCCAAACTGGTTTTCAGATCGTAGACCACCTTTAAGACAAAAATAATGCAAAAAGACAGAAGAATGTGTCGTCCGACAGTATCTTGCTTCTGTCAAAACTTGTAACGTCACAGACGTCGTTTTGTTTTGTCTCAAATTTTGATTGGTTGGCTGGACCAATCGTTCAATCATCGCCACGGAAATGAAATGGCACTCCACTTGCTGAGAAGAAAAAAATAGGCTCGCTACACACTCTTGTGATGACCCAGATACCAATATCCGTAGTGCTACAGCTGGTCTCTGTAAAACTGCAACGGGATTACTGTGGGTGTTTTGCTGTTAGATATAGGGCGTAACCTGACATAGAAGGTCATCAAAACAATATTTAGACATTTAAATAACGAAAATGCTGCTCCTCATCCATCTCTTTCATTTGATTAACCAACACATATTCCCTGTGCTCCTCTATACTCTGGTTTATTATGAGCACAGATCATAGTCTTATCCTCCATCGGTTCCTTCTCCTCTGGACTAAAATTAAATATAAAGTCTCATCTTCCTCTGCCCAATCCATTGTCTCAGAGAAACTTGCCATTTTATTGCTGGTTTGTACTGTGGGCCCACGGAGAAGCACTCTGTTGGTTACCATGGAGAACACAGCATTCGCCACAGATGGCGTCCGACACTTCATTTAAGCATAAAACCATTTCTCTTATGACACCTGCTGACATTTGTCTTTCGAGTATAAAACAGCCCTACAGCTTAGCTCACACCTCAGTATGCTAGCATGTTCACAGCCACAATGCTAACATGCTGATGTTTGCGAAGTTCACCATCAAAGTTTGGCATGTTAGCATGCTCATACTTACTCACAGACTCACAAAGTAGGCTACAGCTCAATCAGATTGTCAGATTAGTTTTGTGGGTTTTGCAAGGGAAGGGTGAAGGAATTATCATAGTAAGGCTTCATTTTTAGAGGAGTATGTCATAATGTCATGGCAATCAGTTAGTTTTTGAAATACTTCAGTTTGTTGCAGAAGACTAACTGAACGATCCTCACAAGATCAATGCCACTAGCATGGTTAAAAATAAAATAGAACACAGAAAATCATTAACAAAGAATCTTGTTTTTGTCCTGCTGATAGAAAGAAAAGAGGTTTAACTTTTATGCTGCAGTCCCCTAAAATACAGGTAACACTGTTTCTATTCGGTTATTTTGATCTGCCATTAGGGTTAAACCAGTCAACAGAATGATTATGCCCACCATGACAGTACTGTTTGTAGAAGTATTTTAGTCTCCCAAATCTAATCTTAGTACCCAAATGCTTCAAGCATTAATTATGTTCTTCAGTTGATGAAGGATTCAGAACAATCGGGCAGCACAGTGAATGTAAACCTGTTGCACACTTAGGGGATTAATTTTTTGTGTTATTAGGACTTATCACATCTCTGTTTCTACTCTGACCAACTGCAACCACAAGTTCTCACCCCTCTCAGAGAAAGCAAATTAGACTGATCAAAGAAAACCACAGTCTTACACTGATCTCCTTCCCAAAACTGTTGTAATTATGGGCTTCAGAATGATTGACTTGCGCAAACCAAGCTGTTTTGAAGATTAATCACGTTTATACCTCGTAAACAGTGTGACATCCTACGATCCAAGATCAAATCATCTTCTTGCTCCTCTGACTCTCATAACCTCGCCTTTGATCCTCAAGTCTCTTGCGGTGACATGGTAAATTTGATTTGAATTTTCATGCAGTGACTGCCAAACAATAATAAAATGTTTTTTTGTCACATCACACCCCACATTCTGAAAAAGTACAATCATTTCAGCTGGGAAAACCTTGTCAGGTACAAAAATGTCTGTCTAATGTTCAAGATTATGCATGGTCTAGGTCCCCTTTCTCTATCTGGCTTCAATAGCTCTAGCTCCACCTCAAACAGAGCCACCAGAGGGGCGGATGGAGGGGACTGCAAAATACCCCTCAGAAAAACAGCATTTGGCCAGGCGGTTTTCTCATTTAAAGCCTCACACCAGTGGAACACAATACCACAGTCCATCAGAGAGTCCCCATTCTATCAGTCATTTAAGTATAATTTCAAGAAATGGACTATTGAAAACCAAGGAGTGTCAGCACTGAAGCTGTTTTTAGAGTAGAATAGCCATGATAATTTGGCACCATTGATGCCTATTTTGCTGATTGTTGTCTAATGTAGACATACTGTTTTATGTTTTATGATTCCTGTTTTGTTTTATCCTGTGATGTGTTATTTTGATGATTTTTTTACCCATGTATTTTTTATTCCAGGCTGCCTTTTTACCACCATGGCAAGGGACTACCAATGGAAATTAGCCTTTGGCTAACCCGAGTACATTTAAATTTTTTGTGATGTTATTAATGTACACTGTCCCAAATAAAATAAATTCAAAAAATAAAACTCACGCAGGGGCTATTGATTAGCAACCTGCATTAAATTGTTTTAAAATTGGCATTATCTTACAGGCAATGTTGTTTATCTTCCTTCAGTCTGCCATGGGCCTAACTCCCATGCTATCCTCTGTGCTAAAATCTCCTCAAACATCAAATGGCCTGTATACTTCATTTGTTGGGGTTTGGGCCTGCCTGTTCAAAACTACAGCTTTGTGATTAACTTCACACTCTGGCGGACAAAACACCACGAATTGAAAACAATGCAATATTTAATAAAAGGAATGTTTCAAAGCGACAGATAAGATCTTTGGAGACCCAGCAAGTACTGTTTTTTTGTGATTACTATGCACAGGAAATAATAGGATCCTTAAGTAGGCTTTCTACAGATCTGTGTGGCGTAGACCTGGGACTCTTAGCGACCACGGGTACAACGCAACACAACACGTTAAAAAAACACTGCGACAAAAGCACTAAACGGATGTAAATAGCTAACATAACAACACAATATAACAGTATTTATGCGATTACTTAGCAGCTTGTAGAAAAATAAATGCTGTTAGTACCACTTGTCTATCTGTAGGCTAGTAATGCATCATGCAAGCTATGGCTGTGACTTGAGCCTCTGTCTCCAGCTGTGACAGATCAGAGCCTGCAGGCCTTTGGCTCAAAATTAAACTTTCTTTACATGAAAAATGATATTTTACATTGCCAGCTATCATATGTGTAATCCAGGGTTCAAGCCAAACAGGATCAGATATAATTTGTCCCTCTCCACTGACTACCATTCCTGGTTTTTCCGAATTAAGGTCCCATGGCCTGGAAGTCGAGGGGCATGACTTAGCTACTCTATTACAACCTCAGGAAAGCTTGTGTGTGATGCATTATGGTACAAGTAGGCACTGCAAGAACGGCTGTTTGAGCAGGACAAACTCTGTAAACTCAGCTTTCTCTGTTTTTATTATGTGGCTTTATTGAATACTCAATTCTGATTGGTCAGTCACCGGTCTGTTATTTCTGTATTCTGTAACCTGCACCCATGGGCTTGAGAGTTTCACGTCCTGTCATATCAGTCCGTAGAGAGAAGTCCGGTGTCTGTGTGTGTATCATTCGTTCACTGTGCTTTTTGAAAAAGTGTAGCGACAGGCTGAAGATGGCATGTTTTCAATGCATCAATCGATGTCACAGTTTCAGGCATGTCGGCTGGTTAGGGAGTTTATTCTTTGAGGACAGAGCTTGTGGCTGACTGTTGCATGGCTCCTTTAAGAGAATGCGGCAGAGCAAAAAGTGAGCGACTGGTGAATTTTGTGTGAGTGGAGCGATTGGAAAAGAGCAGGCAGTTAGCAGTTAGTGTGGTAGTTAAGCAGTTGTTCCAGTAAACCGTTTTCACTTCAGTTGTTAGTAAATAAAGACCACAGCTCCTCAAGACCAAAGTGGAGTCTCCCATGTTCTGTTTGACAACTGCTGGTAAAGTGAAGAGGAAATAACTTCAGCCCTGTTCTCCAACCAATCAAACAAAAGGAAGAAATAATAATTTTTATATCAATAAAATAATATTTAAAGTGTAACTAAACCCCGGAGTTCTGGTTGAAGTGCCTTATTCCTGAAATTCAAGAAATGAATCTAGAATCCTCTTGTTTTCTGGCAACTGGTCTCAGCTTGAAAATAGCACTTGCGACATCACATTTCACCTTATCAACAAATTAAAATGCATTTAAAAAATTGTTTCAACCAGTAGATGGCAGTCACTACACACATTTATGACAGATTATGGAAAAGTCGTTTAATTTGCACTAAAATAAAAGTGGTTTAGGGATTAAGTTACTCTTTAAATCAATATTTTGTGTCATAATAATGATTTCTTTGATGGATTGCCATGTAATAAGCAGGATAACGTCCAGTGAGCCAGTCATTATCGATCATTTTTGCATGCAGAGCAAAAATGCTCCCTTGTGAGGACACTTTTTCGCTCACAGATTCCTTGGATGATGAATCCTTAAGACTGAAGCAGTGAATGACTGCACATAACCATTTCTTTGGAAATATTCATTCATTTAAATTGTTGAAAAGTACTTGCATATAACCAGAGCTGTTTAACTATGCTCCTACCTTAGGGGACAAACTCATCAATTTCCTGTTTTATGTAATAAATGGACTGGAAGTTATTTTTTACAAAGCACTGATAGTCTTTTAACTACCCAAAGGGTTTTACAACACACGCTCCAACAGCAGGTGGCATCTCTACAAAGTACCAACCTGCTCATCAGTAACTGACAACTCATTCACAGACAAACAGAACAGCAATTGGGAGCAATTTGAGCTTCACTGTCTTTCCCAGGGACACATTTGACATGCAGACTGGAGGAGTTGGGGATCGAACTTTCAACCCTTTAATAAGTAGACAATCTGCTTTAGATCCTGAGTTACAGCCACCAACCAAATGAGACAGGGTTTCCTTTGCGTACATTTATTTGTGGCAAACAGTGGTGTAGAGGTACCTGGAGAGTTGGATATACACTTAATTTATGCCCTCAGTTTACTTTTTTTAAAAAGAGGCCTGTCCAGCAAAGAATAAGCACCCTTTTTAAACAGTGATGTGTTATAAACAGTGGCATGTAACACTCCTCTTGTATATTTGGTTCATTCAAAAATGGAACAGTAGTCGGCCTATTTGACTTCAGAGAATTAGGAGGATCATTATGAAATTAACATTAGCCACAACAAAGGTGCAGATTTTGCATCTATACTGGCTTACATATAGACCGTAGGCTGAGACAACTACATAATTAGACATTTTGTGTGAACTAATACTTATTCCTTAGTCCATCCACACATGAAAAGAAACCCAAGTATGGTAGTCCTGTAATTTCTTTTGTAAACAGTCTCATGGAACAGCTGATTTGCAACAGATAGTATCAGAGGGGATTTATAAGTGGGTATACTCAATGCAGACTGAAAAATAAGTGGGCATACTCCGTATACATACGTATACCCTGCACTACACCACTGGTGGTGACCACCACTTAATGATTTTCTTTTCTTGGAACTGTACATTTCTAACTCTCTGATGAATACAACTTTGTTTGAAAAGAACAACAATGGATGTTATGCTGTTACAATGCTGCTACCCCTGCACATAAAGACCATTGATATGACCAAAACAGTAAACATGGACTCGCATTTCTGCTCCAAATGCACGATTAAGGGGCTCTGATAAGCACAAGCTAGACGCTATCCCCACTACATTGACAAACATTCTATGGGAAACACTGAGTGAACTATTCAGAGGTCATGTGTGACCAAATACCCCACCAGCATCTTTTTCCAGCTGATAATAGCCAGACCCCAGAGACGTAGCCTAGGTGTTACGTATCTGAGTCTAGGGGTGTTGTAATACACTGATATTGACGACAACAGAGATATTTGAAATTGAAATATACTTCCTGATACACATGACATTATTGTGTAAATAACACAGCAGTGGACATGCACTTAAGCTGTCTGCCCCTATAAAAATAAAATGGAAAAATTTATTAAGTGTAAAATTTCTTTTGGTAGACTTTTGTACACATATCTCTTCAGCTCCCTACATGACTATTCTGAGTTTGAATCATTTGCCAAAAGAGACATTAGACACAATAAATAAAAATTCAGTCAATTTGACTGGTAGCATTTTTTCCCATTTTCTATAATAATAATAATAATAATAATAATGGTGTGAATCCTTCAGAAATGATAGTTATGTAATGTGACTGTGACATCATGACAGCCATATCTGAATTAAAGCACCACACCACAGTTTGACCATGACGCTTATGATATTATGAATTCTGTGGTCGGAGGTTTCTGTAAAGCTTTCATTTTACATTAAATTATAACTTTAAAGTCAAAAATCAAAGATCTGATTCAGTACTTTGTAGAGTCTGGGTAGCTTGCTGTGGTTGCAGGTAAGGTTGAAGACAAAGTTGACCATGGCAGCAGTACCTTAAGGGGAGCAGTAAATAAAGCACCCCAGTGTTCGACACGAAGGAGAAAAGTCTCATTGATTTGTCAATGGTTATGGAAATGCCATGTACAATGACATTGAGATCAGCTACCCTCGAGCCTCCAAACAAATCCATGGGGTCTGACTATTGGGAGTTGGATAGAAGGCAGTGGGAGCAGAGGAGGAGGGGGGTTATATCCATGTGAAACCAGCCCAAACAAAGACTCCCTGTTTCTGGGGCCAGACAACCCCCACCTCTCCTAGCAAGATAAATAAATAAATACAAATGGAAAAAGAAACCATATACGCCCACTGAAAAGACCCGTAAGAGAATGACTGACAGACAATTGAAAAGACAAATTGTTACATTGTCTTTGGGAGGGGGCGGCCAAGGGGTTGATGCGCAAAGGTAATTACGAGGAGACGTGAACCAGGGGGTCAGGGGTGGGAGTATGTGTCTGACCCCAAATTTTAGGTCATCACTGGTAAAGAAAGAAGCTCTGAATTGGCCAATGTTCTCCTAACCCCTTAGCTAACTCCTGCATTGGTCACCCGGTGACACAAAATGTCTTAGCTGTCTTTTGGAGCGTTTTCTTTTTCACTTTCAATACTCTCTCTTTCAATACCCCTCCTTGAGAAAAAAAAAAAAAAACCTTGCAAAAAAAAACAAAAAAACTCCAGCTTTTCTCTGACTGAGCTGAAAAACGCTGACGAGGCATTTGTCCTGCAGCTACTCACCCATGTTTGATTTAATTGCTTTTCCACCCCTCTGTGCTACAGCTCTCAGCAGCCAGTTCTGACAGACAGTGCTGGAAGCTGGGGGGAAAGGTACTGTTATTTTGACAGTCAGGCGAGGAGACAAGGTTGACCTGACCCACACTCACTTGGCTGGCTTTCCCATGGTGTTGAAGGGGCTGGGAACTAGATGGCTGGGAAAAGCTTCATACACGTCTGCCCTTGATTTAAAGGGCCTCCTTAGAAAGGTTGAGTCAATACTATATCAACCATAAGATGTCTTCATTTGTATCCTCTCTGTGTTTTATCACTCTGTCTTCACTAAGCTGACGTAATTCTCAGCCAAAACTCTTTTCATCCAAAAAGTTTTTTCAACCTTAAAACACCGACAACTAACTTAGTAAGGGTTACCTCTACCTTTCTCTATAAACACACATTTTAAATGTCAACATAGCTGATCACAAAGCACAGATGTTGTCTTTTGCTATCACCACTTAAATTACAGCAGACCACTAATTATTGCCTGAGGTATGATGTTTGTTCAAATGACCATATCATACCAATTTGAATAACAACCGATACAGAAATAAACATAAATTAGAACAACTAAATTGTGATTTTGTCTATTAATCTGTTGGACTTCTAAATGAAAAATATACTGAATTCTAATTAAATAATTATAATTGTAAAGTGATATTCAAATGGAAAAGTAACTTGTACTTTATAGTTGGTAATCAAAATGTATGTATTTAATCAGGCACTTTTTTCAACTTTTACTTAAATAGGTTTTTTAAATCCCACTTTTGTACTTTTTCTTAAGACATTGTTTATGTAGCAGTTGTACTATTACTTGAGTATAGATTCTCAGCACTCTACCAATCACTGATTGAAACAAGCTACAGATATTCACAGCAGGAGGGAACTGAGCAGAGGCTTAATTAGGCATGGAAGGCTTCAAGTCATACACTTGTGGCTGAACTACAATGGTCCAATCAGTGTTTGATGAGGAATATGGGATGAAAATGATGCCAATATTCAAATTTGAAAAAAGCAGCTCCAAAAGGTTGAAACTCTGTGTTCAAAAGTTTTTATGGTTTAAAAAAAAGGTTTTTCAAGACTGAAAAAAAAGTCTGAAGGCTTTCAAAAAGTTTTGATAGGCTAAAAAAAATTTCAAATCTCTGCAAACAGTTTGCATTTGAGTTTTCCTTCTTTAAAACTACAATACTTTTTTTAAAATAAGATTTTCAGATTTTCAGATTTTTTTAAGTTTCAGATTTGTCACTGTTCTCCCATTGTGTTAGTTTGTGTTTTTGCTTTGAAACCTCATAAATAGTGATCTGAAAACAGGTGTACATATGTTCAGAAAAATGTTTTAAAATGGTTAAAATGTCATTTTCAAAGGGCAACCCTTTTATTTTGAAACTTTGCAGGGTGTGCATTTTAAGTTTTGCAGACCACTTCTTCAAGAACAGTTGGGAGCTTTCGAGTCACGTGATTATTGGCACTGTTCTCTTGCAGGGTTTGAAATTCTGAAACAGAAGGTTAGAAAAAAAAGAAAAAAAAACACGGGTGCCCGGAGGTGTTAGTTTTTGCTCTGGACCCATTGTTTGCTCTCTGCTGAAATATGGCCAATCATATTATGTATATAGTGGGCTTTTTTTCAAATTTGAATATTGGCATCATTTTCATCCCATATAAGAACTCCTGGCAGCTTTGGGCATGTCCACAGTGACAGAAAGAATTATTTCTTTGAAAAATAACAGTGGATGTTGCTTAATAGCTTAGCATAAATGCAAAAAGCAAAGAGCCAAAGAAAGGCTGTAGGCTTCTCTTGATGGAGAAGATGATTTTGCTCTTCTCCCAGCTGGCTTCAGCGAGTGTCTCACACTAGGTGCCTGGGCCTGAATCCAAGCAAGCTACACCCCAAACTTTAGTTCATTTGATTAGTGTGAACACAAGTGTTCTGTACTTGGGTGCGTTTCACAAATTGTGCCTGAGTCCACTTGAAAAGGTGTTCTCAGGCACGATTAATATGTGCTCAGATGCATGAGATGTAAAAGCAGCCTGCCCAAACAAGGAAGTGGACTGCTATGTGAGCATTCCCTTTTTTTTCACAATGCACAGCTGTTGTCACCTAGCAACCATGACACAGCACTTGACTTAAATGAGCATAAAGAAGGAGCCAGAAATTTTTAGTTTGTTATTTTAATATCTGCATTAAAAACATATTCCTCTACTGCCATTGCTTCGTCCATACGGATAGCTTGAAAAAATAAGTAGTTGTTTTTTCTTATTCTTTGTGTGTCTTGACAGACTGCAAACCAACTATGTACACACCGCCACCTACTGTATTCGACTAAATGCATAAGCAAGTGTGCTCAGGCACAGAAGAACGTTCATTTAAAAGCTGGCTGGTGGAGGAGAGGGGAGGGGGAGCAATCATGCTCGGGCACAGTACGAAACAATCATGCCTAATGTGAAAATACCCTTACTGTGTCATAAGTGGATGCATGTCATTTTGACACCAAAATGAGATTTTGACATACGGACAATGTAGTCAAAAGTTTCTTTCATTTTTCTCGGAAATTAGCAATGGTAGTTGGCATGTTTTAAAAGTGAGATTTGCCATTCCATCGTTCCATTGTTTGTTTGTTTTTCATTTGTGCCAGGGATGTAATCACATATACAAACTGCTTGCTGGGTTCTTGACCTTGCAACTTCTATAAACATTCTAAGAATATATTTTTGCAAATGCATGATAAAATTAAAGACATAAAATGTCTTTAATTTGTATTGGGGCAAGATTAAAAAAAAGAAGGGAGGGGTGTTCAAGTGAAATATGAATTTGTTACATTCCCAACAATAGTTTCATAAGGGTAAAAGAAGTGTGCAGAGAACCTCCAGTGGATAACTGAACTCAGACCAACATATTTTCCTGATTAAGTGCAGTGGATTTCTGTTGAACCCACACATGGGTTGGTGTGGGGGGGCAACTGGAAGGATTCCTGTTTGGTTGTTCTCAGACAAAAATGATGCATTTGGCCTGCATCACCCCGACTATTGGCAACAGCTCCTGACAAAATGCAATTAAACCTGCTGGCATACAGGTAC
Organism: Naso thynnoides; assembly: GCA_029783665.1. Taxonomy (NCBI): domain Eukaryota; kingdom Metazoa; phylum Chordata; class Actinopteri; order Acanthuriformes; family Acanthuridae; genus Naso; species Naso thynnoides. Next base: position 6,789,076 of record JAQLOL010000021.1, on the reverse strand, counting down.
TTTCTCTGCACATGTTTAACACACATGTAGCTGTTCTTGCCTTGCTTTTACTTCACTAAATGTTGTTTTTTGTGCTAAACAACAGAATGGATAATTTAAGTTAAATCGAGTCTTATCTACTGTATAATTCAAAATTAAAATTTGTGGCTTCACAGATATCTGCTTGTCTTATATTAATCATCTAATGCCAGCATGTCAGCTGGAGCACCAGTGGTAATGATGTAGGGCTTTGTTTGCATTTGAAAAGCTATTGGCTTTTCTCAGTGACCACAGTAGAAGCAGTTTCCATTTCTTCAGTGGGAGTAAAAAGAAGAAAAGGCCCCACACAGTATCTATTTAGGAAGCACAGCCATAGAAGCTGAGGACTGTGTGTGAGTGTGTGTGTGAGGGAGGAGGGAGAGCGCAGTTTGGTTTGTTTAGTGTCGAGCACAGCAGTTCCGCTTTCCTCTACATAATCGATGGCATGAAAAATGGTTCTAAATTTGTTATGGAGTGGGTTGGATGGGAGGCATTTAGCCTGTGTCACAAAAGCTCATTAATTGCAATGTTTATGCATGTTAATGTTAGCCAGAACTCCCTGTAAGTCCTGTTTTGTGTCAAACAGACAGCAAGCATCATGGGAGAGGCTGGAGTGACGGTGTGGGTGTGAGGGGGAACTGGGTGCCACAGAGCCCATCTATATCCACAGCACAATGTGCCCAGCGCATTCAAGAGGTCCTTGACTGCTTTCACTCAATTGATTTACCTTCCTTGAGGAGTAGGCCCTACTGTAAAGATGGAAAATCAGTGGAAGGGTCCCATAATGCACCTCCAGAGTACTATCAGTCTCAGCTAAAAATAGTTTAAATGAGTCACAACATTTAGATATGAAGTCAAAGTGGAACACACTGTTACAGCATAAAATGGAAGTACGTTAAAGCTTTATGTGACATCTCTTAAAACTTTTCAAGCTGGCATATTCGTTACAACATCAGTCACATTATTCAAGATTTTTTGAAAATACTCCCATGAAATTATTATTATTATTATTATTATTATCATTATTATTATTATTATTATTATTATTATTATAACAACAGCAAGTGGCCCACGAAGGACTGGCAATTAGTTCAGCTCAGTTATGTAGGTCACATAGACCTTTACTAGCCTTATTTTTATGTTTTTTTAATTTATTTATTTTAAAACTGTTACTGCCACAGGGGGTTCCACTTAAAGCCAGCGCTCTTTTTAAGGGACACCCTTACACTTTCACACTGTTACAA
>JAQLOL010000021.1:6763051-6783631 GCA_029783665.1 Naso thynnoides | reverse complement strand
ATCTATCTATCTATCTATCTATCTATCTATCTATCTATCTATCTGTCTGTCTGTCTGTCTGTCTGTCTGTCTGTCTAGACATATATAAATATAGTCCTGCGTGGGCCCTTAGGTAAGACCCTTAAAGTAATATTTCACCGCAAAACTATTTATTTGTATATCAATTACTCACCCTCAGACATTCTGAATTGAAAAAACATATATTTACTTTTTTTTCCCCAAAAATGAGAGCCACGCGCTTAAGCAGCGTTTGCTTGCAGTCTATGTAGATACAGTTTCAAAACATCAAAAACCATCCAACAATGTCCATCCAAAAATCTCAAAAGCTTTGTGTGGTATAATCCAAGTCTTCTTTATCGTGTTATAGGCTCAATACTTCAAAAAAATTGTTATTTCGGCTAAAAGCTGCTAAATCCAACACATCCGGTACAAGGCTCCCTGTGCTGTGTCTGGCCAAGTGCATGAATTTAGTGCCTCTCTAGCCAACAGTGTTTCAAAAGTATTAAGCCTACAACACAATAATATATCCTGTATCTAATGCATGCATTTGGCTGGGCACGTGACAGGAAGCCTTGTACTGAATATGTTGGATTTAGTACCTTTTTAGCCGAAATAATAGTTTATACTTTTAGAAGTAGTGAGCCTATGACGCGATAAAGTAGACTTGGATTATGCACAACTTCTGTTATTTTGGGATGGACGTTCTTAGATGGTTTTGATGCTTTGAAATTGTATCATCATGTACTGCCAGCAAAAGCAGCTTAAGTGAGTGGCTTGCATTTATGGAAAAAAAACTGTTTACTGGCAAAGCTGGAGGGAAAAAAATTAATTCAAGACATCCAAGTGCAAGTTATTGATACACAAAAAACAGTTTTGTGGTAAAATATTGCTTAAACGCTATCTGCCTACTACAGATATGAGCAAAACCATGTAGAGGTCAGTCACAATAGCTCGGATGTCAACAAGCTCTGCGTCAGGTATTGAGGAACAAGGGCAACCTGATGAGAAGTGGGCTGCTGGGCCAATAACAAGACATTCGTGGACTAAGACGAAAAATATGGATCTAATGGAATGCTACCACGCAAGCAATCCCAGTGAGCTGGGATACATGCAGAAGATGATCAGGGCTATGACCCCCAAACTGGAAAAGTGACTCCAGCAGATTCTAGCAACAACATCTGAGACCTTGGTCCAGAAGAGCACAGTCCTAGGAATAGCTAAGATACTGTGCAGAACCCTAAGGTTTCCCAGCCTCTGGTAGAGGATCCAAGCTTGATGGAGAATAAACACAAAACCGCCAAAAATGGGGTGAGCGGAACTTTCTTCCCATTTAACCAAACCACTGTTTGCTGATTAAAAACCTTTGTGTACAAGACCAAGCAGATAAAAAAAGGGTTCTCTGCGCCATCCCTGATTTCAGAACCAGGTTTTCTTAAAAGACTGCAGAACAGACCTTCTGTAAAGCGGTTATGTGACCATAATGGGACTTTAATAATAACAAAGCAAGGAATAAGAATCAAAACTATGATGTTGTGAATGGTGTTGTTCATGGTAATGAACCTACAGAAAATTACTCCTTGAACCTGCAGCTCCTCTCAGCCTTTCGGAGCTTTAGACACAGTTTCAGCTCATTTTTGAGCTGCAACTTCACTGTTTTAGTTACTCTCACTGCTCTCGTAACGTTGGTGTTGGCATTAACAGGGGAAATGAGCATAGAAACCTTAACCGTCTTTGTAACAGACTGTAAACATGTTTATTTCTGTTTTAAAAGTTGGACCTTTTAATATGGGGCTGCATGAGGATTGACTCGTTTTTTTGGAGCCAGCCTCAACTGGCCAAGGAGTTTGCCTTGTATAAATATACCGTTTCAGTCTCTGTACCTCATTTTACTGTTCAGCAAATCTGGGGGTGAATTTTCATGTAACTTCTTTGTTAAATTTACATTAAGGCTAAAATGAATTAACTAAGGGCATTGCCAACTTAAAGGACAGCTACAGCAGCTGACTGTCTGCTGAGCATCTTTTTAGCTAAGTAGAGCCACTGAACTTGACCTCTCAGGCATGTTTGGGGTGTTGGTACTCATGGGAAACTTTTTTGTGCAAACATGAGACAAAAATGTAGGTTTGAGCTTCACTTACCCTCCACCTCTTTGCCCATTTTTGGATTAGCTGGCAGTTTGGCAGAATAAGAGTGATGGCCCTGAGTTGGGAGGTCAGGGTTTGATCCCTGACTGAGTCATACAAAAGACTATAAAAATGGTACCTGTTGCCTCCCTGCTTGGCGCTCAGTATGAAGGGTTGGATAGGGTGTGACATACCAGCGTCAGGTCCAGGAGGCGTACACGAACATCAAGCCACCTCACGCTAAAGAAACAGGAAATAGGCTACTGGCCTATAGGCCTTTTTGGCTCACAAAGGTTACTTACTCACTTACTTGACAGAATCAAGCACGGTCAGATGGCGGGCAACAGCCAGAGCCACTCCACTAAGCTTCTCAGTGTCGCTTAAGAAACCTATTGGTGACATCACAGTAACTACATCCATGTTTTATACAGCCTATAGTTTATACCTGTTCAGCTCGAGCACACTGGAAAAAAGCCAGAAAGTGACATGTCTTCATCAGGAATTCTCCAGCAAAGAGGTAAGCCATAAGTCAAAGAAAATGACATTTCAACACAATACATTTTAAGAATCATACAGTTACACCAAAGTCTGGAGCCAATCACCCACAACGCTGCAATTATCAAGTCGAGCACACATCCTTTCATCATGAAGCATGTCTCAAGAGGCTGAGGAGAAAACAAAATAAAGCAAGTTGACAATGTGTCACTAAATAAAATGATTTCATGCTCAGCTGAAGAAAAAGCAATGCCATATGTGTTACCTGAGCAAAGCAGTTGTGGGAGTTATTCCTTTTTTATTTTCTATAACGGAACTTTTTAGCTCACGGCATCCTTCATGTAGATACTTCTCATTAGTCTGCAGCTGACGTTGTGCTCTGGAGCAGATCCAGTGTTTAGCCAATGCTCCCTGATGACAGATTCTTAATGACATACATGTTCCATCTGCCAGAGACAAAATGCCCTTTCATGGCAATACACGCACATGTACGCAAGATTGTGACTTTAAACAGTGGTGAATATAGATGGATAGCCTGTCTTTGGGAAACTCAGTCCTCCTACAGGCCTGAAAGTCCAAATATTTAGTCTCTCTATTGTTAGTCACACACTGTTCAAGCACTGAGTTTGGAAAGTGAATGCGGTAGTGATAACAGTGACTTTGGCGCCTAAATGTTCATATCTGCTTTTACTTGCAGAAGCTTTTTTGTTTCCATTATTAATCTGCTGCACAATATGGAAAGTAAATGCAAAGCTCCGAACTCACTGCATTTCTTTGTCTCACTGAGGTTTTGGCTTGCTGCTGTCCTGCTTGTGGTTTTTTTAGTAGGCGTAGCACTCCTGACGGGAGGCTTTCTCGTGCGTTTGAACAAAGCCAGGTTTAGACAGGAGAGGAAAAAAACCCTCCTGTCTCCTGAATATGAAGTTTGCTTTAGCAACCATCTATGCACAAACTGTTGTTGTATGCCATCACCCAATAAACCAGTCTGCATCGCCACAAATAAAGTCACCCTTATTAAACCATCACCGTTAAACAAGGGTGTTGTCTTTTAAGTACAACACCCTGACGTTTTGGAGAATCATCTGGCTTTCTTTTTTTAACACACATCACCACTTTGGCATGCAAAGGTCTTCGTTAATGCATAATTTCACTGATGAGCAATCTAAGCTTGTACTGTTTTTTTTCGCATCTTGGTCTCCTTGATTGTGATTTAATTATAGCTTGAAAATGATTTACAGCTTATTCTGACACTTTAATTTTTCATAGCAACTTTTGCAGCCAGCAGATTAAAGTCAAGTTTTGATTATGGTGCCATCTGTCTCCATCCATCCATAGTACATAATGTATTTAACATTTTGCATGCTTTTGCAGAATGTTTTTTTTTTTTCTCCTGGCCTCAGTTCAAGAAGAGCAAAAAAGAAGAGAATGTCTAGGTGAGCAGAGGACTGTGGTGGAGACAGCTGTAAAACTCATTGATTTGATGAATAAGTTCAACAAAGCTATTACTCTAAGAGGCCTGTGTTTGTGCCATCCACATTTAAAATCAAGGCAAGTGCTTTGTTAAGTCTGTTTTCTGTCTCTGCAAGAGCCGTTACCAACACAATTGAATGCAAATTAGCATCCATTTAAATAGAGGGATTTCACACTGTGAGTCTTATTATGGGACAGGAAAGGCTGTTGCTCAGCAAATTGACTTTAGCCTGTTGTGTGTAGTTCAACTGGATAAGGAAACTTCCCCAATGTTTGCATGTCCAGCAAGCACAAAAAGCTACATTAGATCACAACCCCCAAAATAACGTTCACAAGACATCATCATGAAAACAGTTTGTTGTCATATCGGACTTAGCTTAGCCCTTTAGGACTTTATTACACGACTCCGATTAAAGCAGCTTGGTCGCACTTCTTCCTCTACAGAAATGGTTCATTTAATACCAAAAAATGCTTATTCCTTATTTTACTTGAGCCCTTTTTTTTCAATAACCTCAGGGTTTCACTGTGTTCTGCGCAACACATTTTTAAGAGCAGTGGAACTGAAGGGAGCCCGACACGCAGTTTATGGCTCTTATCATCAGTCCCAGAGCTCATTCTCTGAAAAACACAATCTTTTAAAAACCCAGAGGAAAGTTTAGCAAAACTCACTGCAGCTCTGGAGATACTTCGTTAACTCTCAAAGAGCCCTCTGAGCAACTGGATGCCTTCTGCCAGATAAAGAAGACATTTCACTCATTTCCCAAATTGCTCCTACTTATGCTAACCCAAACAAAAGGCACTGGCTGGAAATGACATATTTCCTGCTCAATTTGCACAATGGCTACCACTCCTTCCACAGTCACTATTTCACTGTATTGAAGTTATTTTATTTTGTCATATTTTCAGCCTAATGACTCTGTGGAGGACTTTGAGGTTTGTCATTTACAGCTAGTCAGAATCACAACTTGATGGTTCGATGAGTTCTTGAGGATTATGGAAACAGCTTCAGAACAGTAATACGTTTCGTGAATCAGCCGTCACGGTTTCAAGTGTTTCCAAGCATGTGGAGATGGATACTTGACTCTGATTCCAATGAAGCTCAAGGGGAGCACAAACTAGATCTCATACATTCTCTGCTGGGGATGTTTGTATTCGTATGAATTAAATCTGGGTTTGTTTTTGTTGAAAAATTCTTTCATCATATTCATCGACTCATGTTGTTTTCTGCACCACATTCTGGTAGCTGCAATGAAATCAAAACAGAAATTATGCACTTTTTTTTGCTGCACAACTTGCATTAGAGCTCATATATCAACCACAACCAAGGTTTATTGTTCATGTGTGCCTCCTTTTGCCTTGCATTCCATGTATTATTAGTATTATTATATTTATTATTATTGTTATTATTATTATTACTGCTGTATGTTGGTTGTAAAAAAAGATATTCAAGCTGTGGCTTTCAAGGAGGGGCTGGAGGCTCCTGGAGAGTAGTTAGACACAGTAATTAAGCTTTTTGACTGACAGCAGAGTGCCAAAAGGCGCAGACGCACTACGATTGGACGGAGCGCACTTTACAATCCCCTCTTGTTTTCAGGCTCCGCACAGGCAGAGCGCTTTGCCTCCCCAAACTCTCACAGAAGCCAGACGCACGAGAGGAGCGCGACGAAGCTGCAGCCACAGACTGCCTGTGGACGTTACCCAAACCAAAACCCTCAACACATTAAGCGCCCGGAGAGCTCAGCTATTTCACATTTGTTTCCTGTCGTTATTCTGACTTTCTTCATGCAGTAAGTGTTAAATCTCCTCTCTGAGCCGCGCTGAGTTGCATTCATTTTATTGACGCAACAAAATAAAGGACATGAGGTCTGCTTCCGAGTCGTTCTGGAGGATGATCCAGCTGGCTGTGACCGTGGCGCTCATGTCAGCGTGCAGAGCGTCGGAGTATGAGTACCTCAGCTGGAAGTCGGACACTTACAACGGCGGCCGCAGTTACGGCAAGCCTCCCCAGTGCGTGGACATCCCGGACGACCTGAGGCTCTGCCACAATGTGGGCTACAACCAAATGCTGCTGCCTAACCTGTTGGAGCACGAGACCATGGCCGAGGTGAAGCAGCAGGCCAGCAGCTGGGTTCCCCTGGTGCACAAGAACTGCCACCCGGGCACACAGGTCTTCCTCTGCTCGCTCTTTGCGCCCGTGTGCCTGGAGCGGCCCATCCTCCCGTGCCGCTGGCTGTGCGAGGCCGTGCGGGACGGCTGCACCCCCATCATGGGGGCGTTCGGCTTCCCCTGGCCGGAGATGCTCACGTGTGACAAGTTTCCCCTTGGCGATATGTGCATCGCCATGACGCAGCCCAACGCCACCGAGGCCACCAAGCCCACAGGTAATTCACACGTCGGATGGCTTCCTAAATGTCACTGTGTTTATACCTTTTCTCACAGTCAGTCAAATAAGCCTATCAAGAAATATAAGTACAGCAAAACCATTTTGAATTGTAGCCAGTCGCCCAGTTGAAGCACAGCTCTTCGTGGACATCTGTTGATTCAAGTGCTGGCCCAAGAACAGATTGGTGGCAGCTGATGGAGAGGGGCTCATTACTGGTTAGATGTCCTCTCTGCAACCTGAAGCTAAAAACCTGGTATTAGCCTGTATAAGTAAGTCATATTTTAAATGACATTTATCTGCAGTTTTTGACTCATTTTTTGGAATCTATTGTTAAAACTTTGTAATCTTTTTTGTACAAAATGCCAGGAAATAGTGATAATTACCTATAAAAAGTTGCTAAAGCTAAGGGCCGTAACCTGAATATATTTTAGTTGTGAGTCCAAGTCCCCCTGACACATCCTTGCTAGGAAGTATTGATCATATTCCAATGTTTTTTTTTTCCTACTGGGCCTGTTTTCCCCCTGTAAACTGTATTTCCTGATATTGAAATCCAGTAAAGTCTTCTCCACACTGCACAGAAAAGTGGCCTGAAGTAGTCAAAGTAGCTTTATTGTCATTATACAATGTACAATAACCGGAATTTGTAACTTTAATTCTGGAATGTAAACTCCCCCCAAAACTGACAAAATCTCCAAATTCCCAGAAAATCACAGAGGACAACATATTAGTGTGTTCAATGGTAGCAAACGGGCTGTTAAAGGTTAAGATGGCATCTTGAATAGCTCATTTTGTCACACGAAATTTGATTTTCATTGTGAATTCACAACAAAATAAAGCTGAGGAAAGCAGCAAATTCTCTGAATAGATTCTCACAAAAGCTGGGAAATATTTAAGATTTTTTTTTTTTACTTGATAATGACTCAAATGAGAAGTCAGTTTATAAAAATTCTTAGCAGTGAATCTCTACTTAAATCTGTTAACTGATTGCAAGACAGTCATTTGGGATTTTATTTTTTTTTTTTTTGGAACATAACCACACATTGTTCTTAACTATGAGTAACTACCTGACTAAGAAAACAAACAGCAATTACTTTTGCCACCGTGTAAAAGTCGACACCCATGCAGTTAAATGAGTTTGAGAATGTTGTTTCAGGGGTGAAGGTGTGTTTGCAGATGCAAATCCCAACACAAACAAGGCAAACACAACCTTTTGGGGGGAAATGAGCTGTTATTCAGGTTTAACAATGTTGCTCCCTCCCCCCATCCATAACGTATTGCATTAAGTCTGGCTTCCATGTGAATGTGAAGTTGCTTGCTATCGACTTAAAGTGCTGTTGTAATATCGAAAAAGCTTCAGCAGATGGTAATCATTTATTTCAAGGTGTCTGTTGAAGTGCAGGACATTGCTGGGAGGAAGTCCAGCAGCAAAAAGTGAACTGTGTCTATTATTCCCCATTTTCTATTGTGACATCACTGACAAATACATTAAAACTGATCAAAGATGAAAGGATGGATACAGTAAAAAACATTTTCCATAAAGATCCAGTCAGAGAGTAAGAAAGAGCCAGTAATTTCTAACAGAGTTTATGTGTTTGGAGCTGGTCTGCATGTCCTGGAAGATCTCAGTGTCACAGACTAATGGAGAAATAGACAATATCATCGTGTTTACGGAGCCCGCCCTGAAGCAGCCTGAACTCTTCACTTTCAGCCCAATATATAAATAAAATAAAATCAACATGTTTAGAAGGAAATATTTCTTTACTCTTGATTCCCTATGAAAAAGAAAACTACAACCATTAACTTTCTGAAATCAGGTTTCTTTCTTTCATCAAAATAGGATGAGCTTAATTGTCTTAACTCCTCCTAAAAATGCGCTTCACCTTGCCAAAACTATCTTAAATAATAGTCTTGATCCACTGTTCCAATCATCACCAAGTGTAGTTTGGTTGAAATAAACCTTTAATGTGCAAAGACAGAAAAGAAATAATCTAGGGGGATGACTGCAGACAGAGCTGCTTCTCGCTGACAGACAGCTGCTGATCTGCGGGGAGCTCTGGAGGGAAGACCCCCGCGGGCAGGAATAAACTCGTGGAGTCACACTGGATTCTGCTCCGACACTGAGCCATTTACGGGGGGGGCTAGAGCTCAGAGTTTATCTTTTAAACTTCAGACATTACAAAGGGAATTTAGGTGGAGTTTTAGCTCTACATGTTGTTCTCCATGCTGCTGCTTTCAGCCACAGTCGGCCTCTTTAACTCACTGAATCAGTCGCTGAACAGCTGCACTCACTCATTCCTTGGAGGCAGGCGTTTTAAATTAACAAAATGAAATGACAAATAATGCCCCCAAAAACCAACCTGTTATGGACTCAGCCAACCCCAAAGGATATGTGGCAATGTAATTTTTGGTTTATTGTAATAAAATTCAGACAGTGCTTAGAGGGTATTCCTTTAAAAGGACATTATGACTGGAGAGATTTAAAAAAGAAATTTGTTTTTTTGCACATTAAGTCTTACAAAAAGGATATTTACGATCATACACAATGGTCTGCAGCATTATTATGACAAACAGTGAAGTTTTGAGAGCTGGAACTCGTTGCCGACATCACTGCTAGCTAAAAACGGCTGAAAATAACAGAGGTGAGGGGGTATTTTAAGTGCTTCGACAATCTTAAAAAAAAAAAAACAATAAATGCTTGTTTTAAAAGACATCAAACTTGCTCAATGTTTAGTGGTGTCATCTCATGTACCGATACTAAAGCACGATGTTGAACAACAGTTTATAACCCACAAATGGCTCTTTCAGCCTCTTCAGGAAACAAACAGATAACTGTTAGCCACTGTTTAACTGTGTGTTTTAGCGTGGGAACATGAGAGGACACCATTACACATTTGCTGAAATTCTTGTCTTTCAAAATGACCTTTTTTCAACGGATTGTCAAAGCACTTAAGATGCCCCTTCACCTCCGTTGTTCTCAGCTGTTTTCAGCAAACAGTGGCGTCAGCAAGGAGCTCCAGCTCTTGTGACTGCACCGTTCATCATGATAATGTTTGAGAACATTGTATATGATCGTAAATATCTTTATTATAAGGCTTTATGTGCCAAAAAAACAACCTCTCCTTTAAGTTCCCTACGTCGGAGTTGGATTTACGGAAACTGGTTTCCAAGCAAAGCTATCAGAAACATGTCTAGCTCACAGGGAGGAAGAAGAGTCAGACATGTCATGAAGCATCAGTAAAGGGTGGGGTGTGGACAAGTAACATAGTCAGAGACGTTTTATAGAAGAGACAGATCCCACTGAAAGTGAAGTTATGGCCATCTTCCCATTCATTTAGATAGGGCTTTGGTCTTCTTTGTCTGAAGTAGCTACTCGGACGCATTACCAAGATGGCCGTCGAGTGGCAGGACTTGCCTATAAGGACTTTGGGACCGTAATGTAGTCTGAGACCAAGCTGACACAGAGAAACACCAGAGAACCCTTGAAAATTCAGACAAGTCCAGGGAAGATAAAACTCGGGCACCTGATGCCTCAGTGAGGTGGACACCAGAGGAGGGAAAGTACATTAACCATAAAACACAGGGGGAAATCCATCGTCACATCATCAACCTACTCATTTTTATATCTTAAGCTGTAAATTCACCACATGAAGAGATTTTTTTGACCATAAATGGGGGGACTGTGGATCGTTCAGCGATTACATAGTGCTCACTGTATGTAGAAAACGTGCCCAGTTCCAATGTGTGTGTGTGTGTGTGTGTGTGTGTGTGTGCACACGTGTGTGTGTTGAGAAGTCAGCTTTCACTGACCGACATGGTATGGACAGAAGCCCACTTTTCTAAAAAAGATTCTTCAATATTATGGAAACCATACAGAGCTCCACATTCTCGGGTCGCCCGGCGGCTCAGTCGGTAAAGCAGGCGCCCCATATACAGAGGCTATGTCCTCGCCGCAGCAGACCCAGGTTTGATTCCACCTGTGGCCCTTTGCTGCATGTCATTCCCCCTCTCTTTCCCCTGTCCACTCTTCAGCTGTCCTGTCCTAATAAAGGCATAAAAAGCCTCAAAAAATATCTTTAAAAAAAAAAGAACTCCACATTATCCAGATGTCGCCTTCTCTCATTTGTTGTCAGAGTTTGTGATAAATGTATAAAATCAGTGTTTTCTAACAGGACACAGACTCAGGCCTGTTAGAGCTCAACCTGGTTTACTCAGACTGTCACAGAATTTTGTTTTCTGAGATTAATAATCTGTGGGGAAGTGGTAACATCTAATGTTTAGGTTAATGAGCCCAAACAAAAGCAGGCTAATCTTCTCAGGCGTCCTCCTTAATGATTATTAATAGGGGTGCTGACCACACCAGTGAAGAATACAGGCTGGTGATAATTGATTTAAAGGAAAAACCCACTCAAGTAGGCAAGGGGACCCTGTGACTCTGTAAACAGTGTCTGTTTTCACAAGCTCTTTACACCTGGGTGTTACATTCACAAGCATTCGTTAAACACATGTAATAGACAACTGGCAATGGAGAGAAAGTATTTGTTTTTCCTTGACTTACCCTTCAACTCAGTAGATCCAGATCCACGCTGTGAGTGATTTAATACGGTGGGGCACTGCGATCGGATTGCAGGTCCAAATTTGTTTGGAAAGTAAATTCAGCTGTTGGCATGAAGCGATCATTTGTGGTATTAGCAAAGATTGAAAAATCGTGTCAGTGAAATATTCACAGATATGCCTCCGTGTAAATTACTTCTTGGCAAAAACACATTTTGGACTTTTGTCTGCAGCCAGATTTTTTTCTTCCAGCTGGCTATTATTACCATTTTTAGATTTTTTTTTTTAATGTGAAAGCATACCTTAAACTTGAATTGAATGTCATTACCATTTATTCCTTCCACATTTCAAATACGTTTTCTTTTGCATTTGATAGTGTCTGAATTGCTGTTGAGCAGTAAAAGAAAGAATCCTTTTTAAAAACTATCTAAATGTAGCAGAGACTGAGGAAGCGTTTACTGCTCTTAGTTACAGCTGGCTATAAAAGCTGAAGACATTCCTTGCTGAGGTCAGGTCATCAAAGCAGATGAGCCTAAGAGACCAGGCGACGCACTAGATACAATCTGTGCTTGCTGAGTGGGTGTGTGTAGAAATTTGTAGGATAAATCTTTTAAAATTGGAATTTAAGACACTGTAGTGAGCTGGAAGAATTTATTTCAACTTGTCATCATTTTAAATATAAAAGGGCTGTTTTGTTTCCTTTGTTTTCCACATCTCAAATAGGTGGTGATGTGGATAATTCCAGTGTAAACCCACATGAATTATTGTTGTTATTATTGCAGCTTGTGTTCAATATTTTGCCTGTTTTCTATCCTTTAATTCCTAGTCATGCTCCATCTTTTATCCACAGGTTACTCTCCCATCTGCCCTCCATGTGACAATGAAATGAAAACAGACGCCATGCTGGAGCACATGTGTGCCAGCGAGTTTGGTAAGCCTCCTCCCGACACTCACTGCGCCAACACAACATGCAAAATAATACGCCTTACATGGAGCATAGGATTCCACATAACCAGAAGAGCACCATGAGATTCCATTAAATTAATCTTCTTACTTCAAGCTTCAACAGTCCATAAATTCTCAAAGCATGGAAAGCTGCACTTTTTCCTGAAGAGCACTGCATCCAACCGTATTAGGCAACTTCCTCCTCTGTGAACTCTGTAGCACTTGTTTCAGGCCGGCAACTTTCTTTAGCCAATGAAATTTACATTACTTAGGTAGAAGCTACACATGAGTTTTCGTCACTTGGCCAGATGTACCCGGCCTGTCTGGTTTGGTCGAGGAAGATGATCTGCCACTAGTGAATTGAGGTCACCAATGTTTTTATGTAGTAGGTTCCCGTCGCAGTAAAGTGGGATGTTTGTTCTGCTGTCTGAGTGGACTGTGCAGAAAACCTTCTGCACATGAGGGAAAATCATTATCCTTCCTTAACTAGGTTGTTAAGGATAAAGCGGGTAACAGTTTTTCTATTACAAACATATATATTTTATTTGGCTCTTGAACTGTGGTAGTTAATAAGCTTATTGGGTGACGCACTTTACTCATGTACACATAAATAGAAATGCTAAAATGTGACACCCCATTAGGGCTGGGTGATGTGACCAAAATCTCATATTCCGATGTCGGTCTTTTCATATCCTGATAACGATACATATTGTGATGTGCTGTATTATCTGTAAATTCAATGACTAGATAAAGTATAGGGTCATATAAAATGACCACATGCAAAGGCCTATCTCTTGTTACTTTTTAAATGATATACTCGGCAAATGCCGAAAAAGCCTCTGCAGTGTCTGAGCCTGGGGTTTGTTTTGAGGATTCTGCTGCTGGACTTTTGTCGCTCTCATCCAGGTTAGAAGAAAAATCTGGAACATATTTTGTCTTTAAACAAATGTTGCGTATTTGTTTTAATTTTTTGCCTAACACTACATTTTACAAGATTACATTGAACTGATCCTTATGAAGTTGCCTTCACCAAATGCTCATTTTTACTAAACAGCACTTGAACACACCACAATGTAATTAAATACAACCTTCGTTCCAAATGAAGGAAACAAAAAAAATCATGTATCAAACACAGTTTACTGAGTCATTTCGTTTCATGCTTTAGTGGTAATAAAAGGGGAGCTGTCACTAAACTGGAAATCCTTTAAATATGTCGGCATGTCGGCTCTTTGGGTGCTTTGCTAAACTGCTCATGTAAGTAACGTTACCTTTGGTGAGCGCTGCTCTGCAGCATCTCTCGCATATGGCCTTGCTCTTATCTTTCAGCTTGCAATTTTCTTGTGCCTTATATGCAAAGTACTTCAGAAGAGCCCTCTTGGTGTGTTTTTTTTTACTGAAACTGGTTGCAGAAACTTAACAACCCAGAAAGCAAAGCAAAAGAGAGCAGAGCAGACAGCAGTGTTAAGTTAGTGAGGGGAGGCTGGGCTGTGGGCACAGGGTGTGTATATCAACTCATTGTTGGGAAGAAAGGAAAGGAGAAAAAAGGAACATTGGTATTGTTTTAAAATATTCAGTTTCAGTATCAGTATTTGTGTTTAATACGATGGCAGCTAAGGTGAGGGGTACTGCTGGAAACCCTGAATAAAAATAAATGATGTTGCACAAAACTAAACGATAGACGTTTTTATTTTCTCAGACGATACATATCATATCGCACAATCCTATACCCCAATGTCTGTGTTGGTAGTGTGTGTTTTACTTCTGCACATGTAAATAATCAGTGGGGGAAAATGTGCAACATATTGGAAAATGCACGGTTTCCAATCAGTCTATTTATCCGTCGTTGCTGCAATATCAACATTGCCTCCTGCATATTGATTTTCAATGCCTGAAGCTGGGCATTTTGGAGCCCTTGCTCACTCTTTCTCTCACTAACACGGATTTATTTGAAGGGAACAGTGAGGTATATTATGCTATTTTATTGGTCTCAAAACCTGTGCATATAAAAAATCATGGTCGAGAACATGGCATGAGCGCGCAGAAGTGTACGGTCAGTATTGTGCTTACAAGTTACTTGCCAGGACCACAAAGTCTTGTTTCAACATTTTCAGATAGACAACTTTCCTATTACATTATTCATTTTGAACAGGTTTCACGGGGAAATGAAATATCGCTAAAAGGAAATTTATCCTTAGAGACTAATTCTTGATAATCAAGTAACATTTATGAATTTAAGAAATGGATGATCTTTATTGAAAACTATACATGCATGCTTGAACATGCCCAGCTGATGGAGGCACTTGATCTACTTGCAGAAACTTTGTATGTGGAGCATTGCATTGCATTTAATAGGGACACTAAAGGTCTGGAGATCGATTAAAATCACAAAAAACAAGATTATTGCCATTAGAGGCACTTCCAGTAATAATATGTACATGATGCACACAACTTAGACTTCTATATTTTATTTCCTGGCTAGACCAAAACTTGTGGCAGCTTGAATTCCAGGTGCCATGTCGAGCAAACATAGATTGAATGCACATTGTAAACAGACTTTCTTTCAACTCCTCTGCCAAGTTAAAAGTCATATTTGTTTAACAAATTGCCTTATTGTTTATGTTGTGGTAATGGGACTTTTGCAGCCTGTCCTGGTTTTGGTTTGCCAAGAGGAGATGGGCAAATTATTGCCGTGTTTTATCTCAGATGAAGACAGATGTTGTTTTGTTTGCTTGTCATAAGCTCACTAAGCAGCTGACATGTAAGGATACACACTGTGCTGCTTATGTTGCAGGTTTAAACCCACAGCGGACCGGCCTCCTCAGGAATGCAACAAATGTTTGTGATTTCATGTGGCACATTAGTTGATTACAGTGGCTAAGCAACCAATGCACATCACCTGTTATATAACCAGCTCGGCTAAAGTTTATTTTGTTGCCTTTTCTAGCAGGCTATTGGAATTTAAGTTTGGTCTAAAGTGAAAACTGCAACCATAAAAATATGGTACATCAAATTAAGTCAAATATCAGTTAAAGTTTTGTGTAAAGAAAAAAAATATTCAGATTGAAAAAAAATCACAGTATGCACAAAATGTAATTCCTGCTAGGAGAGGTTTCTCAATCAAAACAATGAAAACAAAAGACTTTGTTTGCTGATGTTATGAAGTAGTGTGGGATCATGGGATTTGTTTATTTTAACCTTAAACAGCCAACCTTTTAGATGAAAATCTATCTGACAGACTCAGACAGAAACATGTATTGTAGCTTTATTCACATTATGTGTAGTCACGTTTGCTGGTGTTTAATTCTGAAGTTAGCAACGGGTGACGAAATGAAAATGAAAAGCCTTTTTTTTTCCTGGATTTAACATTGATGGAAACATTTTGGATAAACTTATATATATAACAATATATAACAGATTGTTTTTCATGAAAATATCACATCATCATCCATTTAATTACAAGTGTTATCCCACCAATGAAAGATAAGACCATCATCATGATTGCATTCTGCTAGTTTTGATTTGAGTGAAAGATAAGGCGTTTTCGGACCGCAGGAACAATTTCACATAGGAAGTCAGTACCAAGAACCTTCTGTTTAATTGCACCTGCACCGCAAAAATGGTAAACTAGTTCTCAGAACAATTTTTTGAGAAACTTTTTTTAGCTCCAACTCCAGAGTGGGTAATTTGAAACACATAAGGAACTATAGGGAAGTATGCATTGATTGATCAAACTCAGGAGCCAGTGACGGCAACCACTGTTTTTAAAAACCCTACAACTGTATTAACCAGACAACTCAAAATATGATCCAGTGCTCATAACGGAAATGTTTCCTTTTTGCTGTTGTGTGTTCTCTGAGATGTAATGGCATTCAGCCTGAGACTCATGGTATGTTATCGCCACATACTAGACAAAACTGTGGAGCGGTAATGCAGTAGCCTGTATTTGTTTTTGTTGTTGTTGTCATAAGTCACGTAGAAGTGACATTAGTATACCAAAGGCCACTTGAAGTAGCCTGCATAGGAGGTCTCTATTGGCAGTGCAAATGCCAAAAGAAAAAAACCCCTTAAAGATGTTTAATTTCCCAGGAACTCCCAAGTGGACAGTTCTGCTCAAATAGTTCCTAGAACTGTTTGGTCCGAAAACACCCGTAGCAGGTAGCTGGAGCTTCAGGAACAGGCCAGCTTAACCACAAAATAGATATGACAAATAGATTTCTTGCTCTTCCTCATGGAACATGGGGTTGGAAAACCACAGAGAAGCCTGAGAAATGAATCACTGACTTTCAGTGAAGTCTTTATTAATCTGCTCGGACCAGTCCTGTGTAAAATATCTCTGTCCTGGCAGTGAATTAACATTTTTGTCCACTGAAAACCTCACTTACTGGAAGTTGCGAAAGGTCTGTTCGCAAGTGTGAAGTGTTCAAGTGTGAAGTTGTTTTTATATTTGTAATAATAGTGTTCCTATGGTTTGACGCCCTGTAAAATTGCTTCCTTTCAGTTGCACAAGCTTGTTGGACTTCTCCATGCAGTTTGCTTTAGATAAAAACAGAGAATGTGATGGCACGACAGCTTTGACATAAGGTGGTTGGATGTGAAGTTATTTTGGCAGAATGGAAAGATTCTTGTTAGTTTGATGTGCATTTTTAAGCTAATACATCAGTGTAACTGTTAAACGTGACACGTTCTCAGTCCAGCACTTTGTCTAGTGAGGACTGCAGCTCCCCGATTTCTTTGAACTCTCGATGAATCTCACTCTAACATACACACACGTGTACACACACCTACAATTTGCACCACTCAGCTGCCAACAGATTTACAACTCATCCCACTCAACACTTTGTTCCCACCACAATTTTTCTCAGTGCTTAAGGTTTTACGGTACCTCATTGTCCCAAAAAACTCCAGCACCCTTCAATTAAATCTCTCCTGTGCTTTGGATAGCTCACTTTGTTGTCGTTGCCAAATTGCTCCTTCCCTTTGCTAAGCAGTAAACAACAGGGTATCCTTGTGCTGGAGGACTGATCACTTCATCTTATTGGATCAGTTGTGTTTCCATTATTGCAAATTGGGAGCATTACACGCCCTCATGCTGGTTTTATGGCACCCTGGGTGCTGGAGGTCCTGTTTGTGTGTCTGAACTGGCAGAGGAAATGATGTCAGGGGTCATGGACAAGAATGAAAAAGGGAATAACTGCAAAAAATAACAGTTTAAATGTTAAATTACTTGAGATTATACAAAGATAATTGAATATACAGTCAAGGTAACATATCCAAAAGGCACAAATCTAGTTTTTATAATTTAAATTGGTCAAACAGGCACAGCCAGAGCACAGTTTTAACTGTGAGCTTGCATACCTTTGCCATATTAAGAAAATTATGTCTACTGAATAATTTTTCTTTCATTGATATCCTAAATGTGATTTTAGCTGTATTGTACATTTTAAACTAGAATAATTGAGTTCCTAGTTGCTTCAATCAAATCCCTTTATTCTCTTAGCAAAGTAGCTTTGGTTTGGTCACACCAGTGCAAAAAAAAAGGCTCACTTACTGTGTTAGTCCGTGTTTGAATCCACTTGTACAAGCTAGGGGCATGCAAATGTAGGCCACTTCCTGTTAAGGTTGAAATAAAAAATTGTTTAAATGAATGAAAATCTGATGTCAGTGTTGGGGAGGACACCAGGAGGGAAGTGTTAACTACATGGAAGGTGTTTTTTACTAAGCACACATCGATATTCTTCATGGACTGTATTGCTTTGCTGTGGCAGCTATCCTCAGTCAGCATTTCTGCTGTTCTAATTTTTATTTTTCTTTACAACTTGTCTCACAGAGTTACTAGCATTACATAAGATGCATAACACTAACACTAGTTAGCTAATGTTAATTAAGGCAAATGTTAGCTCTTGCTAACTAAAATTATTTAGTAGTAAAGTAAGAAAACTGGCTAACGTTAGCATTTATCTGTGTTTTGAAAAGGTAGATAGCTAGCTACTTACGTTAGCCTACAGTGTCCAAATCACCCTTTTAATTTGAACCTTTTTCTGTCTAAGTTAACTATTAAAGTAATAATTTACTTCACATTCAGAGCACACTCTCTCTCTACACACACAATCAGCGCTGTCTGTCTTCACCAGAGGCACAAACACTTAACACTACTATGGACTAACCTATTCTGAGGTAAGGTGACCAGATTTCTGAAACCAAAACCGTGGATGTTTCCAGTTAAGCGAACTAAAATCATTAAATATCATTATGAAATAAAAGTGGGAACGACACGGTTCATGTATTTTGACGACTTGCAAAAATGCAGTAAGTGGACCATTATGTCATCTTGGTCTGGGTAACCGGAGCCCATAAATGTATTTTTTTTCTAAATCTTGTCATTTAAATTACATTTCTGCTTCTTTAAAAGAACCTTACCACTCTTGTCTGCTCCTCTCTTTCCTCTCCTTGCTCTTCTTATCATCTTAATTTTTTCTTCACCCTTCTCTTTACTCTAACTTTTCACTTCACTCATAATCACTCACTTAATCTTTCTTTTTTTGTTGTTTGCTTTTGTAATCTGCACAAGTACTTTTAATGCAAATTATTATGATATTTAAAATCATACTTGATAATAAAGTTATATTTTTAAACCATATTATTGGTAGGGGGGACTCTATCTGGAAGGTGGGGACATGCGTCCCCACTGGGCTTTACGCCCTTGTGTTTAAACATTGGCATGCTTTGTTGCGCTTTGTTATTATATGTGGATACAGCTACTGTATGAGCAAAGGACAGCATAATTAACAGCCAAACACTTCAGTTCCTTGATCGTAACTTCTCACTGTACACTGTTGCTAAAGAGCTTAAACCCTCAAACAAGACGAGGTGCAAAGAAAGTTCATAGCGTCAAAGGATTATCAAGGATTAATCAAGATGAAGTCCTTTCAGGGGTGGGCCAGGCCTTCTCTTTTATGACTCACTAATTATGAATGCTGCCCATTTTGATTTCACTGAACACTAAGCCCCCTCATACAGCTCGTTTTAGACACTATAGAGGATAAAAGTCTTAATCCCTAACATGTGCATTCTTAATACTGGGAATAACAGGATGGCTCTTTTTTAGCACTTTAATTAGCAATGGGAAATATGAGTGGAAAGGAGGAGATGAAACATTGTAAAAAAAAATTTAAGTCATGCATGATTCTCTGAAAAGTTAGCAAGAAGGGATTTAGTGTGTAAAACTGGAGGACATCAGACAAAAGCTACAGTTATTAGTCCAGATTATAGTGGAGTGAGAAATGCTTCATGCTCAGTCGGGCGTTTTCCTGCACTGTAGGTCACAAGACTTCATCTCTGACATGACTGTGATTAATTTTGACTCCAGCACTCACACATGAATTGGTTAAATGCAGAAAACAGTACATGCAGTATCATAGTACATGAAGAATAATGCTTCACTGTTAGTTAGATTGGACAAAGAATGCTGCATTTTTTTCCCTCACATTGCCATGTCACAAGGTCCACCGCATGTAACAAACAACGCTACATGTCAGTGGAAAATGAAAGGACATAATATCTGGAGGCATGAAGATTTGGACTGCCAAAGTCGGACTCGTGCTCTGCTTCAGAAGGAGAACTGGAGGAAAGAGAGAGATTAAAAGGTTAAATAGAGTTTAGTAAAAGATCAGGAGTATTATGATCCTTCAGAAAAACAGCCTAAGCTTTCGAGGGAGGTAAAAGCCAAAAACAAAGCAACTGCTAATCCTCACAATACAGACACAATACTTTGCTTAAATATGCCTGACTTTGCAGGCTCTAAGGTCACTAGACAAGATAACTGACAACTGACATTCCTGCATTAGACAGATCTGTTTGCTCCATTTCAGTCAGACATGGACAAGCAATTTATGTGGCTTTGTACTGAATTTTGTTTGTTCTTTTATGCCACGCATAAGCATAGCAATGGTATGTGGGTTTAGTAGCAGACACTCTCTGAAACAAAAACTGGGCTTTTTGCATGAATAAGATTTGCAACCACACCTACACAACTACTATTTAGAGTGTATCTAAGCCTCAGGCAGTAATTTTTGTGCGGTATTATTTTAAAATTATGGTGATCTGACAAGAGAAAATGAAATCACAAAAAATTTGAGCTGGACGGAAAAATAGTCCAGACTGGTATTTTGGCCAGTTCTACCGTATTGCTCGTATGTTGGTATCATGTTTCTGCAAAGTTGTGACAAGAAACTGGCGTCACTTTATTTTGATAGCCCGTCTGTTGACACTGTACAAGTTTCCAGAAGATATTTAGTCACATATGAACTGTGTGTCAGTTAATAATCAACAGAAGTGTCTGTTGACTGTCAATATGTTTTGTTTCAACAGCTCATTGACCAGCATTCAACGACGTAACTGTACATTGAGGCAATATCTTCTAAATTGACTATGAACTATACCACTCAGTTGAAAGACAACAGTGTGATGTCAAATTATGATCAAGGACATGATAGTAATCTATGGTTGTCTATCAACAGACTATTAGTAGACATTTGTCACAAAGCATCTGTAGACATGTGTTAGAACTATCCAATTAAAGTGAAAAACAGCTGAGAACTGTAGAAAGTCTATAAA